>VZTA01026989.1:262111-365275 GCA_013398855.1 Mohoua ochrocephala
TTTTTTTTTTTGTTGGTTTGGTTTGGCGTTAGGTTGTGGGTTTTTTGTTTTGGTTTTTTGGGGGTTTTCGGGTTTTTTTTTTTTGCGGAGGTCATCTAGGACATCACAGCCCTATGAGCCCAGTTTGGAAACACCCCAGGCTCTTTTGAATACATGCATCCAGGATACTGGGTTTGTGGGAACAAAGTCCTGCCTCAAGTAGCACGTAACCCACCTGCAAAGGAGTTTCTAAATGAAAGCAGGAGTGTGAGTGTGTTCCTACAATTAAGTAGGAAACAGTGGTCAGGAATAAAAAGGTTCATTTTCCTACGACACCTAGAAAGGTAAGGTTTTGTAGACTAGGATCAGCAAGTTTTTTCTCAGGAGGTGCAACCTCTCTCACCTCCTCACATGCACACAGAGTAATATGCAGCAACTCTCGTCCCCAGAAGGTTTCTCTTGAATACAGTAGTGCACAGCTCTGCTCTTTCCAGTCTGTGGTGCCCTGCTCCTGTCTGCTTTTCCTGCCTGTCTCTCCTTCCCCTCCTCCTGCCTTCCCCATCCTGCAGTTGGCAGGATGGAGAGCCCCAGTTCAAAGCACACATGCTAGCACTTTGTTCTGAACTTATGTGGAAAGAGGTTGTACAGATACATGAAGCTACAAAAATGGTCTATAAAGAGGGGTGTGTGTTGAACTCCTCACACATATATTAGATAGATTTAAAATACTGCATAAAACCCCTTGAAATCCCATGAATCTTCTGTACAGAGCATTTGTGTGTCTTAACCCCATTTTGGGAGTCAGGACCAAAGCAAACCTTGTCTAAATGCTCTCTCCTTTCTCCGATATGCAGAATGCACACTACTTTAACTTGGCAAAACATCAAAAATGACCCAAAAATACAATCTCTCCTGACCATAATTTGTCCATCAGTTTTACACATCATTCAAGGAATTGTCCTGTGACTGGACTAGCCAGCTGTGTCCATTTTTCTTGCAAAGCTTATTATATTTGTTCTCTCTCTTTTTAGGAACCTTTTGATGCATATCTCCCACACTTCTTTTAGCAAAAATTATTTGCTGTTGTTATATTTTATATATTCGTGTTTTCTCTCTCCCCATCTCTCATCAGCAACTCTTTCAAACCAAAAGCATTTCTCTCTGGTAAGGCCATCAGCTCAGTAGTTGTTCAGTAGCCAGCAGCCAGTTTCTTCCAGTAGGAGGAGAAGCAAAAATAAAACTTTAATAAAATGCAAGTTTGGGATGTAAAAAAAAAAAAAAATACAAAGGGGAAAGTTCTGTTTTGCCTTTACTGCCAAGCTTCCCATGAAGTCTCAGCTTGGACGTGTTTCGAAGCTTGAGGAATTTCAAGGAAATTTCCTTCTTTTGGAGGTGTTTGGAGGGAGGATATAAGATAGGAAAGCAATCCTCTCTTCTCTCTTTTGCTTCAAACAGATCTGTGGAGATCAGTTGATATCCATAACAACAGAGAACAGCATATGAAATGTCTCACACTGTCTGACTTATTTTTCTCTTCTTTGGGTGTTGGTGTTTAAGCTCTCATCTCATACTCAGTGTAAATTTGCATCTCCATAAAACTGCCAAAAATGGTTTTCTTTGCTGCCGTCTAAATCTGTTTTTGGTCTACTCTCCCAAAATCATTCTTTAAAGGAAAATGACTGACTTTCAAACCCCTCCTTCTCTTCTGTTATTTTTAACAAGCATTTCAGCGTGGTGTCGTTTAGAGAAAAGATCATTGCATTGCCGTGTGTTGCAGGACTCTCAGGAAACAATGCTAGAAGAGAAGGGACGTGGGAACTCCGTTCCCTGTCTTTTCCATTGCTAACATTTGCGAAGTCTGAATGCTTCCAGCAACGGGGTAGCCAAAGGCAGGGTGAAAAGGACAGAGCATGTTCCCATTGGCAAAGCTGCTCTCATCTTCACTGGGACAAGGATTTGGCTCATGCCGTGCAGCATCCCAAGCCGTGGACCAAGGACTTCACTGGCTCCTCGCAGTAGGCTGCCTCTGCTGAGGGAGACAGCACTTGCAGATAACTCAGCCCTCATGAGTATCCACCACAGTTATTCTTCTGCTTGCATCAGTCTGGATACTTGCATGGGTGATGGAAGCACCAGTCTCGGGATCATGTGAAAGGAAGGCTCCACACAACTCTTTGCTGGCCTCTCCTTCAACACCTCTGTTGTTGTCATTGCCCCTTCCCTCACATCCCAGCTGACTCATGGTGTTTGCTTCTGAAGTCTCATGAGGGCTTGAGTCATAAGAAGTGACCCAGGGATTTGACACCTCACATCCTCGGAGTTCAGCCCTGTCTGGGAGCTGTAAAGATCTGCCTCCGCCTGTTCTTGCAGCTTTTGAGGAGGGGCGTAGCTCTTTTGTTGTGTCATAATGCTGTGGAGTAGGGAGTAATTTATCTGGAAGCCATGAGTCAGGGTGCTGGAGGGACTCTCCTTTATCTTCCAGGTTCTGAGACAGAGCGTGTCGGCTCTGGCTCTCTAGACAGTAAGTGTGCGCTGCGAAAGGACCTTGGTCGTGCTTTCCCAGGTCAGCCCCTGGCTCCACAGCAGCTATTCCAGAAGTTGTTGCCCCAGTGAAAGACCATGGTATGGCTGGGTGCTTGCCCAAAAAGAGGGCCACGGAGGACACATGTATGCGATCCCTCTCCTCAGAACATAAGCAGTGGTCTGACGTGACTGTCTGGTGGCGTGAATGTTGGCTCAGAAACGTGAAAGGCAGAGGTGTGCTGGGAGAGCAGGTTTTGTGGATATATGTGTGGATAGGGCCAAAAGGTTTATACTAAAGCTGGTGGCATAGGCTCCTTGGACTCTTCTTATAATTCCATTTTCCTTATTTCTCAGAGACGGATATTCTGGTGCAGAGATCAAAAGTGGGATAGCATAAGAAATGAAGGTCCCCAATACCGACTCCTGACCTAAGCACATGGGTGAGGGAGGAGTCTGTCAGACCAAGCTGCTTTTATAGGAGCTGTAAACTGTCTGGGGGATAATGGAGGGAGGACACGTCCTTGAATTTGTGGGAAAAGGGAAGGAGGGCAAAAAAAGGTAGATGAATGGAGAAATAGACTACTATTAAAATAAAAAGAGTGAAGTAGTCAGGGGCATCAAGGATACAAAGCACCCAACACTTTATGTGGATCAGTACATATTGTGGCCTTTTCTGTCTTTTGAGAAATCTGTTCCACTTCTTACTTTGATATTTAAAACATTCTACACTTTTGATAAATAACAAAAAATATGGTCCTTAAAGACTGAACCACATTCTAGTAGCAGCCAAGATAACTTTATGAAGACAGACAAACTCGTGTTAAATTAAGAAAAAAAATATATCACGCTAGAAAGTTATGTAAGATTCTATTTTAAAATCATCTGGTCCTAATTTACTAAATTTACTGCCTCAGAGCTAATGCCAAACTGCTACATTTGATTTATAGAAATACTTTAGCACATTTTTCCATCAGGCTATTGTAGAATATATTTACTGCCTTTTTATTATAGTTAAAAATGCAGACTTTTTAAAGGAAAGGAACATTTTTGAAGAGCCTATTGATAGTTTCTCACAGGATGCCAGGAGACATGCAGATAGTAAACAATGCTGTGTGCTTAGGAACATTCCACTCGATTTTCAACTCCTTCACCATCTTTTTTTTTTCTTTGTAATTGAACAAAGTGATCCATCTGGTAAATGGATGTTTGAAAATGTCCAGTTTGTGCCAAACCACTTTTCTTAAGCACAGACTACATTTTTTTCAGGCAAATATTTAAACAGCAGCCGCACTGTGATGCATTGCTAGCCATTAAAAAAACACACACAAAACCCAGACAGCGGGCAGGGGGGAGTCAGGGTGGAAGAAAGCTTAACCAATATTCCTTTAAAAATCTATCTAAAAATATCGTGCTAAACAACCCTCCTTCTTCCCCTTTCTCTTCCTGACAAGGGTTTCCAAATGGGAAATGACTGCTAGGGAGTAGAACCTACACTCTCTGATCAGCAGAGCAACAGAGCACATGCTTAATTTTACACACATGCTCAAGTCCTTCTTTATTAATTTGTGTGTCTGTGCTTCACAGAACTGGGTCCTTGATAAGACTCTGTCTGCTTGTACAAAAAAATTCCATTCCAGAAGAGTTAGTTTTTCAATATTTTTGAGAAATCATTGTGCTTTTTTTCTCTCCTGCATCCATCTCCCGTTGAAATTGTCCACAAAGTTTGATCCATGTTCAATGAGTTCTCAAATACATGGCTATTGGATAGAGTTCTGGTTCAGGTCCTTCCCCGATTTTTATTCATCTCTGTGTACTGATCATCTGAACCCAGAAGTGCCAAAATACTGCAAGCAGAGGGAATTTTTCTAGTATTTCCAGCTTGAGCAGAAGCAGTTGGTACAATCTCCTCTTTTTCTTTGGTAAACTCAGACTTACTCAGATCTGATCTAGCAGTCATACCAATAGCTCTTCTCAAAATCCCCCTGCAGTTACCCAGAAGTGGCACTGCCCGCTTTCATTTTCATACCTCTGTTTCCTCATCCATCTCTGCAAGGGCTCTCTGTTCAGCCTGAGATTCAAATCCAGGGTCTCCTGAAATCACACCATCAACTGACCAGCTTCAAGGACTTTTAACTTCGGCCCTGTTTTGAGTCCATAAACTCCCTCCCGTTTTAAAGCTCAAATCTCTGAGTAATTTTGCAACCGAAGGGATTGATGTTTTTTGCCTTGATGCAGCAAGACATTGGACCCTTAATGCCTGCTCCAAAAAAAGTATCAAGGCTTTTAAAGTGTCTGGTTTCAGTAACAGTACTTCCAGATGGGCTGGGTTTGCCAAGCTGAAGAGGCTGCTACTCCAGCAAAAGAATGAGAGGGTGTAGTCCTGGTCCTATCAAAGCTGGCTCAGGTGTGGCTGGGATGCCACTGTATCACCGGTTTAGTCTCAAAGTAGAGAAGACTTAATCAATTATCACGCTTTTTACAGTGCCAAGACAAAATTGATGTCTATTTTGTATCCAGTCAATGCCTTGCCACTCTGTAACATCCCAAGGTTTTAGGGCGTTTCGCTTTTGTGAAATAGGTTACTGGCTGCTGTGGGGTTTGTGGTTGTTGCTGTGGTGATTGCTATGGTTGCTGTTGAAGGGCAGTCAGAGAAGGGGCACTGTGTTTGTTGCCCAACACGAGAGGCTCCTGGCTGAGAAAATGTCCCTGCAGCTACTCAGTACAAACCCACCGATTCTTCCCAAACGCTTCTGTGATACAGATGCGGGAGAGCCTCTCATGAAGAAATGGACTGACATGAAAAGGAAGGGGGGTAAAAAGGTCGCCGCTAGGAAAAGAAATGATTCAGCACGAGTTTTTGTGGGCTGGCATTTGTGTTTGCAGGTCAAAGTCAGTGTAAAATTTGTAAATGTTCCTCTGTGTTCTGTTCTGGAGAGGAGGTAACAGCACAAGACAAGCAAAGCGCTAAAGTCTAAATTTAATTTGTCACACCATGAAAATGAGACAATTGTGTGCTGGCTGGTTGAGGTCCAGAGATGTCACCCCACATTACTATCATTTGTTGAGTGGTTGCCAACATTTGTCCATTTTCACAGCCCTGTTCAATATAGAAGAAGATTTCTGGGGCTCCTCAGCAGTCTGAGGAAGAGTGGAGCTTTGTTTTTTGGGAGCTAATCCCCTTAAACCACTTCCTCTTCCCGCTGGAGTGAGGTTTTCTTAATGCCTTTTTGTGTGTTTTGTTTTGTTTCAATGACCAGTGCTCTTGGGGCTGTTTCCAGGTCTCCCTGAAAGGTCAGGTCTGCTTTTTTCTTTGCTTGCCATTCATTTGGTGAGTAGCAAGTGCTCCTCCTGGCCCTTTCCCTCAGGCTTTGAGGCTGCTCTGTTTGCTGACTTCGGTTCTCCTCTTTGAGGATGATAGTAGATGTTTCATTATTTCACTCTTTCAAAAAAAAAAATTTAAAAGTTCCTTAAAAACTTGTGATTTTGTGTCACTTTTTGCTTTTTATCACCACCCAAATATCTGGGCAAGTACAAAGTCTGTCTGCATCTTTCAGCCTTTTCTTTGCATGGTGATACAATGAAAGACACCTGATGCAGAGAGGAATTTTTCCACCTGCAGCTCTGGACATCTTTCAGCTCGGCTTTAGCATTTGTTGTTTTCTCTCTCAGGGTTTGTTCTGCATTTCAGAACATGAAAACAAACATACGTGTGACATGCTTACGTAGTTGTTGTTCTAGATTTCAGATGTATTGTCTGTAAGCAGGTGTCCCCAGATAATCTAAAATATAGCAGGCATGCCAATTTTAAAGACATATGTGATATGACTGCTTAATTAAACTAGCCATACATCCCAAAGATGGTGTCTGTCTTTGGTTGGTTCAAGGTCTTGGTGGTGTTGAGAACCCACGAGCTACACTGAAGCTCTCAGTTTTGTGGGTCATTACTGTCTCTTGACACCAATCCAGCTGATAAAACTTGTGTTGAAGTAGCTGACAGTTGCATTCATATGTGTAGGGCAATAATTCTGATTTATTACAAATAGATGGGGCTTCTCTATTTTCACTGAATTTCCCCCACTATATCACTGCCTGTGCTGTAGTGCTACAAATAGCACCAGGCTGGATTTCACTTGCTCTAGGGCCTATGTTGTCCTTGTTCTCAAAAATCAAAGTGGTTTGGATGTTTGGTTCACTTAGGTGTGTGGATATTGAGGGCTAGACTTTCAGGAGTAAATAAGGGTCTACCAGGAATGGGACTGGGTTACCTGCACATGGAGTCTGTGGACTCGGAGTCTCGGGGTACCCCAGCTGACACAGAGCTGCAGCTCCAGGAAGACAGCAATATCCAATAGGTCCAATTGCATTATACCCACCCTCGCATGGATAGTTGAGAACTGGGGGCCTGAGCCTTGTGAATCCTGAACCCTGAATGTTTATTGGGATCATGGCCAAGATACCCGAACGTCCTGGCACAGGAAAGCTGAGCTGGAGTTTGACACCTGCTTCTCCCTCTCTTCAAATAATTTCTTCTGTCAGGAACCAGGCATGCAGAGGAGAAAACACGTAAAATAATAATCATCACGTCTTCGAAATATGTTTGAGCTGCTTCCAGGTAAAATTTTGGTCCAGGAATTCTGGGAGCTGGAAAGATTTGGTAGTTAGAGTAGCAGTGGTAGAAAAATGAGGGCCTGTTTCCGGTCCCTAAGGTTCAGCCAAGTGAAAATTCATCCATTGTGAAGTTGTCACAGCCTGCTTGCTTAGGCGACCATGACCTCTGCCACTTTGATCCTGTAAATACAAAGTGGCCTCTTCCCTGGTCCAGCAAGGAACAGAAAATGATTCATTGCAGTCAAGCATCTCAGTGCTCAAAGTAGCCAGTAAGTTTTTCCCAGGACTTTTGAAAAGCCTGTTCATTTGATGGAATGCACACAGAAGGCAAAGATACTGTAGAGGGAAACTACTCTTTTCAGGTTTCTATTTCTACTCATTTGTGCCATATGTCAAAGATCCTCAAATGAATCACTGATTAACTAACTTACATATCGATATCCTGCTCTGTGCATCTACCTTGCTAGCTGCCATGACAAAATGTATCTTTCTTTTTTTTTTTAGAGTGAAATCGCACCTCACACTGGGAGTTTCAAGGTCATATACTCACATTCAGAGAGGAT
This sequence comes from Mohoua ochrocephala, assembly GCA_013398855.1. NCBI lineage: Eukaryota > Metazoa > Chordata > Aves > Passeriformes > Acanthizidae > Mohoua > Mohoua ochrocephala. The sequence goes on from VZTA01026989.1 coordinate 269,785, forward strand.
GTGGTTTTCAGCTTGCAGTACTGCAAGAGCAAAATGGACTCAGAGAGTTTGCTGTGTAGTGCCAGCTGTGACCCATGCTTTGCCATTATTCTTCACAAAGAGGTGAAACCCACTGTTTTAGTCCTCTGAACTGCAACTGGCCTGCTGGGAATGCTAGACTCGGTTTAGCTTGCACGCTGGGTCCAGTAGGACAGTAACTAGGACGGGAGGACAAATGGAAGTATGCAGCATGATGATTCTTGCCCAAATGCTCAGTACAACTGGCCTTTACTTTTTGCTTTTGCTTCTGCTTAAATTGAAGGTATCACCACAATAAATCTCGACTTTTTCATCCTCCTAGGTGGGTACCTAACTCGAATTTGCATCCTGGCTTGACTCCATACCTAAAGCTACCCTATACAAGGAATCCTTATATGCCACCTTTTTGGTTGCCAAGTACCTGCCAAGTCCTTGCCAGTGCTTAAGACTGAGCCCTTTGGGTTTGGAGTCTGCTAAGGGCCTCACTGTGAGGAGCTTGTGGGAGCTACTTTCTGCAAGCAGTTCTTATTCAGTTATGAGAGGCTTAGCATGGAAGAAATGTAGGTGGGGACATCTACCCCTTAAACCAGATGATAGGGAAAAGCAATTGCAGTGGCTGTCCTGAAGCTTCTTCCAAAAGGGGTAGTTTCTAGGAACACAGGGCTAGTTCAGCAGGGACTAGCTGTGCTGCTGAAGAAGCTTTATTAATTTACTCAACCCAATCCTGCTGAATGTCATAACACAGAAAAGAAGTCTATCTTTCCTTTTTGCTGGCAGGCAGTCATCGTTCACTGTCAGTGCAGTTATGTCTTCAGGGAGGGATACAGTCTTTGCCGGGAGCTCAGCAGGCCGTGGGTCTTTATACAGGAAGACCAAAGGTTTTCTGTCCTCCTTTGTGACAGATTTGCTATTAAATTGAGAAGAAAGAGGGTTTGCCACGTTAATGACGTTCCTCCGCTCACTGGCAAACAGCAGAGGCCTTTTGTGCTGGGTGCTGAGGACAGCCCTGGTGTGACCAGGAGATGTGCTCAGCTGTGCAACTCGAACATCCCCCCTCATCCTGTGGGCATTTGCCACTCTCACTTGCCTTTGGCCAGAGGGCCAGTGCCTACTAATGCTCCCTGATAGATCTATAGGGGCAGCACATTTGACAGAACTGGAACTGCTGAACATGCTCAACACAGAGTTATTTACTGCTGGCACTGGAACCAAGTCTCCATCTTTCTTCTCCTTTAGGGGAAAAAAAAAAGCTTTATAATCTAAAATCCCTCAGAATCGTGGTTTGAAACTGCTACCAAAGAAAAGCTTGAAGGAAATATTTGCCCACCAATTAGTACACTGATCTTTAAGGACAAGCTCTTGAGATTATTGCATAATTCGTGGTCACTGACCTCATAATGAAAAGAAAGCAGCCCTTCTCTAAAACCACCACCTAGCTACAAATCATGACTTCATTTCAAAGAAGAGCTGGTATTAAAAGAACAAGACCAATTCTGTGTATTACATTGTAATAATCTTCCAGACTATCTCATTTATTCTGGAGTGGTTTCTCTTTTTCTCAAAAGAAAATATGTAGACCACAATCATCATACATAGATTGGGTTCCTTTTCCCATAAGTATGTTTTGAGTGTGAAACATGGGCTTCACAACCATTTACTTTTGGTCTTGATTTTATCTGGGATTGTAATGAGTTGAACAATGATGTCAAAATGGCTTCTGACCTAAGCAGCTCAGCCTTCCCCTGGTATGGCAGGAAACCACGCGGGGTAACTTAAGAGGTGGTGGGTGCCGGTGGATCTCATACAGAAGACGTTACTGCAAAATTTCAGCCCATACTGAAAAAAACCCCCACGCTGAGTCACATGGTAGTGTGGGGACTGCAAAAGTAAGGGGCTAGCTCAGGGCATGTTTGCATTAGATACATTCTCCAGCTCTTTTTGTTTGTTTGTTTGCTTTTTTGTTAAACATAGCCTCAAGTCTACTGAATCATTCATAACATTCAAAATTTCTAAAATCTTGCATTGGTTGGATTTTCACAGTGCATCTTCCAAATCTAGCCATGTCAACATGCAATATTTATGTCTGATTTAATATTACAGCCCTGTTCTGCAACTGTGAACCTTCTTCCTGGAGCCGTGCACGAGCTTCAAGGGGGCTCACGCTCATGGGTGGATCTTGTGGTTATTGAGCCAGGCCTTCAGTTTAACAGCAAGGCTTTTGATGTGCTGACATGTGAGCGTGTCTCTTCTCTCTAATATAATTTTCTAAGTTCAAAGAATATGAAACACAGGTGAAAATGGCCCCGACCTTTCTACCAAACCAGCAGCGTTGTTCCGTATTTGTGCTCCAGTTCATGGTTCTAATAATCTGAACCCTGCCTGATTCTGTGTACATTTAGCTAAGCTTTGTTCTGCTAACAGTCTAATTTATTTCACGTGGAACAAAGTTTGCCAGGAGAATTGGGTGCTCATCCCTTTAAATAGCACTCTCAGGATCTGCTCCCAGGCCATTCTTTTCTCTGAATATTTTCTGATCACTTACATTTCAAATTGTTTTTTCCAGCCTGGCATGCAAATATCTCAATGGTGAGGACTGTGGCAGCTCTTACAGAAGTTGTACAGAAGCCCATAGGACAGATTATTAAAACTGTCTCTAGGGGAGGATTTTACTTCATTTGTGAAGTGTCATGACTGATTTCAATATACTACTTGTCGACTGAGTTGTTTTCAGTCAGAGTATCAAAATATTGGATTCTGTACCTTCTAAAAAGAACAACTGTTTTCAGTAATTTACTTCCTAATTGATAATGGATATTAAAATGTCTGCATGTGTGCAAGTTATATCTACATGTAAAGATACTCATTTTACAACCAGATTACAACTATTTTTCAACCAGATTACAACTATTACGTGAAACATTTCTCTGTTTTTTAAGTATATTAAGTGTACCTTAACACAGTCAGTAGGTACTGACTGCATGCTTCATTCAAAGCGCTGGTATTGGGTAATATTATTCATCTTAAGTTGTCTGTCTTCTTTCATAAGTGCAAGTGAAAAGTAAATGTTCTGGCTGAGAAAGCGTAACCAACTCTGACCCAAGCACCTGTGCTGATTAATGTAGTAAGGAATTTTGCAACAAGCATCTCAAAGAAAAAGGAATGTGAAATCAATTTGACACATTTTCCCCTATTTTATGCCATATTACATCAATTATTGAAAGGCTGAGTTGAAAAGTTGGAGATTCCACCTTAAAAGGTATCCTCCTGAGCAAGGAAAAGGAATGGCTAAAACTCCTTTTTTAAAATGTCTTTTTTAAAAATTTTAAACAGCAACCCCTGGAATGCAATTTATCTGAAACATAAAAGAAAGCCCTACTTGGTGTTAAGTGCAGACAGAAGAAAGAGTATAAAAATTTCAGGCTTGTCCCTTGGCTTAGCCCAAGTCATCCCAGATGCACTGATTTGAATGAGTCAACATGCATCTTCACTAACCAAGGACCTGGCCTTTCCAAATGGCTGTGTGAAATGACCTCTACTTTCCCCAGTTTCCATGACTGACTATCCAGTCATTTGCACTGGATTGAGGTCCAGTATCTTTCTACTAGATTGCGACAGGTACCAGACCTCTAGTGCATGCTGCTTCCCACCTTTCAATTGCCTCTTAGAGAATCAAGAAAAAAGCTTCCCTTCTGCTTTCACATAGATCTTTGACTTCTGCAGTTGTTGCTCGTCCTCTGCAAAAGGACAAAAATCAGATCAATAAGAGACACAGATGGTCCTGGTTGGAAGCTCTCTCTATTTCTTGAGAGGATGGGCTTCTGGGTGGCTACTGAGAAAAAATTGTCCCCCTTGCCCCCTTACTCCCTTTCTGAAAGCTGCATCTAAAAATCTTTCAATCATTCTAGTACAGCTTTTAAAAAAAAAAAAAAGGATGTGGAGTAATTTAACCTGGTTCCCTGCTGGGTGGCAGAACGAAGGAAGATCTGGAAATGTCAATATCATCACTATTTTCCCTCTGTAGTTTTTCTTTGAAACTGAGGATATGTTTGCTGAAAGTCATTGTTCCCCACCGTCATGGGCTTCTTCAAAATGGGATTTAGAATTGCAATTCTCTTGGCAAAAGATTAGTATTAGGGAACTTGGGAATTTCCTCTTGCCTCTGTCGGTGTTTTTAGAGTGGGAAGCCTTCATTTCTCCTGGGATACAAACCACTCACCTCCAACTGCTGCAGAGTTTTGGGAGTATATCTATACGTGCAGTTCTTCTATACAGATTTATAAATGGCTGCTAGTTTAGGACTGGTCATTCTTCTTTGTCTTAAGACTTTTTTTCTATGAACTAAGTTAACTTTATAGAAATTATTTTCTAGTTTACTATTGACAGAAATCTTTAAGACAATGCAGAAAAACATTTCCTTTTTTTCCCTCCTGTTCCGTGCTGTATCTATGAATATTGTATTGCCCACTGATGTTGTCCTCTTACATTGAAAATGCAGGTGGATGAGAGCCTAGCTAGGGACTGTAGTGTATCAGATTTTTAGGATATGAAATCAAGTGAACATAGTATCCCGAGAATAGTAAATTCTGTGTATCCAAAATAATCTGTATATTTCAGGTAATGATACGGGGGCAGATTGAAAAAAACCCCTGCATTCTTTTCTACATGGAATTGTTAAAGTTTTGGTGGCAGAGATTTTAAAACAAAGCCAAGTGACCTTTATTTCAATGTAATTATTTAATTTCTGGGAAGAGAAACCATGTGTTTGTTGGGGGTATTTCTAACTGATTTATCTCCTTTTTCTCTCATGTACAAAAGGAGGGTGAAACTTTGGCATTTCTAGTCTGAGGAAGTACCCCGTTTCCAGTTGTGAACAGAGTACAGATGTTGTGTGAAAGTGTCTTATTCCCTTAGCCTCCTAAGATTATAAAAATATTTTCCTGCATTTTTAAATTACAGAGAATAAAACCTCTGTAATAACGGCGGGGGGTGGGGGGTGGTGTTTCTTTTTTTTTTTTTTTAATATGTAAAGAAATGTCAGCTCTTGATCTACTTCTCCCTCTTCCAAGGAGCACTTGGACTGCTAGCACCTCTCATTCCTTTAGGCCAATATTTTTATGAGTGTCCATTACTGTAAACACCTTCCACTAGAAGACTGAAAACTTCATGTTTATTGCTCATCGTAGTTTTGTTTACAGCTGAAGTAGTTTATTAATTCACATGAACAAAGCAAGACTAAGGCTCTGTCTGACTACCCAGCAGAACAGTTCTTGCTCTCTCAGGTCACGCTGTAAAGGACTTATGCTTGTTGTGAGTAAAACCTTGTCTAAAATCCAGGCTGCCATAAGGGAGGTAGCTAGAACCTTTGCAGGACACCATAGTATCTGGAACTCATCCATAGAAATGCAGTGAAGTATTTTTAAATACATATGAATTTCCCAAATCTTTGGAAATCTGAGCAGTTTGCTTTGAGCATGTCCATAAATTAAATTTCTCCCAGACCTGCAAGCCACATCTGTTGCCAAGCTTAATCCCAAATACCAAAAATGCAGAAAGAAGCTGTGTCATAAAGTGTGCAGAGACACTTATAGGTGCAGATAGATCATCTCCTGTTGTGAAATTCCTGACAAATCCCCAGCATTTTCAAGATGCAAAATCATCTTGCAGCTGCATATCTGCTACAAAGGGGATTTCTGCACTGCAAAGAGATGGCTTTCTTGATGGTGTTACTTTATGTACAGCAAGGGCTTCACGGACAATTTGGAATTCCATCTCACTGGGCTAGGCTCTGGGTGAGCTACCAGCCTGGGCTCCCTAGAAGTCGAGAGTTGGGAGTTTCTTAAGCTCAGATAAATGGTCATCCGCACACGCGATGCAGTTTCTAAGGAATATGTACCCGTGCATCCCTTAAGCTTCTGTTTCCTTAGGCAACCAGGCACACGCACACCCCACCCCCACAGGTGCACACACGTACATTTTGAGGTCAATTTAAGAATCAGTTTGACAAGTTTAACAAACTGTACCAGTCCCCCAAGTGCTGTTTTGTCCTGTGGCACATTTACACAGGCTGCACTGGTGACTGGCTTTCAGAACTGAGTGCGAGGCCATGTGTGGCTGCTGTAATGCTTTCAACACACAAATCTCTGCCTCTGTGCATGTTAAACTGGCTCGTGGGTTTGGGAGCGCTTTTGCATAACTTCTATTCATGCAGCTGAAAATCTCTCCTCTTTTTGCCTAATCAAGTCCTGACTATTAAAATCAGAACCCAAAGGAAAAGATCAGCTTTTCACAACCGTCCACTGTATAAAATGCACTCTTGTTTTGTCCTATTCCCTCCCTAGATCACCACAATGACTCTTTGGGTATTTTTTGCCTGTCTGTTAACACATGTTCATCATATAGATTGTGTCTGCATTTGGGTATTTTGAAAGTTGACTTATTGATTGTTTTTGTGTAATTTATTCGATGTAAGGAAACAGGAGTCAGACTTTTCCACCAGTTTCTCAAGAACAAGCTCGTTCTTCTGTTGCTGCTGGTGTACATGACTGCTTATCCTGCACTTAGGTAGGACCGAGTTGGACTGTCCAGAGTTACGCTGTTCAACTGGTGTTTAATTCCTCACATCCAGCTAGTGAGATGTGCAATTCCTCAAGCATTTAGTAGGATAACATTATGAAATCATATATTATTTTTTTACCAGCCAGCAGATGAAATGACAGCTCTCCCTGTGCTCTGGAATGTCATTGTGGTGGCCTTTTTTACAAGTTTTGTCAGCTTAAGAAAAACAAACACCCTACTCATTTGCCTGAGGTCACAAAATAACAACTAGGCATTTAGTGTTGTTAAAGGGAACCATAATTATTATCAATTACCAAGTATGCAAACGTATTTTGTTTACTCAATGGATTTAGACCTATTTTCATTCCAGTCTAATTAGAAAGCTACAGGGTAATCTCCAGCCTCAGGCTTTTCCTACCCATCCTTGAGTGACTGCTTAACTTACCCTTTCAAAATAAACAAAGAGCTGCCACATCCACAGTAAAGCTCCAAAAGGAGGTTCCATATACAGTGACACAGCACTAAGAGATGCCTTTTTTTTAAAGCAATTCCCTTTTATTTTGCTTTGAAAAATGGCCTACTAATTGCTAGCTTCAATGGGGGAGATTTAACTTTGAAATTCAATTTCAGTATTTTTACATCAAGTTAATATTTTCTTTCAGACATGTTGAGAGAGGAAGAAAATAAATTTGAAGCGAAGATTAGTTAGTTGACTGTATGACAAAAAACCCATAAATTCTGTGAGTATAAAGTACTGAAGTAGGAATCTGAATGAGGTTATGGGCTCTCCTTTCTCGTATGCCTTCCAGAGCATGTTAGGTAAACATATGTTGGGGTTAGCCCATGGATATTAGACCCTGCCTGTGGGCAGAAAATGATATCAGATGATCTCAGCAGGTCTCTTTCAGCCCTAGTTTTCGAAGATTAATTTCGAATTAGACAGGAGGCTGAGCTGTGTGAGTCACTGAACTCAATGCACTACTGCTGGCAATCAGGGTGCCCACCATGCACCCTGAAAGGGAAGAACGGAGCCGCCATTTGAGAACTGTGCTGCTGTAGGAGGAGGGGGACGTGGAGACCGGAGGTCACTGCGGTCCCTCCCCAGAGTGGAGGCCGTGAGCGGCGCCATTCACGGTGGGGCACTCCCCTGGCCTCTGAGACTGGCAGGGTGTTAGTGGAAGAGTCCGAAGCCAGTCTGCTCACTCTTCCCCAGGGAAAACAAAGAACTGAAAGAAGAGGGCTCCTAAAGTTTGGGTCTCTTTCTCCCTGCTGGGACTTGGTGGGTGTCCCTGATGTGATTGGTTGTTGAAAGGCAGCTCGATGCCCAGCTCCATGTTGAGCGGCCGACTTGCTGGATTACTGATCTACCCTCTTACTTCTGTGTTATCTCTGTCCCAGTTTGGGTGAGGGAGCAGAGTGGAGTAAGTCCCTCTGGTGAGACAGCGGGAGGACCACTCCCAGCTAACACGTAACACAGCTGCTAAGTCAGCCTCCCGGGAGTTTGAGAAACCATTGTCAAGCACCATTTTTTTTCATATTAGGCTAAGAAAGATTTGAGCTCTCGCTTCTGCTGTCCCAGAAATTGAATTTAGCCATTGGCCCCCTTTATAAAAGAGTGCCATAGTTCTCATAGCGTCCACTTGGGCATGTGTTTTGTGGGGGGATGTAGTTAACAAGCCTGCTGTAGGACCAGTATTTAACATTTATGAGGCAGAAAGCAGTTTGGAGGTAATGGAGGAGAAAACAAGGTTCAGTGTCTGCAGGCAGAGGTTCTCAGGGTTGGAACCACAGGCTTCGTGCAGAACACGGCAATTAGGCACCCAAACCACCCACACAAATCTCATCCCATAAAACTGTGGTGTGTTTATGTTTATAATTATGGTTGTATTTATATTTTAGACGAAAACACAAACAAACCTCTTTAACAAAAGAAAATATCTCGTTGCACAAACAACACTTCTGTCAAAAATAGAGATGGTCCCACCACCAGATGTGCAGCCAGGAGGTGTTCAAAACCACAGCCATTACGCTGCCATGAGATTTTGGGTAGTTTAGAGCAGAAGTTTCAAGCTTTCAAGCAAAGGGCAAGTGGGTGTGCGCATCCCCATGTTCACTGCTCTGTGTGTGACAGCACGTGTTCAGTCGCTCCCATGTTTCATGGGAGAAGCCGGAGCGTCTCATGCTTTTTACAAGGCCAGGTAGCCAGACTCTCGCAAACAGTCGGACTCTGTCCCTCTCTATCATGTTAATATTTCCACTCAGGGGTATACACTGGCTTTAGGACCTCAGGAAGAGATGTTTGTGCAAATTACCAAGCAATGCAATGGTATGTGCATTCCAAGGGCTCATAACTCAGGCAGAAAGAAGAAAAAAATCAACAAATTGCTCAAAGGAACTTGTTTAGGGTAGCAATTTCCTTGCCATATTTTAGCTCTCTGTCTCCAGCTATTCAGGCTGTCTAAAATAAATCACTGGGTTCTTTTCTTCTTCTTTTTTTTTCCCGAACAATAGGGTAAGTGTGATCATTTTGTTTGTGCTAACTCTTCTTGGTTTTTTTCATTAAATCTCCTTTTCCCTAAATCCAAACAAAACCTGTGACTGTTTCTGTTGACAGCTCTACTCTAAGACCCACACATGCAAAAACTTTCAACAGGCTTAAAGTAGTATTTCAACCAGGAGAATTCAAAATAGCTCAGCTGGTTTACCCACCACTGGAATGTAATGCAAGCTATGTAGACAAACCAGGCCTCACATGTTAAAAAACATCAATAACAAGCAAGATAAGTAAGATCCATTCCCTCTTCAGAAGCTACGGATTTCATCCTATGCTGGAAGGATGTTAAGTCCAGACTCCTGTTAGGTGGCCTCATCCCAGACAGTGGTGAGCCCATAGAAAATCATAACCAGTTGTGGGTTGGGGTTTTTTTTTTGCCAAAGCTGTATGTATTTCCCTTTGAAGTACTGTTGGTGAGGAGCGTGTTTTATTACGCATAGTGTTAACAGCAGTTCAAAATTTTAACTCATTTTTCATAATAAAATAAGAAACTGTGTCCGTGAGAGCGTCAGGCCAGCTTTTTAGCTACAAGCTGCATTTTTTTTTTTTAATCTCAAATGAATTAAAGGCACTGCTTGAGAGCAAGAGACCAAAAGGATGTTTCTGAGCTAAAAGGCAGACAGAATAAGCTTGGCTTGTCACCAAGCTGCACTGAATTTGACAAATGAAATTTCATTAGAAGTGCAGGGATGGTTGTGAAACTGCCAGTAAATAACTGTCTCCCCAGAGTCTCACACTTTTTCCAGAGCCTATTTTCTCCTTGGACTCCATTCTGCCAGGGACAATATTTTAAAAGGAAAAACCAGAGTTAAGCATCAGAGTTAGAAGTTAGTAGATAATAAAGGTCAAATGTATTTCTTCCAGGAGCTACTGGAATTCATGCCATTGTGTTATCTTTTCTTCCTCCCTTGTGCTTTCGCTCACAATTGTTACCACTAATGGGTCCAAGCCCAAACCATGAATCCAGACAAATTCGGGAGTGATTCCAGAGCTAAATTGTGTAGCTGACCATTTTCTCTCCAATGACCCGAAGCAAAACCCAAGACCCAGGCCTGTCACCCCATGCTCTGCAACGCTTGGAGCTGTTTCAGACCTGGATCTGAACTTCATGGCTTGTGACCCTCTCTAGTCATCATTCTTCGGTAATCCGAAATACAAATTAAATGCACATCATCATTCATCCCACCAAACCACATCTGTGCATGAAGCTACTTCTGCCCTCTCAGGGCATTACAGAACCATGAAGTATCTCTCTTGGCTGTTACCAAGCAAAGAGAAAGGGTTCATTGTCTTGTTTCTTGCTGCTTCTGTAAGGAAGGTTTTCTACTCTTTCTGGCTCAGGAATGTAAGACACTTCAATTTCCAAACAGGAGGCCCTATCATGACATGAGGTTGCGTTTTCTGTAAGGATTAGCTGTTGAATTTACTCTTCTGTACCACCCCTCACTGCTCCTCAGCCAGAACCTCGGCTGGGGTGGCCCTGACAGTGCAGCTTCTTTTCCTCTGCAGCCAAGGCAAGATGCAAGGTCCATTGATAGTCCAAAGTGTGGGAATGCAACTTTCCTGCACAGATGTTATCACTTGTGATTGACTGAGAGTGGCTTGAGGGAGCACCTGAGCTGTTTCCACAGGAGGTTCTGTGCTCAGGGGCACCATCTGTATCTCTTCTTACTAATGGCACCCCCAAGGATGCCTGCTTCTGGAAACACATCTGCCTGCATCTGTCACTCTTTGTTGTTAGTTGCAATTTTGATCATGCTACAGATGTTCTGTAAGTGAGCTCTTTCCTTCCCTGAATGCAAGGAAAGAGCTAGCTTTTCCTGGTAGCAGATGAAAACTTGGGTATATGAACCACCTGTCCCAGAGGTGCATAGCAGTGTCCTCAATGGACAAGAGATGGAAAAGGAGGTGCCCCCCAACTCATTTTCTAGTTTTCTTTTTAAAAACTCAACACTATATGTTTTGGGCAAAGTTAATACCTGTCAGAAGAACAGAGCTGGCATTTTAGCTCCTTCATTTGGTTATTAGTTTAATTTGCTGGGAAACAAGTCATGTGCATCACATGCTTCAGCTGCTAAAATCAGCAGCACTTTACTACCTTCCCTCTCCAGACCATGTCACTGGTGTAAATGGAAGTCATTACCCCAGCAGTTTATGGGAAGAGGATTTAGAGTATTGAGATAATAGAATGCTAGTCTTTACTTTTCCAAGTTTCCTAAAGCTGTAAATGCTTGCAGAACTAATACGAAGAGTATTTCCAGTGTAGATGAAGCTGGAGGACTCAGTTTCTTGGTAAAACTGTTTTCTAGAACCTTAATTAGAACTTTTGAAAATCACTGATAACCTGAATGTCTTGCCACTGCTTTTAGTAGAGTAATCCTAAGTGACTTTCCACAAGTCCCTTTTAATTAGCCTCTTTCCCAGGGTGTGCCATGCCAGCAGATGATTACTGCATTAATCTGACTGTATTTGCAGCTGATTCTTTATTCTTTCTCTACAGATGGAGTATTATTTTGAGGGCCCATGAAGTTCTAGCGCTCAATCATCCTCTGTAAAATCTATGCTCATCCTTAAAGAGTCTAGCCACATTTTGAGGAGGACAGGGGGGATGATCTAAAATAAAATGTTGCAGATGATATTGCACAAAACACTACAAGCGATTGCACACAACATGCACAGTGCTGCCAGCAGTCCTGCTGCTTAAGAACAAAAACTCTCTCGTGAAATCTGAATTTGCAAGTTGATTGCAGTGCCATTGAACGAGCTAACAAATGCCATACCACTGTACAAGGTCACGCAGGAGGCAGTGCTAACACATTCATTAGTGATACCAAACTGTGTAGATTGTGACATCGGATGGACTTTTAAGTCTTGAGAAACAAGAATTTATTTATGGTACTTGATATTGAGAAATAAAACAGAATTTGTCATAGCAGAAAAAAAAAAATTCCCACTGTCAGACTTGATATTCACTGTTGCACTGGATAAGAAATAGTCACATGAAAGAAAACTCTGGGGTACTTACCCAACTAGATTTGCTAGAAATCATGCCCTGCATAATTTGTACCTGCTGCAAATGTGATCCAAGTTTGGGTCCTCAGTCAGATGTTAGTCTGAAATGTAACATAACATCAGGGAGAGTCAGCAGAATATTGAGCTTTGTATTTAAAACATTATAATCTGTGTTGTGCATTTACTAGACCAGCTGCTGTGTATGGCACTATGGAAATCATTTTGCAGCTGGTCTCAGTAACTCTCTGAAAACTCTTTCCTTGAAACTTTCTGTTTGGGGAGGAGGTAAAAAAATAGGTAAGTACAATTTTGCCGTCTCTGAGCTTTATGAAATGATGGCTTCATGGATGGTCATGTGAAGTGAGGATGGCAAGGTTCGGGGTGGACCACTTCTATTTCGTGGCCCTGTGATCTGTGGGGAGCCTTGGAGATCAATCTATCAATCTCTTTGTTTGAGTTTATCCATCCCTGATAACCTGGGTGCCAGCAGGTATTTGATGGCTTTATGGTCCGTATGGGTTAAAAGCCAGTGGAAGGGCTATGAATTTTCAGACCTGAGGCATGAATTGACGTGTAACCAGTGGAGGTTAGGAACAAGCCTCTCCTTTGGGGACACTGCTAGGTTACTTGTATCTCAGCAAAGCAGCTGGTTTTATACCAAAACCAGCACATGGATTAGAAGGATGGTTAGTTTTTTCAAATATGGTGGTTCCCACGTACTCCAGCTGTCAGGCTCGGTAGGGAAGCTCCCTCAGACGGTGAAGGCACACAGTGAAAGGGATCTGCCAGAAACATCTTACAATTGTTTTATAGATACTGCATAGCTAAATGCTGAGAATCAGGCCCTACCAGACCCTGCCAGTGCTGTCATTTGCTGCAGTCCTTGTAAATGGAGGGCACCTTGCAGATTGGGAACCTGGGGCACCTGTCCTTTGAGTATCAAAGGGGAAAAGTCACAGAAGGGGGAAATCTGAGGCCGAAAAATCTGAGACAGGCTCCAGAGAAGATTTTCAACAGTGGTATTTTGCACTGTTTCCCACTATGTCCTTGGAGCCAGTAAAGATTTCTGAAGCTATTTGCTTGATAGAACACCCACTGCTTGTTTTAATAAGCTTGATCTCATTTTTAATAGGCAGCAGCTGAATATTTTGAGTGGGATCTTGCATGCATTTCAGTGTCAATGCAGAAAGATGGGCTTGACAGAGTTCAAACTTGCATCCCAGTTATTGCAGGTGTAGTTCCATGAATCTGATCTGGTACAGCATAGGGGGAGCAGCAAGGCCCAGCCAAATTAAACTTGGTGGGTTGGAGCTATTTTTTGCGTTTCACTTGAACGACTTAAGGTATATAAAAGCCCATTAGGTTCCTTTTTTGCCCATTTCTGTTCAAGGCTGCTGAGGTCTTCTGTTGAAAGCAAGTAATGATTGCCTGTAGTGGATAGCTTTTCTATTAAGAGATAATTAAAGCATGTCAGCAATCCTTGACTGATAACAAACAAACCAAGCTCTACTCATGTTCTCTCACACAGAGCCTTTAAGACTTATTGACATGCCTGGAGCTGAAAAAAGCCGAAAGCGAGCCCTGGTAATAGCTTGTAAACACGGAGCGTGGCCACACCTTGTAGTGTCTGCAGCCTAAGGGAACAGATCTGCTAAACTAGATCTGCTCTTAAATCCCAGGAAACAAATAATTGGTAATAAAACACAATGGCTGTTCTCCATCTGCAATCAATTTCTGTTTAACTAATGATGTTAAGTGGAAAATAGCCACAGTCAACTCTTATTAGGTTCTTGAATAAACAATGGCTGTAGCTCAAATGCTTCATTAGCAGGGAGGGAAACAGCCAAGAGTTCCTTTTCCAGGTATCTGTAGCTGTTAGGGTTTGCATAGCTGTGGGCAGGCAGGTAGGGCCCGTGTTGCTGCCATCGTCCTTTGTGTGATGGAGGGAAGTGTCTCTGCTGCTTGGCCTGGGCAAGCAGGATTTTAACAGCAAGGTGAGCTCTGCAATCCCGTGAAGTGACTAAGTCCTTCTGCTGCTTGTAAATGGCTTTGGGCTCAGCTGTGAAAGGAGCCAGCCAGGGTCTGGGAGAAGCTCTGTGTCACTGGGAGGAAATTACAGAGCTGTGTCTGCCTCCGAGCTCTCACGCAGAGAGCCTGAGACAAGCCACCTTTGTGTTTCCCCTGTCCACTTGAGCAGGCTTGGGGTGCCACTGCTGGTGGTATTGCAGCCCCCTGGAGCAGGCCAGCTGCAGAGAGTCAAGATGTTTTTTCAGGCTCAATAGCAGAGAAAGGTTCAAGGTGTAATATTGGGATTGGGGCCAAGGGCAAAAGTTGTCTAAAACTGAAGTTGATGATAGGACTTTGATTTGTCTTGCCAAAAGCCATACACAGATAACACCTCTCAACTTTCACTCCTGAAGTTAGCTTTTTGTGCTATCTAGAAATTACAGAATCCAAGTCCCTTAAAGTGGAAATTCTGTGCTATGTATGCACAAAAGGCTTGGCTGTTCTCTTACATCACAATGCCATGCCAAATAAATAATCATGAGCATACAGAAATGTCGTGAACGAGAGAAGGGAGAAAAAGACTAAAGTTAAATAAGACTTCTTAAAAATATTCTGGGAAATGAACAGACATTGTGAGCAAAGGCAGAATAATTTGCAGGCAGATGAGTGAATCTGTTCTTTAATGGCATTATAATGCTGCTAATAAGAAATGTATGTATTCATGGAACTTAAGTAGATGCTAGATCCTCTTGCTTTAGTATTAAAGCAAATAAATCTTTAAAGTGTTTTCAGAGAGCCCCTTTACTTTTACCCTGCTCTTTGTTAATTTAAAGAGAAAAATAAAGCACACACAAAGAACAAAACAGAAGAATTCCTAGAGAAAAATATTTATGTTCATTTGGGGCAACCCAAAGCCTTTCATTTGTTTTTGTTGTGAAAAGCAAATGTTTGCCCTGGGTCTGAGCCCAACCTGCAGGTGTGGTGGCTGGTCCTGTGTCCCTGCATGCGCCGGCTCATGTGTGGGCGGCTCTCAGGGTGGCCCTCGGGGTGCCCTGCCTTGCCACACTCCACTGAGCTGTTTGCATTGCTGGGTGTGTTGTAGATCCGTCTTTCTTGTAAAATCTGAGTATTTCTGGCTTAGGTTACATTAGAGAAACTGTGAAAGGTGTAGGGGCTTTGCTTTGTTCTCGTTTTCTCTTTGTGCTCTTCAGACCTAATGGCTTCAGCCAGATCAAAATAAAGCAAAGGAAAAAGGGAGTTCTCCCTGACTTCTCCCTGGCGTCTGACTGCTTCTGACCATCAGAGCGTTGGTTCCAAGCATTTACTGTTTGCACTGACCTATTCTATCCCTTTTGTATGTGTATTTAGTTAGCTGCTCTGGATCCCCCCTCTCCAATGCAATAGCAGTGGTGACCGTGCGATAGGGGTTTATATAAAATGGCCATTCAAAGAAAGGGTTCTTTGCACCAGTACACAGCCTTTCTTTGGCTTTTTCTTAGGTGAATCCTGATGATCCAGATACACGCTGTGGTAACCCCATACAACAGTGAAACACATCAACTAGAGGCTGTCTTTAACTGGCCAAGGTAATATGAAAAAATGGTATGAGGAGACACTGGAAGAGCCCAGCCTTTAAATACCGGGTTGCTCCACAGCTGATAAACGCATCATCTAGATCCCCGTGCTCTCCCTTCTGCACTCATCCTTGTTAACTCAGGGATACTTTCTCCAGTTGGTCCAGGATGCGTTAATCCATAATCTAAACTTCAGCTAAGTCTCTGTATCTCCGTTTCTCGTTACTCTCCAGTTGGCTGGAGCATGAGATATGCCTCACTTGCACTTTGGCATACTTGGAAAGGAAGGAGGACTAAGCTGGCTTTAAACTTGTACCTGGCTGCAGTCTAGGAGTTACTGGGTTGGACACAGGCATAAAACAGAGCAGGCTTAGGCTTTTTTCCACACTTTGCTTTGTCTGCCAGCATCTCCTGAGGGCTGCTCTGTTTTGCATGAGGATTATCAGGGGATGGACTTCCCGCTTATGAGTTGTCCCTGAGGTCTTACTGCTGCATTAAAGAACAGTAAATGCAGGAGCTGCTCCCAAGGCCAGGCTTCCTTTGGATAAACTGTGGCCAATGTATGTTGATGAACTAACTACTTGCACGGCAGATGGGAAACAAATGGAAAGCATGCAAAACTCTCTATCTATATTATGTGCTTTAATATTTTCTGCCTCCACTGCTAATTTAGTCTGAAGATCCTTTTTTTCCTTAAATATATATATAAAATCCAAGCAATTAGTACTTTTCTTCAAGATCCATTCTAAGGTACTCAGGTTATCTTGCGGCCTCACTCAACACTATACCCCAATTTCTCCATGGTGATTTTTAATGACCTAAAGCTCTGTGCACAACATGTCTGTAATTGCCTATATTTCAGGCAGTTGCTACCTCAGGCCTTTATCTTTCTGTGTTTCAATGGAGATGAAAATAAACCATCTCTGTCAGCTGGAGGTAGAGGTTGTAGATGGAAAAAATGAATGAAAGTATTATTCATGGAGTGAAATGTAATCCCCAAAATCCAAGCTGGGAGAACTGCTGCTCAGCTGAGGCTGGTTTTAAAACCTCTAAGGCAACCTGCTTTCCTTGTAAACTAAGGAATTTGGTATAAATACGTTTTACTGCACCTTAAAGTACAAAACAAAACAGAGGGCTGAAAGGTACTGTGCTCTCTTGTTAACCCTCACTCCCTTTACATGGAGTTCTTTTAGCCCTCCCACTCTTTCTCTGTATGTCTTAGTACAAGTAGTAATCCCAGTTTCCCTTCCCCGTTGTCAAGGGGCCTCTCCCCTTGCTAGCCTCTGGTCAGACGATGCTACTGAAGCCTGATTCAGAACTTGCTGCTGATGCCAAACCTGTGATTAACTTTTCTTTGGAAGCCCTGACAATTAGGGTGTGTAGGTTCAGCTGGAAGCCAAGGATCTAGTACAGAAGGTCAGGGGCTGGGGATGAGCTGCTCTACGAGTGTCACAGAGCAGCTCAGTTTACTATAGAGCAAGGCTCCAGGGAATGCGCGGAGAAAATCCATGATGGCATGTTGGGAGAGAACATGCTCAGGAAGTGCATGTTGTTGCTGCCTGAACAAACCAGGTGGATCGGTTTTGTGGTCTGAACTGCAGAAGCAGATAAAGCACTGAGGGCTGAGTAAAAAAATACATATTTTTTTGCTAAAAAAATTAATTGAGTGCTGGGATTCTTGCAAAATCTGGGAGCTGGAAGGGCACATAGTCTTGTTCTCTGGGGAATGTATCGTGAGCTGGCAGTTCTGGACAGTGGAAGGCTCACAAGGATAAAAACTTAATGCTGTGTACTTTAAGGTGCTGCATGTCAAGAGGGAGGCACATGATTCAAATATAACTTGCCTGGGGGTCATCTGAGCCTGTGGACTTGTTTCAGCTTGTAACTCACTGCTGTGTCTTGCTTCTGCCATCTGCTTCCAAATAAGCAGCTAAGAGGACAATTTAATTGAGTCGTGCAGCTACCCTGAATCCAGGTGTGGGCTGGGCTGTGCACAGAGAGGAAAATGTTGCCCTTGCCCCATTATCGTGCAGGCACTAAGGTGTGTGGGCAGAGCTTAGCTGGCTGGTTTCTGGAAGGTGCTAGTGTTAGGTACAAGTGTTATATTTTTCTGGGCAGGAAGGCTGAAATGTGCCCTGCCTAGCTGAGATGCTGAGGTGTCTCCAGGGCCTGTTAAGTCAGAATAACAGATTCTATTGACTGTGGAGAGAACTACCAAGCCTAGTTGTCTTTGTTAGGTGAGGTGGATGCTAATGCCCCAGATCCTTGGGTACAGGGCTGGCTGGAGAAATAAAACACTGTGGTGCTTCCTGCTGTAAATCCTGAGTGTGGGCTTGGGGGATGTGGTGGCAGGGGATGTCTGAATGGGCAGACATTGAGACAAATGTGATTACACACATCTCATAGCCCGACTGAGAGAGGAACAGGATCACTCCATCCTCCGTCAATGGAAATGGGGCGATCACGTCTGCTGGGCACACTGCAAGGCAGAGACTTCCCTTCCATCATGGTCACTTTGCCTTTTGGCCAAAGTGCAGGGAGGTGGTTTTGGCCAGTTTCTGAGAGTAAGAAAAAAGCTATATCTGAATCCTTGCTGTCTCTTTCCAGGCACGTTCCAGATGCAAGCAAGCCAAAGTTCTTTATTTGACCTCAATTTACACCTTCCTGGAGGGATAAAGGAGACTCTGCAACTGAGTCCTGACTGTAAGAAAGCTGAGTGTGCTACAAGCATTTCTCTACCTGTCTTAGTAGCAGGAGAGAAGGGAAAGTTTCCGCTTGGTGGAAGAAAGTGAGTGCAGCTAAAGCCTTGCTAAACATAGGGAGACTCTACCTTTCAGCTCCTGCTTTCTCCCTGTGATTTGGCACCCATTTGTTCTGCCCACACAATTTCTTCAGTGTGACTTGGCTTTGCAAAAAGCTCCTTAATCCACCACAGAAAGGTATTAATGCAATTGCATCCAGCACAGTCCTATTTCACTTGATTTAAATGGGAGAGTTAAATCTCAGTCTAGACAGAGTGCTCTCTAGCTCCTGTGAATCTTGTACCCAGCAAGCCGTATCATCTATGAGTATGTTTCTCATTTTCCAGACAAGCCCAGGGGATCTGCCCACCCCCTCCATAAAATTCCTGTCTGTGCTAAATTGCCTCGTAGTCCTGATTTATACCTCAATAAAACATATCATGAGAAGGAGAAAATGTTTAATTGTATAACTGACGTGCTTATGCAGGACACATTTTTGGTGGTTATTTATGCATTTCTTTAAAAGGGGTATAAGGAACCATGACTTTCATTTACAGTGGGGACAGCAAAAGGTGACGAAAATAAATGCAAGGGGCAAGGAGTAAACCCTAAACTAGTATGGCTTCTGGAAAAGGATCTCTGTTAAAAGATTCACTGAAAAATATGAAGAGGTGCATTTGGGATCTTAGGGGATTTCAAGAAAAACTTGGAGATTCTTTCTGTCCTTTATCAAACCCAACCATTTGGGCTATTTGATGTTGAAAGTTGGAAAGCGTTTCATTTTTTAAAACAGTAACAAGTGGAAAAAAGTCTTTTATGTTGCTTATGAAATCATTAATTCCAAGTTTTTATTTGATTTCTTTCACCCAGACCCCTTTCAAAATCGCACTGTGGTTTTCATTTAAAATAGTTTTCTCAAGGATGAATGCAATGCTAGAGACTGGGACAGGTATGCAAGCCTGGCTTCAGATTTGTGCTGTGAAGTTTCTATTGGCAACCACGTCCTACTGACGAGGCACTCTGGCAGCACCTTAAATGAGTGTTCAAGCAGCACCTACAAGATAAGATGACTCCAGGACAATTAGAAATGGGTTCGTTACTGGGAGACCAGCATGATTTACTTAATAACATCATAAATGTGCTTCCTTATCTTTTCCATCGCCTATGTAAGGATGTAGCTGCTATGACTGTTCTTTGGGTGTGAAAGCTAAGGAGCAAAGTTGAGATTGTAGTTCAGCTCCAATTTGGTCTCTATTACTGATAAAATGTTTATTATGGCATGGAGTTTGTGCTTTGTTCTGCATGACGTGATTCTTGCCTCAAGGGCCATCTAGACTTCAAATGCTGAAGAGTAGGTGTGTGGTAATGCATAGACATGCCTATAGGTTTGTGTGTTAGGCTGACAGAAAGAAGAAATTCTTCATTAAATGTGTAGGTTAGCAGCATTCTCAATCTCCTTTTCTTTCGTTGTCTATGCCCTGAGCCTACTTGCCTTACCTGTGGTATTGCCCTCTGCAGGGAAATTTGGCTGCTGTGGTGCTGTGGACCAGCAAATGGGGAGCATGAATTTGGGAACTTGTGAAGGTTTTGGAGTGGTGGGGCACAAGGCCACCTAAAGTGTCTTAGACTGCCTGTAGGAGATACTCAATTTTCCCTGTTGACATCTAGAAATTTCCCTTAAACGTGAGAAATGACCAGTGTGATCTTCAAAAGTTCACCTCTAAAGGCAGGATGGACAAAGTTGCTCGTGTCTTTGTGCTTTGTGCCAATAGTCCGTACCAATCCCCCGAGACATCGTTCACTGGAGACAGGCTTTCCCCTCCTTTGCCAGAGAAAATCTTCTTGGCAATATGTTCAGTGGAAATGCATTTACTACCAAGACTTGCAGCATTATCCCTGCCCAGGATAACAGCTCTTGCTAGCTTTGACTCCACAGCTAATTGCAAGGAAGCTTAACAAGGAGCGCTCCGCCTGGCTTCTGAACAACGTGGGTGTTCAGTCAGCCTCCGAGAAAATACTCTCTTTCTTGCTGAACTGAAAAGAAAGGCACTTACGCTTCTATTAAAACAGCTTTTGACTTTGTAGAAAGTGAAACTTACCATTATCCAGTGTTTTTGGCTTCCACCTACAGTATGTTAATTGAAGGAACACAGGAGCTTTGTGTGTCGATGATGGTTATCTCCATAGGAAATCCAGCATTGTGGTTACACTGGCTGGTTTTTTGCCTTTCCCAATTGTAGGACTTCTTTTCACTTGCAGGATTTCCTTGTTCCAAATATTTCTTCACAGACCCAAGTGCTTTTTTTCCATCCTCTGAAAGAAAAGGTCAATGAAACAGAGATGAGCAAAGGAGGAAAATGTCTTTCCATTTACTTACCGTCCTGCCAATTCGAACGCTTCTGTTCCGCACAGGGTTTCCCTGCATGCCTCTCCTGATGGTGCACAAGACTTTCCTCCGGAAAAAGCTCTGATTCTCTCCAAAATATCATTAAATAACTTTGCCACTGTCAGCAATATATGTTTTCAATCAATGGCATGGCTTTTTTTTTATCCCTGTTAAGGTCTAAGGAATTTTGGCAGGTATCAAGAACTGATGCATGCTGCATGGCCTTACTTTACTGCTCCCTATGCATTTATCATGGAGGCTGATACCCAGAGCTGTTCAATAGCTCTGGAATGCTTATTTCAGCAGTTCCTTCATCTGCATAGCTGCAGCCTATGTTGTAGCTTTGTGCTGGGGAACCAAAAAAGACAAACAAACCTCATACAGGGTAAAATCAGCTCCTTTGTGGGCTTCGCTATTAAGCTTTGAGAGAAATGCAGCTGGGAAACCAAAGCACAACCAAATCACACTTTTGTTTTGAAATTATAATGCTTTATGAGTTTGAATAACTCAGCCTTTTAAAAAATAGTTTTCTTGCTCTTCTTGTTGGGACAGGGTCTAGAGCCAGACCCACCATATGGATTATGCAAACATAAAATAAAAGGTCAATCTTTACACTGAAGATCATTAATCTAGCTTTAAAATGACCAGTCGTGCTGTCACGACTTTCAAAGGTCATTTTGGTTTGTTTTTTAAACCTGCTTGTTGTCTTGGGTAACATAAACAAAACAGTGCTGAGGCCCCGCCCTTATGCTGATAAGGGACACTGAAACGGTGATCCTGCATGGAATTTGCCTCCTGAGCATTAAGTGGTGACTGTCCGCCCATGACCAATTACTCAGCGTGAGTTTTCTGAGACACTTCGGGTTTCAAAGACGGACCTGAGCTACGTGGAAAAAACCACCAAATGACCCGTGGGAGGTGTCAGGAAATAGCTGAGCAAGCTTGTGAGAAAACTGTGAGTTAAAGGAATATGCAAAGAGCTTGTGCTACCCATGGAGGGTGTGAAGTTTTAGGCGAGCTCCGGGTACAGCTGCAGTAAACCATAACTTAATCCTTCGAGCGTGCGACGCGCAGGATGAGGCTGAGTAGAGTTACTTGGCTTGGGGATCTTTTCTGTTTGCCAGGAGAATCAGTCTGGAGGAAACCTTGGAAACAGAGCACACTTAGTTTTTTTTGAAGAGCTTGGTAGCTTTCACTATTTGCACTTCCAAATCCAGGAAAGTGGTTGTAAGGAATGCCTCTGTTTCTTTTGGCTCGTTGGGGCGGGGGGATCTCTGAGGTATGACAGTGGCTCCTGCACTTCAGATGCTTTCACTATCCTCTTGGTAGCATGTGGAGAACTCAGGAGGCATGACTTCCTTCCTGCCCCGAGGTCTTCTAGACAACATTAAGGCTTTGTCCAAAGTTGCAGAAGACACAACTGGACAAAGTGACTGCTGCCTTAAAGTATGCTTCCATCATGGCACTAACAGCTGCCACCACTCCCAACCGAAATAGATTTATAACAAAGGCCCTGAGTAAGCTGTAGGGTCCTTCGGCTGACAGCAAGACTGCTGCTAAAGGTTGCACAGCAGTCTCCTTTCTCTCTTCCCACAAATGAGGAAAACTGATGTCCTGGCAAGGGCTTTTCCTGTCTGTCTGGGTCTTAAGCACAGAAGCAGAACTTCCCAGGAAAGAAAAAGAAATTATATTTTTGTGTGCAAGTAGTTGCTGGTTACTGGTTGTATTTTTTCTTGTTTACTCCCTCTGTCCTCCCAACTTCTAAAATGTTTTCAACATGTTGGACCCAGTTGCTTACCCCTCATCCAGCCTGCAGAGGATTTAAAGAACAGGATCAAAAACTTCCCTGTACATCAAATATGTCAAGTGTCCAGAGGACTGAAGGGGTCAGAGATGACTTGTTGCCACAAGCTCAGTGTATTTATTTCAATATGCATCCACAATTGTGATCAGACATTGGCCAAAGAGTTTGGCCAGGTGGGAGACGACTTCGGGGGGACTCCTCATAAAAGCAGCATGTGCTGCCTTGCTGCTTTTGGCCTTACTTAGTTCATCTCTCTCTGGACTCCGTTTTGAAGAAGGTTTAGTGATCACTTTCTCTCTCCTCTTCCTCCTCTCCAGCCCCTGGGCTGTGTGACCCATACACTGCTTTTGGCCCCTCCTCTTGAGGCAGAGGGCTGGAGCTTTATTTCCCTCTCTTTTATTCCCTCCAGGCCACGTTTTCTTCTGCAAGGTGTGACCTTGAGGAAGGGCAGTCTGTTCCTGCCTTGTGTCCCTTCAGGGGCGTGATGGCCAAACAGCTTGTGCAGGATTTCTTGCTCCTGCTGAACATACATCTCCCCTGTGAGCTGGGAAGTGTGCTGGCACTGCTGGAGTTTGTCTAGGTAGTGGGAATCTTGCAGGCATAGCTATAGGGTGAGGTGATGCCATTGCAGTAATGCCAGTGTCAGTTCCTTTGCCTGTGGATCAAGAGTGCAGCTCAGTCTCCTTGAGCTGTTTATGAAGTGATAACTCTCAACTGTGTCAGGACAGGCAATATGTTTGATCTTTGCTTTCCCGAGATGTGATAGTGACCTGTTGGTGCATGCTCAGCCTGGGAAAGAACACAGAACTGGGGGGAGTCATTGGCTGAGGGATCCATCCAACACAGGAAAGCAGAATGGCCTTTTGTTTAGGGCATCAAGTCTGAAGTCTGTTGACATGTTGTTTCATCTGTTGGTGTGGGATTTTTGCCACTGCCCAAGAGTAAGGCATGTAACCAGCTTAGGAAGTGCCTAGAGCATTCATTTCTCTTGCTGACTTCAGAAACTCTTGAAGGGAGTTGCATTACTTACCATGGTGTTAGGCAGCAGTGACCTCATGCTAAATCCCATGAACCAAAGGATGCTTGAGGTTGACTTCATAGCTTAGGCGACCAAATAGCACTCCAGAGGTAAAAAAAGGCTTCTCAAGTGAGTGCTTTGGGATCATTGCCCTTACATTTCAATTAATACCTTCAGTTCTGTAGTGCAGTCTGAGGCACACAAAAAACATTTATTTTGCCCAAATGGTACCAAGAGCAAAATTACCCTTCTATGATCCATGTGGTTTACGAGGGTAGATCATAGTACTAAAAATGATGGAAAGACAGACCAATTAAAATCCTTTTTAAAATAAAAGCACTAAAGAAATCCTTGTCAAACACAAAGATAAAATCTTAAGCCCCCCTTCTTCTAAAGAAGGACAGCATTGTACTGAGAGAGCTGACTGCTGCTCCATGTACTCCATGATTTTAATTTGTACCCTTTCCTAGCAGTGAGGAAAGAAAATAAGGTACAACCTGCATGCCTTCCAGATCTGCCATAAGGCATTTTTCCCCCTCCTCTTGCTCCGTGATGAACAAATGCTCTGTGCCTTTGGTTCACAAACAGATTATTTATTCCTTGACACTGAATTCACCTTTTATTTGGTATATTATTTTCAACAGTGTATTTCAAATTACAAGTAATGGTACCTGTTGCTCCTGCAGGTACGAATGAAGTGCTACAGGAAGTTACTGGATTCTGATTAGGAGAACAGCCTGAGGAACAGGCTGCAGAGGCCAGTCCTTGTGGGCTGAGCGGGTAACAGTGAGTGAGCACTGGTATGAGGACTCGAAGTGACTTGTAACGGTGGCTTTGGCAACAGAGTCCATTATTTTATGCATCACAGGAGGGTCTCATCTTTGACGACTCTGTATGGCAGGATTCCAGCTGTAGTCACTTGCAGCTGGAAATAGGCATCTAACATGCTCTGTTTACAGGGGAACTAGTCAGAAGAATTCTTCTGGCCAGATGCAGAAATGCAGAGGAAAGTGTTGGTAGGTAGGAGTGGAGAGAACTAGAAGAAGTTGGCTAAATAAAAGGATAGATTGTGGAATCAAAAAATGGTCTGGGTTTGAAGTGACCTTAAAGATCATCTAGTTCCAACCCCCTGCCAAGGCAGGGACACCTCCCACTAGATGGCTGAGGCAAAAGCCTTGATTAATGCGGGTTTGGTTTTGCTGTTCAGAACGTGCATGGGAACTGAGAACATACCCTACACACAGAGAACATGCCCTAATTCCCAAGTAACCTGCAGTGAGAAATGCCAGATGCTTCTGGCTTGGAAGATCCTGCCTGAAGGTGCTTACATGTCTGCCAGGCTTACACCAGGTAGGCTGATGGCTTTTGGGTCAAACCACAGGCACAGATCCTGTAACCAGTCCCAGTTCCTGAAGTGAGCCACTCCTGATGTGGCTGCATGGGACAGGTCTGATGGCTGCTGCTGAACTGCAGCTTTAACCTCCTCACTTAGACCATAAATACCTCTCAGCCTGTTAAGCAATCTGGAGAGTAACTGGTTGAAGAGCATTACCCCAGAGGTCACTGTCCTTCAGGGCTGCATTTCCTTTATCAGCAAGAGGCTGCAATCCTGCTGGAAGCTGTCTGTCTCACCTTTTGGGAGGAGGACCATAAAGGGAGTAATAACGGGCTATTGCACTAGCTCTAGCAGAGAGACATAAATGTTGCTCAAAGAACCCTTTTCACAAGTGAAAATCTGTTGTGTCAGTATATTTATTGTAAAACATTAAGAAAGTGATACTAGGAGCATCCTGTTAATGTGAGTTTGTGCTTATTAATAATACTAATGGTACTTTCAAAAGTGAATGCACTCCAAAATCAAGGTCATCTATATGACCTTTAGTTTAAGTCCCTAGAATCATAAAACTTTTCCTTGTCACTCGGTGTAGTCCGTTTCTGTTTCCTTTTCCCAGTGCATGGCTCCATGCATGATCTGGTGCGTCCCCTTCAGCCCTGAACAA
This sequence comes from Mohoua ochrocephala, assembly GCA_013398855.1. NCBI lineage: Eukaryota > Metazoa > Chordata > Aves > Passeriformes > Acanthizidae > Mohoua > Mohoua ochrocephala. The sequence continues at coordinate 295,454 of VZTA01026989.1, forward strand.
ATGTGGTTATTTTTGTGTTCGGCTCTCAGGTAGGGCTGCTGTTGTAGCTGTCCATACAGTGCTTTTCTGCCTAGTGATGAGAGGCAATGTTTTGGGAGGAGCAGAGAAGCACAGAAAGTTAATTCATCAACATCCAGGGCAGGATGTGCTGCACCTGCTCGGGCATCTTATCTGAGCCACTTCTCAAGGGGTGAGGAAAGGCATGCCTAAAACCTCTCTTCAGCTGAAGTCTGTTACTTTCAATTTTTTTTTTTGTGGGGAGAAGGAGTGGTGTAAAAATATGCAATCTAAAATAGTGTTTTTCATTTCCACTTAAAACATGCTTTTTATATCAAAATTTAGATACTTGTGTTCTTAAACAGCTTTGTTTTGGGAAAGAGTAAACCCAAATGTTTGAATTTTTTATAATACTTGCTGACAATTATTTTCTGATTTTGTCCCAGCTTTGCTCACAGGCTTGCTTAAATGAAAACCAGATTTGTTTAAGGTCAAAATGAACTCTGCGATTAAGAGGAAAAAAATCCCAACCCCTTCTTACTTGTACATAACATTTTTCTTATGCTACTTGATTAATTTAAGTATAGCCCCCTGCTTTTGGTTGTTGTTGTATGTACCTACCGTCCTATCACAGCAGGCCAAAAATGCTTCAGTGTAATTAATTGGAAGTAGATGAATATGAAAAAACTATTTTTAAAGCCTGGGGTTATACAAGGTAATAGGCATCTTGCAGGAACTGTGTGAGTGTTATGGATGCAATCTGAAATTATGGAAACTTTTTTTGGTATAAGAGACCATGATATTTCTTTCAATACATTGTTCTCTTCAGCAGCATATTATGACTTTTTACAAAAAACAAAGCAGGGTTCTTCTGGACAGGATACTAGAGCACAGCCCCTGACTAACACTTGAGGTACTGGCACTGAAGGAGGCAGGGGATTTATGGGCCAATGGTATGTGATAACAGGCACATGGATGAGGTCTAAAGCTAAGAAATGCAGATACAAATGCTGTTTGTACAGTCTGGGTTGGGAGTACTCAACTTTGTAGCTATAGTATTCTTTTAATTTGTAAACATTTTTGATGCCAGCGGTGCTGGACTGAGATGTGGCAGGGAGGATCGATGTGTGTGTGCATGTGTGGATATACGTATTTAAAGCATTTATACTGATGTGAAACCCATGCTTGGTTTTCATCTGTCCAACCTTTATTCTGTCTGTGAGGGGACAATTGAGGGAGTGGGGACCTAAACCTCCTCAGCCTTTCTGAGAGGTGTAATGGGTGATGCAGGACCCTGCAGTACCAGCCAAATGTGGCATGCATGATGCTTCTTAGGTCAGTAGGGAAGCTTCACTTGGACAAGGGAGAAGAGCAGTTTTGGGGGCTGCCTCTGTTGTTTAGCCATATTAATCCACAAAAAACCCCAGTGTGCCGCAGCACATATCCTGCTGACGCAAGGTGTTGGTTTTGGCATGGCAGGCTGCAGCAGGATGGTAACTGCCTTGCCTGAGGTTAGCAAGAGGAAGAAAACAAAACCAAAGATTAATTTTCCCTGCCTTTTTCTCCTGGAGGTGGATGAAATTTGTTTATGTTTCCATGTCAGATGAGCATGGATGTTACAGCTTTCGTCCGTGTGGCACAGCAAACGCTGCTGACACTCTGTTGACAGCATGCTCTGTAGCTCCTGGGCTGAGCTCTGTCAGCTCCCTGAGCAAACTGTGCCAGGCCTGTTTTTCAGTAGTGCTAATTCAGTGCTCAGGAAAAAAACAAGCTGGGCTAAGTCTTGGCAGTGTTAGGCAGCTTTGTTCCCATCTGTTGCAGAGTAGTAGGAAAACGTTGGGAAATTCTGCTTGGGCAGTTACAACAGATGGATGCAAGATCTGGAATACACTTCTATACTTTCCAGTTTTGAGAACTTTTGAGAACTTTTATAAGCTGTTGCTTTGGGCCTCTCTCAAGATATTTGCAAGTAGGGAACAATGATAAAGAGATTGATAGGTGTTCTGGTTTTGGCTGGGATAAAATTAATTTTCTTCCTCATAGCTGGTACAGTGCTGTATTTTTGGATTTAGTATGAGAATATTGTTGATTACACACTGATGTTTTAGTTGTTGCTCTGTAGTGCTTACCCTAAGTCAAGGACTTTCCGGTTTCCCATGCTCTGCCAGCAAGGAGGTGCACAAGAAGGCAGGAAGGAGCACAACCAGGACAGCTGGCCTGAACTGGCCAAAGGGATATTCCATACAATAGAACATCCTGCTCAATCCATAAACTGGGGGAGTTGCCCAGGAGGGGCTGATGGCTGCCCGGGGACAGGCTGGGTATCGGTCAGCAGGTGGTGAGCAACTGTGTTGTGTATCATTTTTCTCAGGTTTTATTTCTCTTTCTATTCTGGTTGTCTGTCTTCCCACTGCAATTATCATTATTTTATTATTACCATCTTATTTCTGTTATTAAACTGTTCTTATCTCAACCCTGCAGGCTTTACCTTTTTTCCAATTCTCCTCCCCATCCCACTGCAGGGGTGGCAGGGTGTGTGAGTGAGTGACTGCATGGTACTTGCTGGTTGGGATTAAACCACCAAACAACAGGGATGGAGTCCTGCACCAGTAAGCACTCAGTGTGCACCAGGCCATGCCACTCTCCCATCACACTTTGGGAGGTACAGCCTGGGAGTGGAAAAGCCAGAGGCCTGCCTCACGGCTGGGGTTCAAACTCATACCCTTGCTGAATGAGTTGCCTGGGGAAGATGATTACACCCATACACGTACTTGCTTCTGGGCATATCTACAGACTCATCCTGTCCACAGCACTGTGAGCGTGGGGTTTGCCACCCACTGAGCCTTGAAGTGTGGGGGTGGGAGGAGGTAAGGCTCATGAAACAGGGGGTACTGAAGAGCCTAATGAACAGCACGCAGAGCAGACATGAGTTAACATAAAAGTAAAGTACTGTAGTTGAAAGCTAATGAGAAATAAAGCTTGGCTGTCCTGTTGGAAGTGCATGTATCAGCAGGAGTCCTCGTGTTCTAATTTTAGGTGAAGAATTAGTCACAGGCGGCAGAGCAGAGCCTTGGGGGGTGCAAAAGTGAGTCCTGGAGTCCCATTCTTCCCATCAGCATGCCAGGATCCCCCCTGGTGCCTGATGGGATGCAGATAGTCATCAATCCGTAGCCTTCCGCAGTCTCTGGCTCAAAAGCTCAATTTACCAGAGACCAGCGTGGTCCCAGGCAATAAACAAGCAATAAAGGTTGATGTGCCAGTGGAGAGGAGCTGCAGGCACTTGTCAGGTTCTGCCTAGGCAGCTGTCAGAGGGTTCCACCCTGTTCAAGCCCATGTACTTGGAAGGGGAATGAGACCACTCTGAGTGGCACCCGTGGCATGCAGCCAGGATCCTTGAGGAAGTCATTGTCACAGACTGCTCTTGCCTGTGTGAACATAACCCAGAATGGCAGCTGTGACCATACATGAGCTTGCACTTGCTGTGTGCTGTGCCAGAGGCAGGAGAAAAGGTTGCAGGTCAGCAGCTCAGTTTGGCTTCAAAGCTGCTGCTCTAAAGAAGGGCCTTTTCCCACCCACTCACTCCTTCAGTTAACGATCATGAATAAACCATTCTGCAAGACAAACACCAAACACTTAAATTTACACACACACACCCCTCCCGTGAGACACAGCTTGCAGTTCCTCTCGGTCTGGTTGTGGCAGCAGAACATGATGTTGCCATACGGGTGTGCCCAGCCCCTCTGCCAGAAGCTACTGCCATCCTGGCAGAGGCAGCAAGAGGAGCAGAATCCTTCCCTCTCTCCAAGGCAGCCTGCAGCCTTGCACGCTGGCACCAGCTGAGGTCAATGCCGGCGTGAGGGGGAGGCTGGGCTCCCGTGCGTGCGCCTGAGATGTGCTGCAAGTATTTGTTGTAGCAGTAGCGGCTGAAGTTTATCCAGCCCTTGGCAGGTCAAGAAGCAGCTTTCAGTCCATAGGGATTGCAGATTGCTTCTGACCTTGCCTGGTCTGCCTCAGCAGTTTTATATTATGGCAGGTAAAGTAATTGCTCCGCAGACCTCTTCCCCAGCTCTGAGGCACAGACTTTGTCATCCCTGCTCAGAAGTCATGCGCCAGGGGATACCACTGAGATCCAGTCACTCATCCTGCCTTAAAAGCTTTACGTTCTTGAACTCCTGTGGTTCTTCTGGTCCATTTGCTTCCCATATTACAACTTCACCCCTTTCCGGTTTCTGTTTTTATTTGTCTTCTCCCACTTTTTTGGGATTTCTTGGCTCCCTGAGTTCAATACTCTAAATAAAGCCCATAAGAAAAATGAGTAACACGGCAGCAGAGATTCCAAGTTTAAAATTTAGTGTGGCTTTCCATGAATAATTAGCAATTGCATTGCTTCAAGAACTATTTTTACAAGTGGCACTGAAAGCTTATGCCAACTTGCATTTCTTCTTTGGTGACGATGCATCATTGAATCAGTAGTTGTAAAATGTCACTTAACAGGGGGAGGAAAAATAGTCCAGTAAAGTAGTTTGGTTCTAAGATGCTGGGCTGTTAAGTGGTCTGGTCTACTACGAACTTTCTATGGGAAGGAGCATGAACTTAGCACTGTAAAGAAATGTAGAAACTGCTGTAGTTGGCAGGATAACGATTAATCTCATCCCTTGGCTAACTAACAGTTTTAAAATTTGGTGCCTATATTCCTTCCCCCACATGAGGCGACCTGGGAACCTGAGCACAGCTCTCCTGGTTTTGCACTGTGCCACTGATGACTTGCTCTGTGGCTCTGGCCCGAGTGCTCTGGCACAGGTGGATCGAGAGGCTTGCAGCCAGTTAATAGGGAAAGTTGAAAGCAAAGCCAGATGAGTAGTCCCTCCTCCTCCTTTCCCCGCAAGACTTTACAGCTGGGTGGTTCAAGTATGTTCTCAAGAGTTGAGGCATGGGTGATCAAGCGAGACGGAGGAACAGAATTAAACACTGGTTTCCTTGCATGGCAGCTAAGCTGTGGGGTACGAAGAGAGCCACGACCCCCTCCAGTTTTGTTATATGCAAACCTGTGAGCAATTGTTCCAGTTCTCTGCTAAGCTGGGCCTCTCGGACAAACTAGGCAAATGAAGTCTAAGTCTGTGGATCCCTTCTAAATCTGCACTTGAGCAAGACAGCAGGTCGTCCAGCTGTGATTTTGTTGGCCAAGCTGTTTGCCACCCCTGCTTGGCACAAAAATGCCTGCCATGGTGACAGGATGTGTTATACAAAGTCTACGAAGGGCTTGGCCAGCAAAGTCCAACTCACAGACGCTCTGTTGCCGTGGAACAGCTGTCTTTGACCAAATGATCCTATACCTTCAGGCTGGCAGAACTGTTCTGGTTCCCCCCATGGCTGGGAATGATTTTCCACGTGAGGCTGAGACTTGCTGGACTATCTGAAAAACTGTAACAGTAATGGAAGGGACTTCCATCCAAGATGACAGAAGTTCATTAATGAACAATGATGTGTCTCATGAGATGAGTGATTGCTAATGAAGTCCATTACAGTTTGAGCTGTCATACAGTAATTGCAGACAAAAGGACTAGTTTGGACTGTTACATGTTAAAAGAAAAATAATCCCCAAGCATACCTTTTTATTGAAACCAAATGTTTTTATGTGAAAGGCGGGAGTTACCTAAGAAAGATATGTATTTAAATGTTCATAGTTAAGTATCAGTTGTCAGCTACTCATTTGAAGCCCTATAAATAGTACCTTGTTCATTTTTATGTTATGACGTGCAGATGACATTTGGAGGTTAGGTTGGGTATGCTTTCCTCCAAGCGCCAATCCAGTTCTGCATCAGGAATATCAGTTTGTTCCCTTTCATGCTGATTTTCCCCTGGCTTACTTGCAGCACTGTCAAATAAACAGAATTTGAAAATTTGCCAAAGGGTAATTGTTTTCAGTGTTGGAATAAATACAAAAACACCACTGGTGACATTTTTGTAATTCATTTTCGCTCTGTGTTTTTGTGGGCTTTTTTTTTCCTTCCCCCAACTGCAGTGAGTTACATCCCTAAATAAACATCTCCTTAGCATCCCAGTAAGGCGATCATCCAACCCCAAGTGTACATGCTGGTTTTGCTTTGACAAAAAGAAGGGCATGCCACTTGGCAGCAAATGCTCCTCCAAGTTCAGCAATCCTCTGACATAAATATATATCTATACAAGGGGGTTTTGGTTGTTTTGCTTTTTGGTTTTTTTTCTCCAAAGTTCTGGAAGCTATTTTCCTTAAACTCCAACAATGATGAAAAACACTTGTTTGTAGCAAGGCCTGCATGGGATGCTTGCCTGGAATTCACTGTCTTGGGGGTCAGATGAGCTCAGGGCACACACGGGGAGGTGGATACCCACTGGCAGGCAAATAGGGATGTAGTGAAATGTGCTGTGTGAGGTGGCTCAGCAGGCCATGCAAATAACCCCAGTATTCAGTTTTCTCATGTGCAAAAGCAACTTTTGAGACTATCATGCTCCAGCAGCTCTGCCACGGGGGGTACCACCTCTAGGAGATGGTATGAGGAACTAACACCTGACCTTGACTTGGGTCTGCTCCAGGGGAATTCAGCTCGTGAGAGCCCAGGCCATGGTGCGGTGCGGGGCTGGGACTGTTCTTGCCCACAGTGCTGCAAATCTGTCGTCGTTCAGAGAGTCTGATAATCAAACCAGACTGTTTCCCTTGCCAGGTCAGTAACTCTGGAATGTAGTCTTAATGTCTCAGTCCAGTGGTGTGTTGTGTAGCTCTGACCAGGAGTTGGATGTCCTCTGCTCCTCCTGTGGGAAAGACCATCCCTTTTCCCTGGGTTGTTCAGGACCACACAGGAGTGGGAATAAGAGCTGTTGTACCTGTTGCTCTCATCTCTGGGCTGTTTGGATGGCAAGATGCCTACGGAACAGTCATTCCATGCTTTGTGGCTACAGATAGATCTGACAATTGATCACTTTGGTTCACTGCAGTGTAGTTGTGCAGAACTAACCCGGGCAGAACCTCGATCACGGTGTCATGTCTTCCCTGCAAATAGCTCAGGGGAGGAAAAAGTCACCTACTGGAGCATCAGGGGGAGTTGCAGTTTCCCGAGGCAGGTCTCTGGAGGGAAAGCACTGAACTATTTGCAGTGAAGACCTGACACCATGTTCAAGGCTCTGCCCAGGTTAGTTTTGCACAACTACACTGCAATGAGCCAATGTTCAGTTGCAGCTGAGACTGATTTCAAAGAGAAAAAGTAGCAAATTAAAAAGACAGGAGTCATTCTGTTTGCTTAGCTTAGCAGACCTGGCTGCATCCATAAAAATACCTGGTTGCCTTTACATGTAACAAATGAGAAGCAGGTCTAAAATACCACTTCTCAGTTTTTTTATGACTTGGTCCCCTGGTTCTGTGGGAACCATCTGCCTTGAGAGGAGGGAATCCCATTGCTTGTGCCAGCTCTGTCATATCTGGCAGCAGATTCAAACGCTGGGAGAGAGGACATGGGTTTGCCCTTCAACAGGTGACACATTTTTCAAATGTGCTAAGTGATTAACACCGGACAAGACTGGGATTTGTAACCTTCTGGTGGCCCTAGCAGTGCTCAGATGCACACGGGGGCAATCAGAAAGCAGTTTCAATCTATTTGCTTTGGTCTGCCAGCTGTCACAAACTCATAGTTGAATATAAACTCTTTTTTTTTTTCTGTTGGACAGATGTCAGAGGAGATCGTGCATTCAGGGGAGTATTTCGATAGGACATTTTTTTCTGGTGGCACTGGAACGTGCTTTTCTAAGCGTGGAAGCTGTGGAGGTCAGAGGAGTCTCTTCCTGCTTTTGCAATAGCAATAAGTTTCAGTTTACAAAACAGTTTCCCTGGGACAAGAACACAAGGCATTTGACAGCCTTGTTAGAGATAAGCTGTTTGGGAATGGTTTTTTTCCAGATCATTTTTGTAACAAAACAAAATCCTACTTTGTCAAAAACTAACCCTTTCTGTGAGAATTAACAGTTCGGAGTGACTTAGCTGCAAAAATTTCAGATTTTTTAATTCAAATGGCCTGTTTTGATATTTTTGCATAGGAAACTCGAGCTCAAAACTAAAGCTCTACCTCAAATTTACCTTTATTTTAACACTTAGTCATAAGAACTCCAAAACAAGGAAAAAACCGATATATTCTGAAGTACTCAAAGCTGGAAAAAAAACCCAACAAAAACAATGAGAGAAAGAAGGCCTGGGTGTATTTTAGTTTTTTTTAGTTTTGTACATTTAGGATCTTCTCTAGAATAATTCTATCAAAGCCTCAAATATTTCCTCCCACACAGGAGAATTATTTCTAGTCCAGTTTATTATGGATTCAGTAGTAAAGCAGTGTCCTCCATGATAGATAGTTTTGCAAATGCTGTTTGAGAAGGGAAGGAAATCTGACCCAGTCAGTCTCTTAGTGGAACTACTCAAACCAGAGGCCTTTCCCACATGATGTTAGGGGTACTTGCTTTCTCTGTGGTGCTTTCCAGACAGCACTCATAAAGTAAAAGGGATGGTGTCTCTGAAGGGAGGAGTGTGGGGAGGTTTGGGCTGTGCAGTAAAGTGCCCCTGAATGCATGAGCATGTACCCAGAGGCTGGACAACATGAAAACTGAGTTTTGTTGAGCTCCATCCTGACCCTACCTCCACCGTTCTCCTCTAGTGATCAGCTTTTTCTGAAATCCTCACCCTACAGGAAGGGAGGAGAGACCTCCATGGAGGAGGTGGGGGCCCAGCCACTATAGCTGTGCCCAGACCTTTTTCGCCACGCTGAGGAACTGGAGATGTTTCCCCCACAGACCACTAAAAATGTGCATTGGTAAGGTGGAGCATTTTTGACATCTCTTGTGATGGACAGAAGGCTTTTCCAGTAGGCTGCAGTGCCCACAGAGTTTTCCAACAACCCAGGGTCACCAAGTAGGACTGAAATCATTCCCCCTCCTTACCCACTGCTTGTCCCACAGCCACTGGTAATGCTATGTGGTCTGTAGGGTTGCTGACACTGCCATTAAATGGGCTCGTAAATAATCTGGACAAGATCCTGGGAGCTATGATTTGTTTGTTGATGGGGCAGGAACTGTTAGAGGTTGACCTACTCTTCTGTTCTCCTCCTATAGGACTTTATCTCAAGAACTTTCTCCTCTGTCTCTTTGCTTTGGTGCTTTATTCCACTGGGTTTTCCTCCTTCAGAGTTTTGTTGTTACCATTTTTATCTCCCCTGCCCTCTGCTGCTTTTGAGAGCCAATGAGGAGAACAGTCACAGCCTAGGACTTGCCATGAACAAGAGTCTGAGCAAATCCATCCATTGCTGCCATCAAGGGCAGCCTTAACACTCATTTGTTCCACACTGAAATTTTTAAATTTCCAGCCTAAAGTTGTAGAGAATTATCTCAAAGGCACAAGCATGGCAGTAGAGCTGCTGGGGAAGTCCCAGAGGACTTGCCCTGAGAAAATAGCATGGACTGGCACGAAAGAGGCTTTACGCAATAATTCTTGCTCCACCTTCCACTGACACCTCAGATGAGTGGTCCTCGCCCTTTCCTGCATTAAAAAAGGCTGACCAAAGAGGTCCCTTCCAGCAGGCCAGCTGCCTGCTGCTTCTTGATAAACACGTTTTATGCCAAACAATTTGGGTCAGTGCAAGCTTTGTGTGCCCTTGAGCCACTCTGCTGGTGTGATCGCTGCTGCTGCCCTTCCTGCTGGGAGCGAGCGCGCTCAGCAAAGGGAGAGCACCGCGGCAGGTTGTGGGAGAGGAAGCATGCCGCTGACAAAAAGGAAGAAAAAGGTGGAGTCCAAGACTTAGTGCAAGGCCCCCTCCCAAAATCCTCTTAATCATCATGTGCCACACCCCCGTTTAATTCCAGGAAGTCCTTAACTCTTACCTACTTTTCCAAGTATTGCCATCAGCAAGAAAACGGTGCTTAAATGAAGTGCTGATGAGGCCTCTGGAAACCTCGAATGATCTTTGGTGACTTGACTCCAGAGCCAGGCGAGGCGCAGTGGATCACCTCATGGAGGTTGGCCATCCCCAGAGTGGCCCTGTAAGCCAAACCCAATGAGCGAATTGGTGTGGAATGGCTCCATGCTGCAAAGGCTGTTTCACATTGTTTTGAACTCGAAAGCTGGAAAATTCAGAGCCAGCACTAAATATTTGTTCCACTTTCAAAGCTGAGCATGGGGGAGCCGTTCCTTAAATAGTGGATGCCTGTTCTCTGAGCCCAGATGTGCTTACAGCATGGGTCTTGCCAGTGTTTTCCTTTCCTCCTGCTTCCCACATGAATGCGTGTGCAGATTTCTAGCCATCCATCTTTACCCTTTAAAGCTGGTGTGAGGGGTAGCAGCTGTTCCTTCTTCAACAGAAGTGGCAATAATATTGTACAAATTGTTTTCAACCTTAATGAGTAAAGCTTGCCACACAAGTGATCCTATTTCTTGCCAGAAGTGATAAATAGGACTCAGTTTTGGAGCACATGAAATGTTAGACAAAATACATTAGTCAAAGACACTTCAGAGTATCGGTTACTTTCCTGTGGTATGTAAGTAATAACTCAGTTCTTAAAACCTTCCACCTGGATTTGGAAGGTCACCTGAGCTCCTGTTGCAGGCATTCAACAGCGAGTTAGAGTGTGAGGTAGCAGTGAATTGATAGATTGCCCTGTGTTTCCATTTATGTAACTTGAAACAGCAGTGGACTCCAGCCTGAAATTTGAGATACTGGTCTTTACTAATCCATTTTACCGGGTCCAGGCTGGGATGTTTCTGTCACTCACTATCATTTTACACAGGCAGCAAATCTAAAATTATCACGGCTTTATCCCTTCTTTAAATAGCACAAGTTGGGCAGACCTATGGTAATGACAATGCACAGAGATGCACCTAGCACAAATGGTCATCTCCTGAAGGTCGGTTGTCCCTTCCTTCCTCCTCTGGCATCTGCCTTTGCCCTAATGTGTGTGCAGTGGAGAAGGGTTGTCCTGAGTGAACCGGAGGAATCAAGAGCTAATATGCTTAGAGAGGGGAGCTTTTCCTTTCCATATCGTGCCTGCTCTGTTTCCTTGCTCTGCGTTAAACCTGTTGCTCCTTTCAGGGAAAGAAGGAAGGCAGGAAGGTTATCCTCTTGTTACTGGTCATGTGCACTGCAGTGCTGGTGAAGGGATCTGTCAGATACGGCTACGTTTGGCTTAGGTGCTGCACAGAGCTTAACAAATGGTGTGGCTCAGAGTGATGGAGCTGCATCACTTCAGAAAGAGGTTGGTGCGAGAAGGGGTAGATTCTACCTGCAACTCGGAATTCCAACAGGTTTCTTCTCCTGACCAAAAGAACACCAAAGGTGAGAGTTTTGAGAGTTTTAACAAGATTTTCTACATTTTTTTTTTCCTAAGCAATCATGTTTGTGGTCATATGCAGAAATTTTCTTTCTAATCCAGCAGAGGAGACATGATGTAGAGGAAGTCAGAATGACCAAGAAAGATCACAATTTTGTCTGCTGCAGCCTGAGAAAAAATATGTTCTCATTTACTGCACCAATATGTACCTCCATCCTATTTCAGCACCATGAACTGGAAAAGAATGAAGTCAGTTGTCAGGACATTGAAGCCAAAAATGAGGAAAAAATGGGAGTTATGACTCAAATAGTTGAAAAGTGGGCAGCAATCTGATAAATTCTGGGGCAAATCACAGGAAGGGATTAGGAAGAGGTGATAAAATTCATGGTAATCAATATAAAACAGTCTTGGGAACTAATTGCTATGTAATTTTGGTAAGATGGTGTCTGATTGGTGGAGGTAATGGTTTTGATATCAACTTAAACATACAACTATTGAAATTTCTCTAAGACGTGATTTTGTTCCACACAATGCTCTGAGTACAAGAAACCCCAAACTCTCACAATATAAGAGTAAATAAAGGCATCAAATTAATTGCAATCTGGCTAATAGTCATGCTTTCTAAATTAATTGTAAATGAGGAGGCATTCAGAATTGATGTTCCTGAGGGATATACCAAAAGGCTCATTCTTTGAGGCTCGGAGTACTCAGTGGCTCGGGTTTTGACCTAGGAACATATGACATATTTCATTAGACAAAGACAATGATGATGATGATGATGCAACCAGTGATGAAGTAATAAAAGACAGTGTGAAGGACAGGCCTATTCTTCAGCATCTTCTGCATTGTCTGGTAAACTGATCTCATCCCCCAAAAATGTGATTTGAATGCTCAGCCAAATTCAAGGTACTAACAGACCAAAGATGTGCTTTTATGGCGGTTTTATTTCACTAGGAGATTGTGTTTTGGAAACCAGTGACTCAGGCTTGTTTATAATGGATAGTCAGCTAAACACGCACTCCCTGTGTGATACAGTGTACCTGAAAGCAAATGTTACAGAGCAGATTGCTGAGTAAAGGTCAAGGAGGTGATATTTCCATGTGTACAGCATTAATGAGACCATTTCTGAGATGTTTACGGTTTTAAAAGGATTTTGACAGATGGGCAGAGAACAGAGACTGACTGAGCTGCATGAGCAGAGGCTGAACTGTGCTGCCTAAAGAGAGGCAAGAGAATCTAAATCAATTTATTTTGTCAAACATGACATTTGATATTCGTCCACTAACAACTGAAAGCAGGAGGGAATTAATAATGGCAGATTATCTCTGGACATAGCAAGGTGGTTAGGTGCTGGAGGTGGACAAAGGTTAGAAAATGGGCAACTAAAAATGCCTTTTGCTTTCGGTGTCAGCAACTAACCACTTAACTCAGGATGCAGGGTTTGCCTGTTACATGAAATATGCACTGAATCCTTTTCAAAAAAATACCATTCTGGTAAACAAGAGCTTGTGGTAAAGGCACAAGCGTTGTGGTAAAAACGCTGTGGGCATTACAGTTCAAGCAGGCCAGGCTAAGTGAATTCACGAATTGCAGAGGCTCTAGACTGAACTGGCTTCTCCCACAGCCAGTACTCCGTGTTTAGCTCAGTTTGTCTGCTCCCTCAGTGCCATTCCTGGTGTGTGTTAAAGCAGGCAGGATACCCTCCTATCTCCTTAGCTTAGGGCTTTCCCTTGGTCCCTTGGGGAAGGGTTTCTTGTGCTCGGGAGCTGTAACGTGTGAGAAGACCCAGCAAAGGGTCAGTGGGGTGGTTCTGTGGTAGCAGTGTAGGGGCCTTAGGGGAGGAAGGTCTGGCCCTATAGATGCTTTGTACTATTCTAATGATTAAACTCCCTGGAGAGGAAAGCCAGACTTTGGGTCAGTATCACAAGCCTGTTCAAAACACAAACAAGGATGAAATTCAGATCTAGTAATCATTTTCACCTCCTGGCTACCAATTATTTGGTTCCACAGCCAGGATGTTACTACTGGGTTTGTTCCACTTCTGAACACTGCAAATACTGAGCAAAGGTGAAGGTTTTCACAGTAGTTTTTGTGCTGTGGGCAGCCGTTCAAGAAGAATGTGAAAGGACAAAGTTCTTAACACAAAGGAAGATACCGGGATTGCTTTTTTGTGGGTCCATGAGGCACTGAATGTTTGTGTCACCTTACAACTGTTTTCCAAATTTGTTATATCATCAGAATATAAATAATGTAGAACACAGTATTAGACAAACTGTACCTAAATACATTAAAGGCTGAGTGGCAACAGATGTACTGCACATATTTACGTAGGAAAGTCTATATCAGGATGAGTTTCTCAGCCAACTGTGGGATCTGAATCCTAGTTTTGGGACAGCAGGAACCTGTCAGTGACTGAAAATACTGCCTTGTACACATGTGATTCAAGAGTGACCATCGTCAGCTTTCCTCCATAGGTGCCATAGGGATGGGAATGTTAGACATTTGGCTGCACTTGGATGTAAGAGGAGGCATTTTATGTTAGGTGGCAGGCACACTGCAATGCCATTCATTGTTAATTTAGGAGCCTGAAAGGAGTAGGGCAGCAGGCGCACCTGTCTTCACTGTATGTGAAGTGAATGCGCTCTGAAAAGTGTGATGTGTGGTGGGAGTTAGGTAGGAGTGAGAGGCAGAGGTTCACTAACCTCTCTGAGAGGGAGACAGGGGTTGAAAGAGAGACTCAGAGAGTCATTACTCAGTGTAGAGATAGCAGCCTCACCCTTGAATGATCTGCCTCCACCACCTTAGAGGTCAGCATGGGCAATCTGTGAAGCTTGTTTGGCATGTGTGAGCTGCGATGATGCAGTAGAACATATGTGCATGAGTATCCATCCTCTGCGTGAGTGTTTGATACCTGAACAATCCTGCTTAACGTGCCATGGGTGAGAAATAAGTGCCTGCAGAACAAATACACTGAAAAAGCCTCTTGATTCTTTCTGTAAGGCCTTCCTCTTCCTTCCGGCACAAACACTGCCGAGCAAGGCTTTTTGCACAGGCAGTGAGTAACACATCTCGTGTTCTTTGATGTACTTTAGACTTCTTGGAAGGCTGAAAGAACCTTGACTTCACACCCATTTGTAGCCCAGATTGATTTCCCAGCTGGAGTAAATGTTACCATCAGAAGAAGGACTTGTGATATTAAAATGATTTTGTCTATAGTAGGGCCTTCCCATTGACCAGGTTCTGGACGGGGTGATTTTTAACACATACTTATTTTCACAGCTATGTTAGAGCCAAAGTGCAGAGTAGGTTTAAGGACTGGGGTCCTACACGTCTTCCTTTCACAGCACTGGTGTTGCCCATGTGCTCGTTCTGCTTCATGGGACAGATTTAGAAAAGCTTGTTTTGATGAACTGTGTGCTTGCTTGGTTTGGCATTCCCAAACACTGTGTCAGCTTTCCACAGAGCTGTCTCGGTTGGGTCGGTTGGGGAATTCAGCTCGCAGCGCTAAGCCTGCAAGTGGCATGACTCAAGGACAAGATAATTGGCTTTATTACTTTTTTTTTTTCTCTCTGAGTAATTACACAAGAATTGCAAAGCTACTTTCCAAAAGCAGGAAGAGAGGGTCTGAATTTTCTTTTGGGTGTTCGGGAGTTGAGATGAGGTGTTAATTGTGATAATTGTGATAGTGATGGTAATTGTAACGCTTGCCTTTGGGTGGGAGCTGTTTCTAGATGTGCAGCTCATTCAGTGTGGGTTTTTCTGTGGCAGCTCATGCAGCACAAGCCACAGTTTCTTGTTTGCCTGCTGCCAGCTGCTTAGAGAGCGAGTGTCAGGGAGTCTGCTCTCATACCAGCAGGAGGAGAGGGGGAAAGCATACAGGGAGAAAGCTAGAGATGAGACCTGAATGCTCGGGGTCTGATCTGTATCAAAGGGTTTCCAAAGAACATAGACAAGTGTCTCGGCTGCCTAGAAGACCTTCCTAGCTCATGCTGTCCCTCCTGATCATCTCTCTCCCGTCTTAACACTTTGTGTCCTGAGCTCCACTGTGTAGATACACAGGTGGTGAGTCCTTGGAGGTGGCTTAGTAAACATAGGAAGAATGCAAAACAAAATGGAAATAAAATAAAATGGAAACATGGGCAGCATGAGCAGGAAACTAAACAACACAGAAGAGTGTGGGGAAGGCTGATGGGGGAAGTTTACACTTTCTTGTAGGCTGGCATATTTGTTAACAGGAAACAAATAAGGTTTGGGCACGTGGCATTTCTTCAGACCTCTGTACTTGGAAGCTTGTCTGTTGTTTTCTTAATTTCATTTTGCCTAGTGCAAGCTATTGCTTCTCTGAGACCTGTTTGTCATTCATATCCTTACAGTACTGTAGCTCTGCCCGTCATCAAGGTGCTGACAGAGAAGTCATTTTGCACGCATTTGTTAATGGAGGGTGGATGCCGGAGGGATTCTGGTTTGGACATTGTTTTATTTGTGGAGGTGAAAATGCTGAAGACTGAAGAAAATAAGGGAAATGAAGAGGAAATGAAACCTTATTCTAATTTCCAACCTAAACATATTACTGACCAGGATAAACATATTTTCAGTGTGTGGGAATGGCACTGTCTTTCAGCTGTTGTCACTCACTCTTTTCTGCTCTATTTCGCCACTGGGAGTGTTTTGGGGCAGCAGTCAGACCCTCCTTCACCTTCCCTCACCCCTGCTCAGCTCCTTAGCTGGCTGGGCTTCCACTTCAGGTGGTCCCAGCCAGCATGAGCTGGTGGTTGCCAGGAGCAGTAGTCCCACCTTTCACCTTGTGCCACCTCCCAGGCATTTGCCTGTCTGGAAGCAGAGCTGGCCCCTGCCCTTCTCTGCTCACCCTCCAGCAGCCCTCTCCTCCCACGCTGTTATTTTTAACCCGAACTAGAGTCTTGATTCCCTTCACCCCGTGGCCTCCTGCTTCTGCCAACAGAAACAGACTGTGAAACTACACTGTTAACCCCAGCTTTTTCAGGCTTCCCGAAGCCCTTCTCAGCCTGGGCAGCTCAACTCCATCTGCTGGAAATATTCCCCCTGATAACATGGAAGGTGGCACCAACCTTTTCCTCCGCTAGGATCGTGAGAACTGGCTCATATTGCCTTTGTCGTGGACTTGGGAAGAAGCTTGGCACAATGTATCTGGGCTTCAGGGAAAAGTTATCAGATCCCACAGTACATTCATAACTTGTAGGACGTGCTAGCAGTCAGGTATTTTTCTCCTCAGCTTTCCTCATGTTTTCCACTATAAAATTTCACCCAGTCTCTTGTTATCATCTCCAAGACTGTTCCACTCATGATAGTCAAGAAGGAAAATATGTTCTCAATAAATAACTGTTACGATCATAAAGTTGTGGGGCTAGAACTCTAAACTGGAAGATGTACCAGAAATACAGTTCTGCATGGACTTTCCACATTTTATTTCGGAGTCTGACTGTGCTGACCTCAATAGACTTCAAGCATAATCCATCACTTCACCCCCCCTACTGAAGTCAATAGGGGCAGGAACCATCTGATCTAACTGCACAGGTGTGCACTGTACACAGCTGTATCTGGAGTAGTCAGACTCCCTTTGTAGTCAGGGGAGACAAAATGTGTTTTGGCATTAATCAGTCTGACCTATTTTAGCTTTCTGCCTAAGTACGTCTTTTCACGGAGCGTAATCGGGTTGCCAATAATGAGTTCAAATTTGGATATCTACATCAGCTGATGTGTACCCTCAAACTTTCCAGTTACTTCACCTGGCTCCAGACCAGGTCTTGGCAGATCAGCATTCAGTCATGACCACTCACGTAGCTATAATGAAAATCATTTTAGAGTTCTTGCCTCAGAAGATCCTTAATTAAGCGGATGCAGTGGATGCCTCGGAGAGAAGGCCCACAGGTCATTATAGCTGAGCTGCCCTATGTGTCAGGAGAGATTCAGAGATGGCTGATACTGTTTCTATACTTTTCATGGCAAATAACAGTTTGCAGTACAAGAATGCCAGAATAGTTCAGGTAGGAAAAGGACCTTTTGAGCTCACCTAGCCCAACCTCCTGCTCAAAGCAGGGCTAGCTGTTGAATCAGCCCAGATCACTCAGGGCTTTGTCCAGCTCATCTTGAAAACCTCCAAGGATGGAGATGTTGCGGTGTCTCTGGGCGACCTGCTGATGCTTTGGCTGTCCTTGGGGAAAATTACTTTCCTCACATGAAGCCAGAAATTCCCCTGTTTTGATGTACAGCTTTTGTCTCTCATTCTCCCACCATGCACCTCTGAAGAGCCTATCTTGGTCTTCAAGGTAACCTTCTTGTAGGTACCGTAGGGCCGCTGATGGATCACCCCCAAAGACACAGTTTCTCCAGGCAGAATGACTCCTGGTCCCTCAGCCTCTGTTCAAAGGCTGGGTGCTCCAGCCGTGGCTCCAGCCATGGCCATTGTGGTGGCACTACACTAAACTCACCCCAGGCTATCGGAGCCTTTGCTGTGTTGGCACGGGGGGGTGGGATGGGTGAAACTGGACACGGTGTCTAGATATGCTCCAATGAGCAGAGAGCAAAGGGGAAAAACCACTTCACCACATCTGCTGGCCGTGCTCCTGCCGGCGCAGCCCGGGGCTCTGCCAGCTGTCCCTGCTGCCGGTGTGTGCTGCTAGCACACGTGTAACTTATTCCCTGCCAGCACTCCCACATCCCTTCCAGCAGCCAGTTGCTCCCCAATCTGTGCTATTCAATTAGTAGGGTTTTGGCAAAGGTTTCCTATGACTGAGAGCTGTGATAAGAAGCAGCAGTCACTCATTCATTATCATTGAGTTATGCACTCAGTATAGCTTCAAAAAAATCAAAAGTCTTTGGGATTTATTGGGAATACTTTCCTAAAGCAAAATGCTCACTGGGATTCATTATTTAGCTGAATCCTGACATGAAACAGAATTATGAATCTGATGTGTGAACTTTCAACAGCTCACATAAAAAGAACATTTAATTCTGTTTCTAGGAGATACTGGCACTGTTTGGAATGAAAGCCATGGAGTGCTGAGGTGCTCAAGCTGGTTGTGTGCAGGCTTTTTATTTTCTTTTCAGCACAATATTGGTGCGCACAATGTTGAATTCACCCTTGCGACTCCCTTGTGAAGCAGGAATGAGTTTCACTCTCTGTTTAAAAGGAAGAAGCCAGGGTGCATAAACCCAGACACCTCTGACCTAATTTTAATTGCCAGAAAGTTAGACATGCAGTCCCAGGCTAGGAATCCACAGTCCTTCTAGAAAGGGAGAAATGGGTCCCTCCAGGGTTTCCTGGATTCCACCTCTTCCCAACTTGTTTCCAGGGTGAGAAATAGCCTGTCTGTTTTCACTGGCGCTGGCACAACCTGAAGAGTCCATCTAAATTATTAGTCTTTAAGTAAGACTTGGGGCTAAAATCCTAGTTAAAGCTAAGCCTTGGCATTACGATTTAAGTGGTTCTTCCCCAGACAAGTCACAGAGAACTGAGACTACTTCTAGGTTTTCCTCCAAATTAAACAAAGCCTCCAGACCATCCCTAATGGTGCCTGAGGAGTGCCATGGAGAATGGGGAATGGGGGTGGTGGGAGGGGGAACTTTGGGACATGGCAAACACACTTACTCCTCTCTCACTGCCACCTTTGGCAGGAAGGTTTCCCTGCATTGGTGTTGGCATAGATGTGTTGCCGCTGGGGAGGTGAACAGCAGGTTGTACTTGATGTTTCCATTCCCATCTCCTTTCATCTGTGGATGATCCTGGCAAAGGGGACAGAAACTGCCCTCTGGTCCTGATGAAAAGGGACCTAATTTACTTTGTGGAAAAATGTTGCCTTGAGTGCTTGGAGGTATTCCAAGTTATTGCAGTAGAAATGGCACTGAAATAGCTCTAATTTTTGGCTCTGTGTCAGGATCTTGTCTACTAATTTCAGTGTCACAGCTGAACCACTTCTTTTCTTCAACACCTCTGTGGAAGCCTAGATAGAAACCTACTGCTGGTGACTTTTGTTGGGGGGTGGAAGGTGTTGGTTTTGTACAGTTCGAGAGATAAACTGAACTCTCGTGTTGGAGGGAAAAAAAATCCCTCGTGTGTATGCAGCAAAATGGCAAAATAAGCAAAACGGCCTCCACCTGGGACACAAACCACCAGCTTTATTTCCAGTCTGTGGGAATTCTCACTGGCTTACACTGCTCACAGGTTTGAGTAGGAGAACGTTTCAAATGGAGGAACTTTATTGCTGACAAGAAAGTTTGATTGCTTTTTTCCTAAGTATTGGAGAGCTCTCTTGCACAACCAGCTCACACTAATGAGAGGTGCTGAGGGTCTCCATCCCAGGGACGGTCCCAATCTTTCCTCAAATGTACCCCGGTGCTTTGGTTATGAGAGTCATGCAGTAACCTAAATGACAGCTAGTCTCAATTAAGATTTAGTTTGGAGGCTGAAAACTATCCAGTGATTTAGTCTCAGGGATTAAGGAAAACAAAACCTTACCGACGGCTGGATAAAATTCACATTCCTTTCAATTGTGATCATCCTACATCAAGGAAATGTTTGAAATGTTGGCAGTATCCTGTGATATGCCTGTGAAAGTTATTATATTGCTTTAAGTAATTTAAGAAAAAAGAACCAAGAGCTATAGCACGAATGTGTTACATAAATCTTCATTTTTACAAAAATAGTATGATTGATGTCAGGTCCCAGTGGGTGACCTTTAAAAGAGACCACATCAAATGGAGGGGCAGAGCTGCAGCTCTCCACCCCCACACTGGCTCTTCTCCTCCTCTCTTCTCCTCACCAGAGTGCCTCTAGACAGCTATGTCATCTGTAGCCATAAAATAAATTGAAGAATGTCTGTCTCACAAAAGGCATGAAAGGAGCCCTTTTCTCATCTGTGTTGAAGTGGGCCACGTCCCTCTTTGAGCTGAAAAGTGAGCTGTGTACCTGCATGGGGGCTTAAATGACTGCAAAAACCTCCTCCCCCTCCCTCACCTCAGCTCAAGACATCCTGCATTAAGAGGGATGTTTTTTGTGGGGCCTGGGCAGGGCATGGCAGGAGTTCCAGCTCTGTGCCACTTTTATTTGCTGTTTAGTTAATGTAGAAACAGCATAATTTCTACTCTTGTCTATCAGCGTCCAACTGTTAATTTTAGAGGAAGGAGAAAGCCTCTCGGAAAATCAAAATTTCTGAAGCTGTTTGGTTGCAGCTTAGTAAAAGAATATTTTCTGTACTGCTTGAATCAGGAAGTGGAGTAGAAGCAATCAATGCTATCGTTACACACAAGGGTGTCTTATTTTTAGAAAGCCCTACAAGAGTAATGCAAGGCAAAATAAAGTCCTGCTGAGGTGTCCTGCCTGAGACATTTTGAGATGCTGTAGTGGCACACAAGAGTTCATCTATTCAGAGAGAAACAAACTCTTACTCAGAGGGAGGTGAAGTTTAGTTGAAGCAGATTTGTTTCCCTGTGGCCTCGGGCAAAGAGGGGGATAGGGGTGTGGGTGATTCACAGTCATCTACTCCCCTATAACCAAGTCCCTGCCCCAGGCCATCAAATGATCTCCTGCTTCAGCACATCATGTGAAGTTTGCATAGAAAGGACATGCTGGTGCCCAGCGAGCCAAGGCAGCATCCCTCAACCTTTGAATCTTGGCCATAAGAGGTCATTTCTTGCACTTCAGATGATGTGGAAAGTAAGATTCATTTTCCCTTCTTTAATTCTTCCCATGAGCACACGAACAAATAACCTCTTCTCCGGTCTTTCAGCCCCTAATATTCCTCTAGAAGAGCCTTTTGGGCCCTCTCTAGGATCAGACAACCAGTGGGGGGAAGCCAACAGATCGACAAGCTACCATAGAGAAAAAAATGGCAGAGAACTTAGACCAGCTCTGGTTTAGGCATCCCTAAAGGCCACAGAATCCTTTAGAGCTTTTCCTGTTCATGCTGAATGCATGGATATTGCAGTCATTTCCATAACAACAAATGAGATCCAGAAACAAAGATTATGCTTTCTCTGAAAGATAAGTAAAAGATCACAGAATCACAGAACGGTTTGGGTTGGAAGGGACCTTAAAGACCACCTAGTTCCAGCTCCTTCACCTGGGCAGGGAACTCATGATGCAGCAACAGGCACTGGCTTGAATACCCTTTTTTGGGCAGGGAGCCCAGTGCTGATCAGGCACAGGACAGGAGGCTCTGGATCAGTATTTAGGCAGAGGGAAGAGCACAAATATATATCTGGATGTGATCCCTGTTTGTTCCTCACCTCAGGGAAGATGTCTAGGCAATGTATTGAGAGTCTCTCCAAAGAGAATACAGGGTGGATCCCTTATGGGCCATACTGTCCTTCCCGCTTTTTTGTCATGCCATGGAAACACTACCACTGAGTTTTAAATCAAAGGTATCACGAAGATTGATTGACGACCATTAATTTTTGCTCTGTAATACACTGGTCTGCCTAAAGCTTCTGTGAATCCTTTTAGACCTCTTTTTTTACTGCTGACTGAGGAGAACTGTTGATGTGATCTTGGACAGAGCATCTGAGGGCATGAGCACAGCCCACCACATGCTCCAAACCAAGTGATGGCATATATTTCATTATTTATTGTATCATTCACAGGTACAGAAGAGTCTCTGCTTTTCAGGCTGTTCCCCAGACACTGTTAGATTGTTTTAAGCGTTTGATATTCACGATATACTCTTTGGTTAGCATGTGATTAATTCAAAATGTTTTCCCACTGAGTGGCAAGAAAAATAGCTTCCAGTTTTGATTCTTAAAAGCACAACTTTAAGATTTCTTTAAGATGCCAATATTTCCTTAGAATATACTACTTCTGATAACATGCCTGCCCCCAAGCTTGCATGGTAGGGCACTTGGAGAATGCTTTGCTTTGAAAGAGCAAATTTAGGCGATAGTAAGCTAATGAAAATGATTTTGTTTGCCAAAAAACCAAGCCATAACCTACAACTGAAGTTATTCAGAGTAGCTATAAAATCATCTTATCTGTCATTATCAATTAGCCCACTTTGATTACTGAGGGCAAACTCCAGGAGTGGAGAGCAGTCCTAAGTTTGCATGTGGGAGGACAGGCTGGATACATAGCAGGGGATTGCTAACAGGAATCTCTTACATTTTTGTGTAACAGCTCCATCAAGTTTGTGCTCTCTGTGGGAAACCAGGCAGATTAAAATGCAGGGTGTAGTGGCAAGAAGAATTCACTTTTGGGAAAAGGATAGGTGGGCTGACTGGCAGAAGGAATTCGTGTGGACTGTTCAGAGGACGACGGAGAATGCCGTACCTTCCCCAAGCTACTTCTCCCTTCCTCATCCCCCTTCCCGCTTGAAAAACCAGATTCCTCTTTCCCTGTTTCCACTCCTCTCACATCCTCTGTCACAGACCTGAATTATGAACGCTCCTGCTCTGAGGTGACTCACCTACCTTTAAATCTTAGTCCCCACATGTTCATTTATCTCTGCTACCCAGCTGCAGGCTATATCTCTCAGCCACAGTGGGTCCCCTGGCTCTTCCCAGTGGGAGAGTCAAAGCTCATCCCAAGAGGCAGTGTAGCTTGCCTGATGAAACACAAGTTGCTTTTATCAGCCTTCTTTTGTTTTCCTGAGAAGCAGGCAAAAAAATTTCATGTTCCATGCATTTAGCCTCAGCACAACACTGCAATGCCCATCCTTGCTTAAGCTTTGCCTGCTGTTTATACCAGGATTTTACCAGCAAAGATTAACCTTTTTTAGCTGGCCCTGTGAAGCAGCATTGCTTTGGAGGAAGCCTCAGCACTGAGCTGGATATTCTCTCTGTTATTTCCTGGCTTAGGGAGGTCTGTCCATCGGATGTGCAGCCAGTGGATACCAACTTCAGCGACTTACAAGGAGGTCGATGAGAGTTGCTTTTGGTGGGGTTAGGCTGCTACACCGCTGTCTCCAGCCTTGCCTTTTGTTTCTGGCAGAATTGTTCAGTTCAGTACAAATTCACCAGTGTTACAAATTACTTAGCAAAATTTACTCTGCAAGCATTTTATCCAAGAGTATTTTTTAGCCCTGGAAATTATTCCTTCAAATAGTCCAAAAGAGGGCAAAACTGCATTTGCTGCTTTCAATACAATGTGTACTCAAGTCATATCCTCGTTAACCTTTTGTCATATCCTGTCGCGCCCTGAATGGTGTAAAAGAGGCTGGGCGGCCTGTGGCAGGTCACCACGTAATATTTCCTGAGTGCTCATGCTTGTTCTCTGTACAGTCACAGATCAGTTGTGAACAGCTGCAGAAAGTGAAATAGGGGCAGGTACTGCTGACACAGCTTTGTAGTCGTTATTCAAATAATGTTCACAGATGCTTTCTTACCAAAACATATTTTACTTCAGAAATCAAATGCCACTAGCGTTAGAAAACAGCTCACCCACCACCACCGACTACAAAGCACAGCAGTTACATTATGTTCCTCCATCACTATGAATTGCCTAAATAAAGAAAACAACATTGTGATGTAAGTTCAGCCACATGAAGATCTGTAGGCTAGAAAGCCTTGGAATGAACAGGATTGACTGAGGCAGACCTATGGTGAAATCTACACTTGCAAAGAGTGATGTCTTTTGTCTTTAAAACTCTACTCTAATTATATTTGAGCTTTCTCACATACTAAACTTCTGTTTAGAGAACTATCAGTATATCCTGATGCTTACAGGACTGACTGAAGCATGCTTTACTGTAAACTCAATGCTGAAAAGAAAATCAAAAACCTCCTGATAAGTATAAGTAGCAATGTAATTAAGAGATAATGTTCTGTTTGGTAATGCATAGCTTGGAATAAGAATGGTCTTTGTCCAGAAGAGTTTACAATGTATTTCTTCTTGGCAAACAGCAGGTACATGGGTTTTGACCCCTTTTCAAACAGGAGCGGCAAATAAATTCACTGCTACCAGCCAGCTTCCTTATTTGCCTTTGGAAATGGGGCAGGACTTCTCTGATTACTCATGAAACTCATCTTCATTAAACAACTTACCAGGATCCAAGTAGACAGAGGAGTTAAATTGCCAGAGTCAGTTGTCACACAGGAAAAATGACTTCAACAAAAAAAGCCCATGAGAGTGAAACAGCAATTAATTTGGCCTTTAACAAGCACAGGCTTCAAATCAGTCGATAGTGTTGTTAAAAAAATCAGGAAGGTTGCTGCACATCTACATGGAGAGGGAGCAGGCTGTGTACAGGCTTGCAGGCTCAGGCTCAGCTGCTCACTGGAGAGCAGCTCCTCTCCAGAACACCAGCAGCCACAACGGAGAGGTTTTGCTGGGCAGCACTTACCTTGCCAGGGACGCTGTTCCTGACTCCCTCCTCCGACCCTTCTCCTCGGGTTTCTCGTGTCCTCGGAAAGGTCAGTGCAGTCCAAGGAAACCACATCTGCCCATTGGCTCCACATGGAAGGCTTGTTTGTAGGAGTACATTTTTACTCCATCTCCCCTCTTCTGTGTTTTGTAAAAGACAGAAACCACAAATGTTTTTCTTCCGGTTTTTTGTTAGTTCCTCTCTACTTGGCAAGTCTTGTTTTTGGCAGATTTGTCAGATATTCAGGCTGAGTGGTCCTCGAATCAGAGAGCCCACAGGGAGAGTCCAGTGGTCGTCTGTGACTGTCTTGTAGTCACCAAATTCGGTGGAGCTATGATGGGTAACAATTTCATTCTATCATCATGATTTACTTGGCAGTCCCAGTTTCTGAGGATTTTTCTAACCTTGCTACAGTGCTAAAAAAAGAGCCTTGCAGCTCTGAAAAGTCAGATCAAGGCAGGGGAAAATCAAATTAACTCAGGAGAAAGGCACTAATGTCTAGCAGATGGTCGTGCTGGTGTCCTTCCTAAGACTGTATTTCCCTTCTGCTTCATGATCCAAGCTGGCTGGGGTCCCTGGCTCCATGGCTGCTAATTCATTTTGAGGTGGCAATATCGGCACGTCAGGTTCAGGTCCACAAAACCAATTTGCCTGCCTTGCTCTGGCCCAGAGGTTATCACCCCTGCAGGTGCTGCAGCCTGGCTAAGGTAGCAGCTCCTAGTTTTGTGAGTGTGACCCTGTGTACCAAAATGAGTTGTACCAGCTTCACCCTGGCCACAGAGCCTGTTAGCTGAGCTCTCTGGCTTGGGATCCGAGCTGCACTGGGCTGCTGCGGCTGAAGTAGGGGCAGGCACCAAGCTCTAGCAACCAGGACTGTTCCTGCTTCTGCCCCTTATCCTTGTCAGATGGTGACCCAGAGCCTGCAGATGCCTCAGTGCCACTGTGGGCTGTGTTTGGAAAGTCTGCTTCCCGCAGAAATGAACCTTCCTTAGCAAAGGCAGGAGTTGCGACCATGTATTTGGGCTGCGAGTCTGTGTTACCTCCAAATTAACGGGGCAGGCAGAAGGCAGAAAAGGTCCTCAGGCGTTTGGAAACCTTAGAAAATCCAGCTAGTTAGACTACATCAGGCCTGAACAGGCTGGATTTGTTATTCTGATGAGGTAAAAATGTAATTTTCTTAACTTGCACAGTCCTCAGGGCAAACTGTGACATATTGACAAAAGATGCCTCTTACTGGTGAAAATAATTTATATTTTTGTAGGCATTTATAACCCTTTTCATATTAAATTCTGTTGCACTGAGAAGATCGCTGTTTTCTGTGTCAGTGGAGAGACGAAGCATTTGCCCGATCCTCAGAAGTCTCATCATAGGTTTGTAAACTCTGAGCTGCAATTTCAAATAGGAAATTCCAGCTGGGATGTGGATAGATGCTCCTTGAAAAGCCAAATAATAGAAATCTTAGAGTAGATGTAAGGAAACACGTCTGAGGACCCTCCTTCCTCCAGAAACGAAAGGTTAACTTTAGATGAAGAGGAATAACCAGATGCTTTTGCTGCAGTTTGTTGAGCACAAAACAATAATTACTTAGGTTTTCCCATCTCTTTCAAGTCAAAGTCTTCACTCCCAGCTTCTCATTTTCTGAAGCTGGAAAAACTGATGCTGTGTGTCCAGATTGGTGCCAGCTGTGTGTCTTGTTATTTCAAATGGACATGGAAGTCAGTTTGCTCTTCCCTGTATGAAACCCATTATTCTCCAAAATTTTTGGTTGTATAATAAATTCCAGGCTTACTTGACCTAAAAAAGAAATTTAGCAATCCTTCCTGATGGCCACAGAGTTGGTTAAAAACACCAGCAAGGTGTTGCTCAAACACCAAAAGCAAAGAGACTCTTCCTTTAAGGCAGCTTCAGCTTGTTTCAGACTGCATTCACATTACAAACATCAGCTACTGCTGTGTTTTTGGCTCACACAACCTTTTCCTCACAGAAGGACTCCTGGTATAAACACCAGTGGCTTTACTACTGAATGATTTGCTGTCTGTTAATTCTTTCGTTCTCTTACTGCCTACAGGGCTGCTTGGCCAAAATTTCCGGAGGTATTCCTCATTTAAAAGAAATCCTTTTCCTATTCAACACGGGTCCAACAGATCCATTTATTTTCCCAAACAGTATCTGTAATAATTTTCCCCAAAGTCCAGTGGCCAACTTTTTCTTTTTTTCTAGATAAA
The DNA here is from genome assembly GCA_013398855.1 of Mohoua ochrocephala. Classification (NCBI taxonomy): domain Eukaryota; kingdom Metazoa; phylum Chordata; class Aves; order Passeriformes; family Acanthizidae; genus Mohoua; species Mohoua ochrocephala. The sequence continues at coordinate 322,338 of VZTA01026989.1, forward strand.
TCCGTGGCCAAAACATCTTTCCACTGCCCCGTGAATCTGTGTGTTTATAGCCCTCTTTGAGGTAATTAGTGTCTCGTAATGTTTAGACTCATCAAGTTCTGTCTGAGCTTCAGTCCCCAGAGCTGTCTCTGTATCTGCACCCCAGTTCCTCAGGAAAAGGTAGTTTTACATAAATTGCTTTTACATAGTGCAGTTGTTGCACAAGGCATGACATGAAGCAGACATTGCATGAAATGACACAGCAGGCTCAGGGACTTCTGTAATTGCTCCTTTCCCATTTTCACTGCCTCTGGAATGTAGCTGTCATGGCAGACAGCCCTGTTTAGCCCTGTGCCCCTCTGAGGCAGGGTCTGTAGTCCCTCAGCTGCTCCTGGAGCACTGCTTAGCTAATTAAGCTTAATAGAGCAAGCCTCTGGTTGCGGCTCATTAGCATTTTTCCTTTCCAATTTTTCCTATGCCTTCACATAAATTGACCTGTGATGAAGCTTGCAAACAGCATAAATACTCAGGGAGAGGTGGATGTGCCACCCCCAAGGGTTCACAACAGTGGTATAGAAGGTTAAGGCTGTGGACTGAAAGCCAAAAGGCTTGAGGCTCTTTTCCCAGCTCTGCTATGGAGTGTGGTCTCTGATAAGAAATTCTGGCACATTTTTGATACCTTCTTTCTCTTCTTCTCCTTGGCAATATCAACTGCGGAGTCTCTTTGTGTCAGGATTGACTTTTGCCTTGTATCTTTTTCAACATCACTCAAAACTGCTTCCTCTGCCTCTGGTCACTGTATTAGATGGATACATTTGAAGTGATCCTCAGTACAAACCTTGAAAAATGACAGCAATAAAGAACAAGGAACTAGCAAGACTTGGTCCTAAAAATTAGGAATTATACTTTGAGGGTGTCTGCATCAGTGTGTATCAGTGAGCTCCTGGGAACAGCTTTTTTTGGTGTTCCTGAAAAACTTGTATCTCAGGTAGATCTGTGGTTTTGGGGATTTGGTTCTGACTCCACTAAACACTCCAAAAAACCTTTTCTTATCACTGGAACAACAATCTATGTTAAAATACCCCAAATACAGAGATATTGAAACCAGGTACAAACCGTCTCCCTCTCATTTTGATGCACTGAGTTAATGCCTTTGCTGAGGGAATGAAGCTGTTTTGAAACATTGGCAGATACCAAAAGGTAAAACAATCCACTGAGTTTCAACTGGGCTTGTGTCAAAATTATGTGGAATTATATATCTCATTGGGTTTACCAGTGAGGCTATAATTGCTCCAAATTGTGCTCAGGGCATTAGAGATTTGCTGGACGATTCATGGCCCAGAATGAGCCTTTTACAGTAAATCTGGTCCCGCATCTGGTTCGACGTTGCAGTCTGAAAACGGGTACGACTTAGAGAATTTTGTGTCTTGCCAGGAAGGCTGTAGCACAAAGCACTTGATGTGTTTTTCACCCAGTGGAAACAGAATATTCCCAACTTCTGTTGGTTTGGATGCTGACTAAAGCGGCGGCTCTGAGGGGAAAAGACAGCAGTGGCTTCTGGGTGTGTTTTACAAAACTGAAAATACATATCCAAGAGGTAGATTCTGAGAATGCTGTAAGTAGCAGTGTGGCATGACACACAGCTGGGTTATAGATGGGTGAGCTGAACCCTTCCTGATGCACCTCAGTGCCAGGGTGCAGCAGAAGTTTGCATGGAGCGGTGCCAACAGGGCACAACAATTGCCACCAGACCGGGCAGCTGCTGTGTCTCGCAGACAAGACAGGTGTGGGATCAATGGGAAGGGAAGGTATGGCACAAACTGAGCCATTGCAATGGGCCAGATAGATCCAATTCAGTTGTCCTCGGGGTCCTGATTCACCTCCCACCTTTGGGATGCTTGCAGTCAAAAGAAATAATGGAAATAAGTACTGTAAAATGATCAGCATAACAATTTATAGTCAGCCGCTCTTCAAATTCCTTTTTTTACTGCTTTGTAACTGAAAGCTTCTGAGGCATGACTTTCTCTCAGGACACATAGATTATCGTGCTACAATTTCTCTGGGATACTTTGTTTATCTGTGCTAAGGTTAGATTGCTCAACACGCACTTAAGTAGATAACACAAAACCCAAGGACTATCTTTAGCTGCTGCAAAACGTTCTCCCTAAAATAATGAAGTACGTTACAGGCATTGCTTGAGCAAGAGTTTGTTGTATTGTTCCAGTATTTTTTAGTGCAGTAGGAAGAGGACAGAGCAATAGAGGCTATCTGGTAGTAAAGAACTTTTTCTGGGTGCTAGGAAAAACAGCCAAGGCTGGCCCTGAGGCAGTATCAAACCTGACTCCATGGATGGCTGAGCAGCGCAGAGGCCGATGTGTGTACAGTGTTTTGACAAGACAGGGGTGAGCAGGGGGGCTGGGAGGCCTTTTTGGGGAGAAGTGTCAGACAGCGTACAGGGAAAGGAAAATGAGAAAAGTGTGGATGTGGCACCCATTAAGTTCCGTGGGTTGTTGACCAGTGCGAGGTGTTCAGAGGCAAAGTTTTGTTTTGGGTGAAATACCTTTCACCCATCCAAAGCTGCATTTCTGGACCAAGGCTGGTGCAGGGGGCAAGAGGAGCTTTAGAGGAAGGAATTGCGGGGTCAGTCTGAATGTCACTTGTGCAGTCACCATGCTCGGTGTGTGTACACAGGGGGAAGGAAAGATGCGAGGGTGCCAGTTGTGTTCTAATTGATCACAAGACCGCCCGGGGTCACTAACATGACCTGCCCTCAAGGAAAGGGAATTAAGTTGCCAGGCAGGGCATAGAAATATCAATGCTATTTCGTAAAGCACCAACAAGATGTTATCTGGAAATTTAGTCATGTACTTTCAAGCAAAATCAATTCATACTGGGACAGATGCTGAGAGGGGTCATTAGGTTCATTAAGCAGATGATTAGGGGTCGGTTTTTTGTTAGGAAAAGGTATTAAAATGCCTATTGGTTTGTTTAGCTTTGCAAAACAAAAGCTTCAAGGGGATACAATTGCTGTTTATAGATACTTCAGCAAATACACCCCGGAAAAAGAAGAAAGCTGTTTAGGCTGAAGAAGAGCTCTGACACAAGAATAAATGAACCTCAAATGCTCATGTCAGCCCTGAAAGGAGACCTCTACCCCTGAGAGCAGGGAGTATCAGTGGGATAAAAAACAAACCTCCTTTGAAGGTGCGGATGGAAAGGAATTGTATGATGTGGGGTTGGAAAATCCTCTCCAATATTCTGTCTTCATTTGCAGCAAGGTTTACAATACCTAGTGGTGAGAGCAAAAGCTTTTTAGGTGGTGGGCAGTTTTACACAGGAAGTATTTAAGATCTTCCCTCATGTTTCTAGTGCCTTGTGCTTGCACAGGTCTGTGCTTTCGTGCAGAGAGCTGCAGTGCCAATGCTCTGACTTACCTTTGCTTTGGGTTTATTTGGACAAGGGCAAAAGTCTTCTTCATCGGGGCCAAGCTGCTGGGTCATATGGAGACCAGCTGTGAAGAAATGGAGAACTTCTGTGAAGGGCTGAACTACGAGCAGGGCACTTGCAGCAGTTTGTGGGTTGCGTGCCTTGTTAGCCTTTGCTGTTTATTGCCCCGTTGTTTAAAATTAATGGGAATGGTATGTATCTTGTAAATGAACATACAGGATCATTTCCAAAGTCTCTGTCCATTTATTTCTGTCCTAAGTAGAAACTAATGAGATCTGCAGAAATTTTTTCATTGTAAATAAACTCCTTGACAAATATTTGAATGTTTTTATTTTATAAGTTAGTTGTAAATATTTTTGTCGTCGTTCAATTGTTACCAGAAATAAGTCAGTCCTGGAATTCACTCCCTGATAATATGTTACATCTTCCTGGAATAACTACATTCCAGAGGTCACATTCTGCAAATAGCTTTCCTAACTTAAATTACTAGCCAAATAGTCTGAAGGATCCTATATGATTGCTATTGCGAAACCCAGCTTTCCTGGTAGCCATCTGCATTTAATCACTCCCAGGGATAAAAGTTATGTGCAGTGCTTTTGGACCCACGTTTTTCTTCTGAGAGCACATACCTGCAAGTACCTTCATTACTCACATTTTATGTTCGTGTGAAGGATGTTCATGCCTCCCGCTCCCAAAAAACACAGTGGGGTACTGCACATGATGGCTTTTCATTGTAAAGTTATACTTTGGCAATAGCTTCAATATTATCACAGTGGTGTTGTAAAGAAATGAGGAAAATGCATTTGGGCTTTGTTTAGAACAGAGCACTGCAGTTTTCATGTATGTTTTTTCTGTAATTTAAGAACTTCCAAGTTTGGTAAAAGTTAGAAATCAACCGAGAGTCTGGAAAGAGCACAGATAACAAAAGGAACAGTTATTCCTTAACTCATAGTAAAGTTATTACTATCCTTAGGGCAGGACTCAGTTGGCAGGGAGAAGGACGAGGGCTAAAAAGAGATGGATGGAGAGCACAGATGGAGCGATGTTCTTCAGGGGGCATCCTCTGAATTTAAGAGAACCACTTCACACTATCTCTTTAGCATGAAGGATATTCAACTTGCTAAAAGAAAACTTTACAGGACTAAGGCCTATACCCCCTGTCTCAGTTATGCCACCTAATTCCTACAGCTCTGTGAAGCTAGTGAGGAAACTGGAAGGCAGAAGGGCAGGGCCTTGGCATATGGGCAAATGTGGCCCCCGAGAATGGAGTGCCACCCAAAAGGCATCAAGCAGAGCAGGGCATCACTAATGGGAAAATACAGGAAATTCCTCCTGCACTCTCTTTCCCTCTTCCTGCAGGGAAAAAGTCTTATGCCAAGATCAGAAGAAAGGATCTCTATTTTCTTTCAGTTAAAAAAATTTCCACAATCATATATCTGCCTATTTCTTCAAAGTGTAATTTATCATGAATGTACAAGTAGGGAAAAAGTTGATTCTGAACAGCCTATATAACTTTTTTATTTTACTGTTAACAGTAGAACAGTGGTATGATCCAGACTATTTAATGAGAAAATAGGAAGGTGGAGGGTCCCTCTGAAACAGACATTCTATTTTAAAACATTTTGTGTGGAAAACACTGAGTTGGGCTGAGTATTGAAACCTACAGTGTTTTGATTAAACTTCTTTAAGTTTGGGAGCATAAGAGGCCTTTTTTTTAACCAAAAGGTAACATTTTGCTCTTAGATGTACATGACAGATAATTTCATTTAACTAACGCCCTGATTTTTCCATAGGAAATCATTTGCAGTGGAAAGAGGTTTTGTTTCGGCTCAAAGGGTAGGTGATGGGCTGCCCAGCAGGACAAGGTACCTAACATAGCCTTGGTCCTGGCAACAGGGCTTATGGGATGTTGAACAGCATCCTCAGAGCCAGCACTGCGCTGCCCCTAATTTCTCCTGTTACATCCCGAGGTGGCTCTTTTTGGAAAGCCCAGGCCTGTCCCACCAAGGCTAGTGGGATCAGTTACAGGGCAGCTGCTGCCAAACAGCTTCGTGGGGCTGCTCAGGAAACAGTCTCTGAACTGGCTGGCTTGGCTTGGCTTGGCTTGGCTTGGCTTGGCTTGGCTTTTCTAGCAGAGGAGGGTGAGGGACCAGTGCTGGACTGTGTTCCTCAGGGAAAGCAAGATGGACTAAGACATAAGGAGAGGTTTCTTGGTTGTAAACTGAGGTTTGTATTGAAGACTGGTGTTGCAGGGACACATCAGACTCGAAGTACACCCTGGGGGGCAGCCAGGAGTTAAAGCAGGCTGATGTCCTCAGGATCCCATGTAAAGGGGTCTTGGGCATCTGTCTCTGCCTGATGAGGCACAGTTGGCTGAAACACCACGCCAGAGCTTGGTGTGAGGAGGAGTTTTCTGCCTGGCAGGCCAGCAAGCATCTGACAAGCCGGAATCGTGCCTTCCCCTCTTGTAGTCCCTGTGCAGAGGTGCAATGGTGGATGGCAGTGCCAAACCTTCTAGGACCCTGGACCACCCAGCATCACGGCTGGTTGTTGCAAGGCTCTGTAGAGCAGCCACTCATCAGCATGTACTTGATCCTCACCAGGGAGTCACATCTGGATGTGATGAGTGGGCCAGTCAGCCAAAACCTGCAGCACAGGGTTTATGCTGATTCCACTCTTACGGGGGCTTTGGGCTGATGGCAAGGTCTGCTCTGGTATTAAACCTGCCAATGCAAGGGTAACCATCAATGCTCGAGGCAGCAGAATTAATTTATATCAGATTAACTTTTGCACGACGTGGCCAGGCAGTTTCCCATGTGGAACTAGCAATATCTAGAGAATGTACTGTTTCCCTTAAATGATGCCCTGCCTGAGAAAAAGAAGCAGTTATGTGGATCATCTGCCCTTGTGGAAAGGATGGGGGGGAGTAGAAAGAGAAAGAGAAGAAAGTTTGCCTGCTGTGAAGTGAGGACAAAGTGTGACACACACACAGCTGTCCTAGGAGAGAGTTAACCCTGGAACTCAGCCCTGGCTGCCCTTTACTTGCGGAGGAGCTGGTAAGCCCTGGATGGAACTGCATCTACAAAAGATGAGGGAGGGCAGAAGGAGCTTTTATTTAAGGAACCTTTCCAGAAAAACCTGCCCATGAGGTTATTCTTTTGCCATTCAATAGCACACATTGCAAGAGAAAGAGTACAATGTTCTCCAGATTAGGGAGGAGGACTTTGTGTTTTGGACTGATTCAGAGAGGCCCCTCACAAAGACTTCAGAACAAAACTAAAAATAGCTTACTCCACTAATACCAAGGAAATACTTTTTTTTTTGGCCAAGAAATTGCAATCCTATTTTCTATGCCCACTGGTTTTAGAGGACAGAGTTATAAGTCCCTTTGTGTTGATTCTCTTTCTGAGTAAAGCCCATTAGGAAGGTCAGGGTTGCTTTGTACTTTGTTTGAAGAGCTATCAAATAGCAGCAGTATCAGACAACGTGGATTATCATCTTATAGCTTTGTACAATTTTATGTGTTTTAATTACTGGTACAGAAAGAGTTCTGTGGGACAGCTGAGGTTTAGAAACAGACACTAATTAAATAAGCAAAGTGTGCTGAGATCTGTTTTCCTCAACTGTATCAATAACAAGATTCTCTTACAGGTCAGCACAAACTTCCTCCTCCCCCTCTCAGCTGAGCTGTGGGTATTAAACAGTGTAGTGTTTTCATAATCATCAGATTTACGTAACAGCAGATATACTCAAAACACAGAAAGAAATTGGGCCAGGAAATCCACAGTGGCTGTTCCGGTAGCTTTCCAGAATCCCTGACAAACCTCAGATCAAATCCCCAGCTGCAGCTTGACACAAAGAAAGCCTCTTTTTTCCTGTGAATCAGTGCTGTTATGAAAAAAAACAACCCAGCCAACATTATGAAATCATAGGTAGAAAGGGTGATCTGGTCAGGGCAGAGTAGAAACATATCCAACTCGGCCTGGTCCCACTTCATCTCCCTTCCAGTAGGTAGGGACTAGGAGGAGCATTACTGAAAGCTGAACATACCTTAGAGACTTGAAGACCATTGACTATTTGCCTAAAATAATCAAGAATATACTTGGGTTATAAAATATGCCCACATATAGAATACAGGTGAAGGGTTGGCAATTTCTTTTCAAAAACATTTTTCTTTTGCAAAATGATGGCATTTTAGCTCCTGGGCTGGTGAACAGGCTTGTTTTTAGTGGCCATTTTCAGTCGACTTGTTAGCTGCACACTGATTATAGAAACTCAAGGGCTAAATACAGTTCCTGAACCTTCGCCATCCCGTGCCTTATTCACTCCCTTCCTTAACAGATCCGGGTCCCTGAGGTCTGTGGCACACTGTAGTAATGGGCATTAAAAATACCTGACACAGAATACTGCAGTATTCCCAGGAAAAGAGCTCTCTGAGGCCCGCGGTTTCCGGCGTGCGTGTTTGTGTCTGCGTTTGTGTCCATGCTTGCTGCGCTGTTCCCCACAGCAGGAAGATAAGAATGGAATTATCCCATATCTGCCCAGCTGCAGGCTTCTCAGACCTTTCTCTCAAGCATCTGGTTCTGGCTAGCATCAGGGACAGGACATTGACCCTTGTTTCTAAGCAAGCCTGGCAATTCCCATATTTCCAGGCACTGGACACAAACAGACTGTTTCCTAGTAGAGGATGGCTCATATTTCTTGCCAGTGCTGACAGCCAAATGCCATTTTTGCATTCTCTCTTACTCCTAATACACAACCTCAGGCTGAAGGTCAAAGGGTAGATCCTGGATGTTCCCATGCAAGGAAAATCAATTTAGGTTCACAAAAGACAGAACAGTCAGTGCAGGAGGTCACCGGATGGTCTCAGTTGCTCTTCAGGTTTAGAAATCTGAATGGGGAGGAAGGCGGGGGATGAATAAGGATGAACTGATGGAGCAGGATTGCTTGAGGACTGGCAGAACCACAGCTTGAGAAGAGACAAAGGCAGAAGGGCCATCTTCAATAGAGACTGACTCATCCCACTGTGCCAGGACCTGATCTGTCCCAAAATTGCATAAATATTTTTAATTTGACCTCCATTTGTCCCATCATGAAGGAAGACGTCCACCAAGTGTTGTGAACAGTTCAGATCCAATCTGAGACCTTGAATTTTAAAGGAGAATTTAGACACCAGATGGGTTGCCTTGACTGAAGCAAGGGATTTGGACAAACAGAGAGTCACCTGATTGCTTGCACAAGGCTGAATGGAGATGATTTTGAGCTTAACGCCTGGGGCAAAACTATAATTCTTCTCTCCTGGTGTAGAAGGAAAATCTGCTTGGCTCGTAACAGACAAATTGACTGCAATTAGAGCTGAGAAACACTCTCTGAGGGTTTCTGGGGCTATTTTCTTGCCTTATAAAGATGCTCAAAGCAAGAGTCAAATAGTTTTTGGAGGCGCCAGGGCAAAAGACTTTGAACGAGAAGCAATGGGAAAAGCAGCTCCGAGGGAAATGCGTTTCTCCCGTCGCACAGTTTGTGGAGGAGGTATTGGTCCTCTCCACCTCTGCTCTTCTCTTGGCTCTGCTTTCAGGCTGCTGAGACCATTGGACAGAGTCTTACCAGGATGAGCTTATAACGTGTGTTAGGGGTGTTGGCAACTCATTGTTGCCGTGTGTTCCAGCGAAGTGTCACAAGGGGAGACAGTCTGTTGCTTCTCTGATGTCATCATTTGGTAAAAAGCACCCAATGAGTGAATTCCCCCTTCCACCTCGTTATGTTTTTGAGCCCTGCTCAGTAATAGCACCATGCACAGCTTCAAATTTAAGCAGCGAGATCCCTATAGATAGAGACAGTTCTGCAGTTTTTGTGTGCACAGCAGAGCGTGACAGCTCCCCAAGGGCCAGATTCTTCCTGCAGAGTCTAATGCCCCATCAAATCGAGCTGGGTTACATCACAAGTGGAATATGAATCAGGATCTTCATTTGTCATTTAGCTCATATTTGGTGTGGCTATAAATAGGTCATCTGGCCGCAATTCTTATTTCCAGATTTTATTTTTATTTTTTTAACCTCAGCTTTGCTTTTTTAGACCACGAGCGTGTGATGAGTCTAAAAATGTCAGCCTTGGAATTGGAAAGAGCAGATAACTGAGGCATGGCTCACTCCTGTCCCAGGCTGCTCACTGCTTGCCCATTGTAGGCAGAAAAGGGCCAAATGATCAGTCTTGGCACAGTCACCGAGGGTTGTTTTGAGTTCCTAGGAATTTAACCCTATGACTTTGACCTTTGACAAGAACACTTAATTATTTCCAGCTCTCCAACTAGGTCATAAACTGGCCCTTTAGAAAAGTTTCCTGCTCTCCATAAAAGAGAGCTCTCAGCTCCTGTCATAGCAGAGTTTACATTCTTTGAATGGAGGGGTTTCTTGAATCAGCAGGATACTGTGGTTGGGTTAAAGAGTTCAGCATTTGGTTTTGTTTTTAGCAGGAGATGAATCCATGCTCCAAAATGCCATCCTGCGTCCAGACTTTGTATCTCCCAAACTTCTCCTCTTGCTTATTGTTTCCCCAGATATTGGAATTCGAGATTGTTCCATTATAAAATCGGAATTTTGTCTACAGAATAAGAATAAAAACTATTTCACCCTGTTCTCATTTTCAGGATACACATATATATGTATATATATATAGGGATAATAATCAAATTGTTTTTCATCCAAACACCCAGCAGTGATTGCCTTGTGCTCCTATGAGCCTTGACAGATCAAGCTGCATGTGGCACACTTTCTGTGCAAGGTAAGAGAAACTTTTCACCTTTCTCCATCATGCTCTCCATGTATTCATTTTGTCAGGGGGCCATCCCTCCTTCAGTCCAAAAATAATAAGTGCAAAATGTTAGTTATTCTGGGCTTTTCAGTTAATTGGAAGGCACGACCCCGGCTGCAGCCTTCATGAAGAAGTATTTCATCCCACGCTTTCTCTGATTTAGGTAAACACACAGACCTCAACAGCCTGGATGCAGCAGGGAGCAGAGGCTCTGCCTGGCAGCCTGGTGAGGCTCCTGCTTGCAGCAGCCCTCAGCTGAGCCAGTGGGTTTCGTGCCGACCTCCGTGCGCACGTCACTCCCGGTCAGGAGCTGCCGAAACCGTCGAAGCCTCGCTGAAATGACAGTAAGGGTGCACAGAGAATGTAATTCTGCCTTCCCACTTAACAGCTTTACCAGAAAGTTGCTGCTTTTTCCTTACATGGGGATGTGGTTGGTGGGGACATTCTTTTCTAATGAAAAGGCAGCTCTTGGTACCAAAAACCACTTGCCCACATTTCTAGCGTGTAAGGCAGAAAAACAGAGCTGAAAAACAAACTTTTACTGAAACAGTTATTTTTAGACTGATTTCCCAGCTTTTGCAGCCCAAGCTTCTGCCTGCCAGATCTGAGGCAGAGCCCAGTGCACTGGAGCTGTCCCAAAACATGGAGCTCTGGTCCAAATCCGTGTTTGCATCAGCCCAGGTGTGGAGCCTGGGGTCAAACCAGGGTAAGGGATCACTTGGAATGCCTGCACCCCAGGAAGATCTGGCCAAGCCTGAGCTGCAACCAGGAACCCCTGAGGCCCCCGTGCCTTCACCTCTGGATTTGGGATCACTGAGGTGCCACAATCAGCTGCAGGACCATCATGCTGGCAAAGCCTGTGAGGTGTCAGTGAGGAGAGAAGTGAACAACACCCTTTCCTCGCCTCTCTGTGAGGAGGGGGAAATGGAAATGCACACATTGAAGATTGCCTGTGGTAGCAGAGATTGTATTTCTTGCTCTGCAGAGAATGAATTAATGTAGACAGTGACGTTAGTAAACTCGTCTTGGAGAACAGAAAGCAGCTGTAAGCACCCTTCCTGCTCAGAGGTTGTGCCCCATGCCTGAGAGAAGGCTGGAGTCCTGCGTGTGACCTGGGAAATTCCAGACCTTCCCCTGCCTCTTGGGGACTGCCAGCTTCCACCTTAGCCAAATGTGGGAATGAAGCCACAGCTGGGCAAAGTGAAAAAAAAAAAAGGCGGAAAGAAAACTGTACAGGCCACAAGCCCTCAGGAAAAGGGCTGCATTTCAAGATAAACCCATTTAGCTCCAAACACAAACAGCATGTTTGTAAAAGGGCACAGAACCTCAGTTGCTGGAAACGAAACAGCGATAAGCGGCAATGCTGGAGCCTGTCTTAAAGGATTTGTCTTTTTTTTTTCATATACTTCTGTTCCTTCACAGTCTCCTGCCTGTTCACAATGTCCTGAAAATATCTTCTGCTGCCTTACCCTCACCAACAGCACTTTGCCACAGATGAATTGCGTATTCTTTCCTATAAGTCTTTCTTCAGCTCCAGCCTGCAAATGATTGACTTGTTAAATTGCAATTCCCTGCTGCCTGAACCGGAATCTCACCCAGAGGCTGCTTTGTACTGCTCCAGCAATGCCAAACTGCTGAACTGCCAGTGTGGTATAAAAGAGACCTGGAACCTTAAAAGGAACATTCTTCCATGTCTCTAGAATATTTTCTGTACTCTATAAAGTACCAAATATTTTTGTAAAATAATAATAATAATAAAAAGAAAATTCACCCATTTAATGTTCCTATTCCCCAAGTATATGGTATTTTAAATGTCATCTTTCAGGGCCCTTCTCTTTGAAAAGCTGAGAAGTTTTATGACATAAATATTTTCCCTGTGAGGTTTGGAAACCAATGTGTTGGACACTATATTTTTTTAACAGTTATGGTATATTAGATCATGGTCTTTTGTGGTTAGGTATGACATCAGGCCACCACAAAGCCATACCAGGAGAATCACATGGAGGAAAACATGTCCACTTAATAGCTTTCAACCTTCCAGGGAATTCAGAAAAGCCAAACCTGTGTATGTGGAACGATCTGTTGTTATTCTGACAAAGCCAACCTGGGGTGACTTGCAAGCATGCATGCTTACGAGAAGTTTTGAGGAATAGATAAGGAGAACAGAATTGCTATGTGCATATTCCAACTTCAGAAAAACATCAGCAAGGCAGCCAGGCCAGCCACTGCCCCCCCTTCCTCTCCAGTAAATACCTGATGATTCACCTACAATCTGCAGCTCTTGGTACCGGCTTTCCTAACTGAGGAATGCATCCCAAATTACTAACAGACCCACCTTGGAATCCTGGTGTATCTGGCGCACTGCTTTCTTAACGTTCCCATTTATCCCTTCCATTTATTTGTTGGCTTTTTTCCACTATGTAGCTCCTGCAATCCTTAGACCTTTCAGCCAACACCATGAGGAAGCGTACAAAAACCCCCCAGTTTTCTTGGAAGACAGATCTGGGAGAACGAGGGTCAAAATGCTGATGGGCAGCTGGAGCACAGTGATGCCTCAGGCTGGCTGCAGGTGATTTAGGTGGGAAGGGGAGACCCAAACCTGTGTGGATGTAATCTACCTTGTAGGGTTTCCTGATTTGGGGCTGGGTGGTGGAGCTGCCCTGACCTGTCAAGGGTGCAGAGGAATTGGCTCCTGCCCTGTGCTGCCCTCATCCTCCTGTGCTCGTGCCATAACTGTGCTCCCACCCAGAGCAGCTGGGGAGCCTGGCTTTGCTCTGCCTCTGCAGCCACAGTCAGTGATTGCCAGGGAGGAAGGGCCCCTCCAGAATATGGAACATAGCTCAGGGGAAAAGCAGGTCTCAACCCTTGTGACAGGCAAGCACCCATCTACAGGGATTTGCATTATCTGCTTAGGAGGCCATTGCCTCCATGGGGCTCAGATCCTGGGGTTGGAGAGGGAGCTTTTTGGTTAGGTTTTTTTTTTCCCCCCCAGAGCAAATGCCTGCAGCTTTATTGGGAATTTGCTGAGTCTGTTCCTGACCTGTAAAAGCACTTGTCTGCCTAGAAGGTTTTCTCCTTTTCCTAACTAACCTAAAGTGGGCTAATGAAAAATACTACTTCTACCCATAAGCTTTATCTCAGCTAGGATGTACTCCATCCCATCCCCAGCAGATAGCAAAGTGTGGTTCCCACTGCTGGCCTTGTATTTTGAAGGACAGAGACAACATATGAGAGATTGTGTATCCCTGATAGGCCTTGGAGAGCTATAGCTGCAAGAAGTCTCATACTGAGGTGTGTGCATGCCTGCACACGTAGGAGGAGATATCTCATATTTCAAAGGCAGTCCTTCTATTGCCATTTCTTAGCTTTTAAGTCCTCAGCTTTGTAAGACAAATGATGTCCTATTAGTGTAGACTTGCATTTAGGTGTGCAATAAAATGCCTTCAAATGTACAGATTTATTGACACAATGAGTGCATTTTTTTCCTCCCTGAAATGGAAAGGGTAGGAGGAACTGCAGGTTCAAATGTATTTCATAGACCTCTGTCACTCTGTTCTCTGACCATTTTATTCTTTTTCATCCTGGTAATTTTTATGTAGCTGTTATGACCTTCTGTTTTGAATGGGGCTTTCCTTTGCAACATGCAGCTGGGATGTAGAAATGTTTTCATCAGAAACGATTCCATGTGATCCATCAGGCCATTCAGACTTAACCAGTCTGCCTTGTACTTTGAATACCAACTATTCACAACAATGCCATTACAAAGGATACACAGCTTGAGCATTCCTGTAAGAAATTTTTAGGGAAATCATTCTGAATAAGGAACGTACTTAGATTTATTGTTTTTTTCAGCCATTTACAGACTATCTACAAACTCAATGAGAGAATGAGTTTGGGGACTTCATTGCATGAAACTGTAGCAACTATTAAGTTGAATCTAAACAAAAGATTAGGAGTTTGTCATTGTCCTTGCTAAAAGATATGTACAAAAGCAGTGTTAGCAAATGTTACCACAGTGTTTCTTATCAGCCCTTGCACAGGGAGATGAAGAAAAGATATTTCTGATAACATTTAAAGTTATTCTTTTTTTAGATCCAACATGTTCATAACATAATAGCAGTTCTGACTGCACATGGGACAAACCCCTAAGAGCCAATCCGTTTGTTTTGCTCATGGGGATCTGCTGCCTTCCACTTTGGATTTCACAGCAGCTCGACACTATCTTAGATATTATCCTTTAAAATTAACTTTACTGTGCTGAGGGATTATTTTGTTGTTGTTACTGTTAGCTGGTTATGCTTTGGTCGGGGATTTGGAGGACTTCTGTGGTCAAAAGCTGTGACATAGGTCTAAGCACCTGCATTGCTCCCCATCCCCACAGCCTGGGGGAGAGCAGCTGAACCTGCCCTGTCCTGCTGCTCTCCTGGCTGAGTAGTCATGAAGGGCGACTGAGGCTGTTGGAGGTGTGGGGCTTGGAAAAACAGAGGGATCCCATTTTCTTTACAGTACGACAAAGAAATGCAGCAGGCCCAGGTCCTAAGTATGTCCTGGTGTGCTGCACCCAACACTGACCTCCTGTAGCTTGACTCTAGATTTTCAAAGCACTCTTCTGAGTGACTCAGGGGGGTTATTTCAGAAACACCTCAAAGCTGTGTCATGTGTTTATCTCCTCCAAAACAGCCCCCGGCTTGTGCAGAGGAGAGGGGAGCCCTGTGAGAAACATGTGTATCTTTAAACCCTCCAACAAGGGCCAGATATTCCACGTTTGCTTAGTGCTTCATTGGGCTGGGCATGCCTGTACTTCTGAGCCCTGGAGGACAGGGAAACGTGACTTCCCTGCCCTGGTTGTTGCAGAACACAGTTTTTAATGGCTGTCAGATATTTATCAGAGCGCAATAAGGAACTTCCTGACTTTCCAGAGAAACATTTAGTGCACCTTTTCTTAAACCGCCAGATAATTTTGATGACCACCATTTTCAAAGAAAACCCTTTGCTAGGCACTGAAAAAGGAGGTGGTTTCCGGAGGCTGGCAGCAGCGCACAGCTCCCCGTGAAGTCGCAGGGAAGTAGTGCAGGGAGCAGCAAGGCCAAGCAGCCCAGCAGGGAGGCAGCTTTGTGTCCTGTCTGCAGGCGTTGTTGAGAACCCCATTGCCCTGGGATGGCCTAAAGGAAGGATCACAGCTGAACCTTTGCAAATTAGTGGGGTGGTAAGCTTCCTCGACAGTCTAGCAGCAAGATCATCTCCGTCCTGTGTTCTGTGACCAAGACGGAGGATAAATACTCTGGGCTGAGAATGATACCAAAGAAGCCCTTAAAAGTTCTGCAGGGCCTGGTTTCAGGCCCTTAGCAAGGGCTTGCTTCAAGCTGTAAAAAAGGAGTTTAAACATTCCCTAGTTAACCTCTTTTCTTTGTCCAGAGCCTTCTCATGTCCTCAGCTGCTGTATTCATGTGCTTCCCCAGCTGGAAGGGAGCCAGGCACAGGGCAAGGGAGTCTGTAAGCTTAGAGATTCTCTCTTACAACATTTGGAGTGCAGATTGAAAGTGTTAGAGAAAAGCAGCAGCAGCCTTTCCCTGGACTGTTTTGCCCCTTTTTTGTATGGTCTTGCCCCAAAAGCTGATGATTACTAGCATATGGATTGCCATGCTGGTGTTTTTCCACTCCTAGTGGAAGGTTGAAGTTCCGACTGGCCTAGTTCATCACAACTACCAATAAAAGCAACGGATGAATGCGAAGTCCTTGAACTCTGCATTGTCTAAGGTGTGACTCCTACATCGAGTTTTATTGGTGTGCTACAAAATATGTTCTATATCTCTGATCCTAAACAGAGTTTAGATAAATACAGCTGAGACAACTGATAATGGCCAGGAGTATAAAAACCCTCAGTTGTTCATTGGAATTTAAAGGAGGAAGTGTTGTCTTTTTTCTAATGCCAGCAACTTTCCCTGGCAGAACAGCCAGCCTTTCCGAGAGCAGAAATGTGGCTTTCACTGTATAAAACCTGTGTCTCCCCTACTTTGTGTATTAACCTGTGTGTAAAAGACCACTCATTTCTATACTGCACAAATATGCTTAACCTCTTTGAAGCTGATTGAAGGAAGGATTTCACTGGTTGTTTTTCAGGCAGTTCTTGGCTAGTGGGTGCACAAAACATGCAGAGTACACAAGACCCTTCTTCCTCTCCCTTGCTCGAGAGCAAGATGGTCTTGATGTTGTGGAAAAACATGTTTTCACCCCGTAAGCAAGCTGTGGTGCTGTTCATATGTGCGTGGTTTAGAGAAGCAAGTATCTTTCTGATGGCTTTTTTTCAGAGACTCCATCTAAATGGACTTCAATTTTCAATTAAAAAGAAATATTCCTCTTAATTTTTGTAACAGAAGGAATCACATGAGGTAGCTAATGCTGGACTCAATGTAGTTGATACTGCTTCCCAGGAAACTATTCATAAGGCTGATGGCAAGTCAGAAGCTCTCCTGGAGGCAGCACAGTGAGGTTTTTCCATTGCATTATTGCTTGATGGGAAATTTGTCTAATGTGGTAAGAATCTGGACTGGAAGAGATGGAAACAGTAAACTAAATTAGAAAACTTTGGGCATCACATGAGGTAACACCTGTTGGAGCAGCAGTGAAGCTCCTGGGAAAGACTTATTTCAAAGGAACGTGGAGAAATGGAGCACCTTGCTTGTGCGTGGCAATCTCTCACCGTCACCACCGATGGCTTCTGTGAAAAGGACTCAGTGGAACAAAGCGGTCACGTTTAAACATTTTGCTGGCAGATCACATGGAGTTTTCTGTGTTCCTGCTTTCAGCACCTGAGGAGGACAAATACAGCAGACCCATCCTTCACCTTTCAAGCATTTTAAAGCCTGATAGAAATTTTTCTCTGTTTTCCTCAGTGACAGCGGTCTTGGCGGACTCTGCCCCAGAGAAGAGGTCTGGGTGGGAGAAGAGGGGTTCACTGTGAGGCAGGGCATAGGATACTCTCTGAAGCCAAGGTTGTGATCCTTTGCCCTGTCACAGCTCCTGCCTTCTCCCTCATAGCTCTGCTGTATGTTGTCATGCTTCCATTACCCTGTAAGCTCACAAACCAACCTTTTACTGGGGAATGTGAACAGATGGACTCTTCCAGTGTCTCCTCTGGCTTCTGCAAAGCCCCTGTGTTCAATGCTGTAGTGTCATATGAATTTTATTAAGAATTCTGGTAACAGGGAGGATGGGGCCATTTAAACATCAAGTGTTGGCTCCCTGCCTCATGGACCTATGGACTAATTACAGTGGGACTTTGGTTTAAACAGATTCTCTTACAAAGTTGTTGCGTTTTTTAGTATATATTTGATAAGGGGAAAAAATTAAACTTTGAGTAATTAGATTAAATAAATTCAAAGCATAATTAATTCAAAGCACAAATCTGAAGTTGAAACATCCCTCCTCACCCCAACAAAAGGGAATATCTGGAATTTTAGAATGGAAGGTCACTGGTGGGTGACAAAGGAGACTTTTGTTCTGCCCTTGGCCTCACTTCTTGCTTGCAGGCTGCCCCTCCTCAGGCCAGCCTCTGTCACCCTGCCTAAAAAGGGAGTGTAATGATATCGACCTATTTGGCAAAGTGCTTTGGGATCTATCTGTGAAAAGGCCGGGGGTGAGCTGCCTTTGCAAACTTTGAGTGTTTCACGTTGGTACGCTCCTTCAGCTCGGAAAACACTACGTGCTAAATTTGGGCAGGTTTTAGTGTTTGTGATTCATTCCCAGGGAATTCCAGACCTCTTTAAGCTCTTCCCTTATTTGTAGGTATTTGGTGACTGGTCTACCAAACAGGCTGTTCTGAGGCTGCTTGCTGCACTTGACACCACTTATCCGTCCGTAGGACTGAGTCAGGCACCACGAAGCCTTACACAACTGAGATATGGTGAATGGAAGCAAAAACCCGGCCCTGAGCACAACCCACAGCTCGGAGCGGTGGGGCGACAGCTCCACCTCCCCACTCCTGGGCTCTGTGGGTGTGTGAGTCAGGGCTGGCCGAGCAGGCAGCGCTGGGACTTCTGGCTTGATAACAGAGCAGGGCAGAGAGGAGCTGTTATCCACTGTGTGTGCACAAGTACTCTCCGTGCAGACAGGGTATCTGGCACGTAAGCTCATGAGCTAACCACTGCATGCAAAAGGTAACTGTAATAAAAATACACGGAGAGCATTTTGTTTGTGGTTTCTTCCTTGATAAAACAAACCACTCTTTTCCTTAGTAACTTTCCTTTCTCCTATAGCTCCTATTTTAATAATATTTCTAATCCATATTCTGAAAAAAACCACGGAGTTTTCAGAGTACGCCTCATTATTTTGAAGCCTCCTGCAGGGAACAAAAACGCGGTTGCAACCTGCTCATGCTTTCTCATAAATTGGTTTCAAACCTTGCACGTGAACACGCTGTGATTTCAACTGGCACCCAGAGTGACATCTTCCATGAAGCCCCACAGCTGCCCCTTAATGGGAGATTAGTGCTTCAACAAGATGTCTTTTTATTACTGTTGTTGTTTGCTCACTAATGAAACAGGCTTGTGCTGGGTGCTATCAATTACATGGCAAATCATGTAATGTAATGACTCAGTACTTTTTTTTTTTTTTTAAAAAAAACCCATAGCTGTGAGTTTTATTCGGTCTGGTTATTTCATGGCTTCAGAATTTGTTGTCCAAGTTCCTCATTACCGCAGCTGTAGATAAAAACTTGAAAATCGGAATCTCTGAAGGCTCAGGAATGTGACAGAAAATAGCCCCCGAAAGGTCACACACAGTTTGGTTCTGTGGGAGAGGAGAAGGTGAGGAGGAGGAAGAGGGGGATACAAAAGCTGGCACAGGATATTTGCAGCTAACACTGCTGTCTCAGTGGGGTTGCTGGCAACATGTGGCTCTTGGGGCTCTTTGGAAAGTTTTTGCTGTTTAGCCTCGGAGTCTGGATTCTTCCAGCCTTGTTTAGTCTTTCTGGGCTCTTTTAAAGGTCAGCTGAGAGAAAACATGAATTAGCTCTTCCAGAGGGAGCTGCTGCTCCTCTCTCCCTGTTTGGCAATGCAGGCGAAGCGTCTAAAGCATGGTGTTGTGAGAGAAATTAGATGCTTCTGCTTTCTCCCCTTCCCCTGTAGTGAATTTGGTTCCCTGAATGAATAAGACAGATTTAGTACCAATTTTATTCCCAACAGTCCCCAATAGGCAACCTAAAAATACCTCCAACCCTGCACGCATCCCTTGTAGTCCACAGCTTTTTCTGGAGCTGAGGCAAAACAGAGCTGATGTCATGGGCTATTTTTATAGTGATGTCTAAAATATTTTATTTTTGTAATAGTGAAAGAGTGCACCATAGTTTTTGGTAAATAATTTCAATGTTATTGTTTCCATTTATGTAAATTGACAAATAGCTGAAATTAGATGGAGCAAGTTTTTGTTGGTTTTTTTTGCAAATTATTTTCAAGTTTTTGAGCACCAATTCCACCCCTGTCTTCTTCCCGAGTCTCCTCCAACAGCAAACACCAAGGTAACACCTGCCAGGGATGGGTCAAGCTTTCAAGACAGTGGCCTTTGGTCTCCAAATAAGAGCAGATGAGTAACTCCATGCTTACTGCCCCAGGCATGAACAGGGAGTGCTGCAGCAGAGCTGGCACATTCATTCACTGTTCCTGGAGAAAGATACTGTGGTCCTGTCAGCCTCACATCCTCATGCTGTCCTGGCAGCTGTGATAAGCCACCAATGCTTCATGGAGGAGTTCCCAAGATGGTGGCAAAGAGCGAGAGCCCAGACGTCCAGCTATGAAATACGACGAATAGCTGTCATTAGCCATGTCAGATACAGGCTGGGTGCTTTTCCAGCTTCTGGTTTTCTTCTCCTTCAATGCTGCTGAAGTGTGTGGGCAGTCTGTTCCCTGTCAACTCCCACTGTCACTTTCTCCTTAAGCATAATATCAAAAGGGCTTGTATTTTTTTTTTTTTTAATATCAAGAGTATCCCAGTCTCTCCTGCTGTGTTTATGCTTCCGCCAGCAAATCACTGCTTCTGTCATGTGCTTGGCACCCACTCGCTGCTCACTAGCAACCCAGGTGGGCACAGCACAGCCTTTGTCTCGGAGTCATCCATTGGAGTAAAAAGCTTTTTTTGGCAATGCAAGCGATTGCTAGTCTGCAAAATTGGAAAATAGAAGTTTGCTAAGTGCAGCAGAGAGTGCTGCTGAACGTAGAGCTGTTTCAAAAAAGAAATGAAAGCGGTGCAGGTTCTCTCCATTTTTGTTTAATAAAAGTCAAATCAAGGAAATTAACACGTGTTGGGTTTTATTCAGGCCCTGCTTTAGCAGCATCTGTCTTACCTGGGGGAAACAGGTGTGACTGAGGTGGTAGGCAAAAGGCTTTTTTCCAAAAGGAGTCAGGTACCTAATAACAATTTGAGATGCTTCTGTCTAAAAACAGATCCCCAAAACCTCCATGCTGCCCAAGGGGACCTGAAAACCCAACTCCAGGCCTCTAGCAATTATCACAGAGCTCTGTATGAAATGGTGGTGGCAGCTCTTACGCCACCCATTTCTGAAAGGGGAGATAAAAGCATTCCTATTTCTTTCCCACTCAAGGACATTTGAATCCGTGTCTTTCACTTCCCCGGAGAGCATCCCAAGCAGCTAACTAGAGCGTATCCTGAAGTGGTGCTCTCTTTGTTACAGCTCTTCCGGGTTCAGAGTAATTACATGTGTAATTATGAGGGTAGAGACACCCATGGAAGACTGACTCTGCCTGGGTGGTGATTAAATAATCACTGCAGGCCATAGCTCTCACTCCAAAGATAGTGAGGTTTAGTTATCTAAGTCTAGCAGTCAGTGAATTGTTCTGTTTAGAAAGGAACAAAGCTTACTGAATTTTCATAAAAGCTTGTATTAATTCAGATGCAACATTTGGGCCCTTTCTACACACAGAACACACAGACTCTAAAGGCCACGGTCCTTGAGATTTAGCTGAGCAAAATGTTTTGAGACAGCCGTGTTCTGCTGCAAACCAGCACTGGCAGTAAGCACCAGCCTCATAATAGAAAGGAAATACCCCTGTTGCCTGCCCACACTCAGGTGTGGGGTCAGACTGGGGTGTTTTCATAAACACAGTGTCATAACTCATTACATCTGCATCATTTAAAGGAAAATAAAAGGCTGATCTTCTCGTTGCCATCTTCTCTGCTTCCAGCTTTCCGAATTACTTTCACTGATTTCATGGCAGAAAATGCTGATCCTGTGTTGCAAGATGTAGCCCAGCCTGGAATAGTAATTTAATTTTAAATACTCGAGTTAGAAAACATATTCTATTAATGTCTTGTCACCTAAAGGGTCGTGCTAATCAACTTCTAGCTGTTTCTTCTTCAAGTCTTACTCAAGTAGTTATTAATAGATGCTTTTCCACTGCTTTTTTTGGATATAATTTTTTCTTATCGCTATTATTAAACCATCTGCCTCTGGAGTACAAACAATTTCTCCAAACCTGCACCATTCTTGTATATCTGTTAAAAAGAAGTCACTGACAACAGTGGTCACCAAGATGAGTGTGCTGTACTTGCTTCAGACATCACTGGGGCGTCTGCCTACATGGCCCAGCTGCTGTGGGACAGGGAAGGGGAATCTGGTCTGGGAGAAGGGGAAACAACCTGAAAGGTTTTAAACTCTTCTGTCCAGTGAGGCTGAAGGAAGAAAGAGATGAACCAGGGACTGGCAAAGAGCAAACCCATCTGCATCATGAGGGAACGAGAGGGGTTTGCAGACCCGAGGTTCATGTGATTTACACAATCTGTCACATGTACGTGGCAAAACACCGTTCAGAAGATCTTGATCACATCCTGGCCCCTAGAAAGGTGGCTTCAGCATTTTTAGTTCAACCTGCTAAGAAAATACAATCCCTCAAGCAGGGCACTGTAACTAACCTGCAGAGCCAGGGCAGGCATGGGTCAAATTGTGTAATTTCACTATGGATTTACTAAGGCAGTTACTTCCCTTTTGGGAGTTTGTCCTTTTGAATGCCCAAGTGCAGCCTCAAAAGCCCCATCCTTCACGGGCACCTTGCACCTGTGACCTGCCTCCTCTGTATCTGCCGTTTTGATGGAAATGAGCATAAAGGTACATGGTGTGGCTGCCCTTATTTCTCTCTCCCTTTGAGATTCAGCAGCAGTTTTTATAAAGAACCAACGTTTACTTTTTCCAAGCCTAGCCCTCCTGCGCTGGAGAAATGCCCTCTCCTAAGAGCCATGCCACCTTCCTCAGGGTGTTTATGTCCTCTCACTAGGAAAGGATTACAAATTATACTGGGAATGCATTTTTTAAAACACACAACCTCTTACGTGTTTTTAAGTAAAGTAGCGGGTGAGCTTGTTAACTCCATCTGCCACTCTTCTCATGGAGGACATGTTTTTTAAACAAGCTTTAATATCCTCTACTAAATAAAAGTTGTTTTCAACAGAAATACCATGAGCACAATCATTATATACGTATGTGCCCTTTTTTAAAAAATTTAAAAAAAAAAAGAAAGGAAAAAAACCAATAATTGCCATCTGCCACTTTCTTAGTAAACATTGTGATATGTCATGAACTCAATTACACAGATCACTGGGGTGTGGACAACTGGTTGCTGCATTTTAAAAACAAGTGCTGAAATGAAACTTTGCTTTAGGTGCAGCAAATCCATTACTGAATGTCCGTCAAAGAGAACAGGCTCCTTTCAGCCAGCTGTGTGTGTTCCCTTACGTCAGTGGAAAACTGCCTGGGCACAACCAGCTCATTTCTTATTGACTCGTGTAATTACAGGCAGGGCTAATAAATGGCACCAGTCACTGCGAAGGCTGCCCCAAATTCTGCATCCTGTCTTTGGTTGAGTTGAGAAACGATGATAAACCTCACCAGATCTGCTTTTTGGCCAAGTGTTCTCTGTGACAGGGGACACCACATTCTCTGCTGAGGAGATGCCTTGGGCTCGGTTTTAGAAATAGGTTCATTTATTTAGAAAAAGTCCAGGCTGAAGGGCTGAGGCCCTGCTGGTACAGGGGAGAAAGAGGAGTCAAAGAGAATATGAGGAGAAAATTCTGTGATCGCCTTGAAATCTGAATTCGGAAGCTGCTGGGAAAGATGAGAAGTGTGACACAGAATTGGTGGAAAGGTGTTTAAATTAAGTGAGCAAAGCACTGGACAGAGGTACAGTGCATGAAAAAAAAGGCAGAAAAGTGGTAAAAATATTCAACAAGAATTTAACAAATCGAGTGGTGGGGGTCCCTCGTCCCTTTTCCTCAGCTCCTAAGAAATCCTAGTTAATTTATTAAAGAAACAGTGGGAGCTCGAAAGCTAAGAAATCCAAGGTTAATATTTGCTTGTTTTAATTTGAGTCTTTTTTGATAGAAACAGTTAGAAATAATTCTTAATTGCACACTAGATGTGACCATGCAGTGACCAGCATCTGCTAATTGAACAAGGAGACCATCTTTTAGGAAGGAGAACAAGTTACAAGCCCAGAGGCAATCTATATTGCAAATCTAAGAGGTCAGTCATGGTTATGATTCCTAATTTATTGTTCACAGGGCATGGAATCATCTTCTCTGGAAAACCTACAGAAATCTGCCGTCTTACACTGGATTCTGAAAAAAATGTATCCTTTTTCAAACTACTGCTGGCATCAGTTTCAGCTGACACTTCAGGTGCCTTTAAATATCTCTGTAATAGGTTTATTTTGTGTGCATAGAACATATGGGTCAGACTCCTGTCATCCTGCTTCAGTATTCATTGTAAATTGGTATTAGCTTGGTGAAACGACTTCTGGGAAGATTTAACACTTTCTTTCCCTCTCTTCATTTTGGCATGTCTTCTTTCACCTTCCTACACAAACCAACCTGCTCTCCCTTAGTGATATTTTGATCAACTGATGTGGGGGGAGGGAAGCCTGTCTGTGAGAGCTTTGATACACACAACAAAACTCCTACTGACTTTATTGGAAGAGGGATCAGTCCAGAACCTGTCTCTTCTTTTTTTTTGCTGTTTTGGTGTTGTTTTCATGGTTGGTTTTTTTTTCCATTTTTGTGTGTGTGTGTTTTGGTTTTTTTGTGGGTTTTTNTGGTTGGTTTTTTTTTCCATTTTTGTGTGTGTGTGTTTTGGTTTTGTTTTGTATTGGTTTTTAGGGGTTTTTTTATTTTTTTTTGTGTTTCTTTTTTGGCCAAAATGCACCAACATGTTCTGAATATGTGTCTCATGCATTCAGTAAGGCACAAAAAGAGAGATTTATAAGGTTCCCATGACCTGTTTATTACTCAGGAGCCGTCTGTGTTTGATGTGGTGGGCACATTGTGCCCGGTTTGTTACACCTGTTTGATTCTCAGCTGAAACCCGCTGGTGCAAAGCTGCAGCCCATTGTGCTGAGCAGACTGGCCTCTTGTGAGTAAATGATATGTATCCCCCTGGCTGAGCGAGACCTTGATGAACTTGTATCAAAGGGTTTTCTGAGCTCGTTTTTTAGGAGCATGATGTGAATTACATGGAGCAGGTGTGGGTGCCAGGGGAAGGTGGAGGTCGGTGTCACACTTCACAGCAGAAAGCCACCCACCATCAAGGCTGCTTTTCATGTGCTCAGCCAGTGTGAACCCTACTGGAAACAGAAGGCCCTCTGAGGCCAAGTGTAAGCCTGAAGGAACAGAGCAGGCTTTTGAGGCAGGAAATCAAAGACATTGGAAAAATTCCTGCTTCAAATCAAGGTAATTTTTAATGACTCGTAAGTCATGACTGGGCTGAAGAAAGAAAAACATGATTCAGAAAAATCCTCTCCCTTGCCTTCAAAGTAAGTAGGACACTTTCCAGATCAAATTGCTCGCCTCAGTCACCTCAGCAGAACAGAGGACAGCTCTGCAAAGGGAGCTGGTTACAATTCCTGCACTGTGGTGCTGCCTTCTGTGAGGAGGGAGCGTGTGTTTTCCTGTCAGATTGTGCCATGTTACAAGCAGTGGGAGAGCGTCCTTGGGGGTGGCAAACAATTGCCTTGACTGGGAAACAGGGCCATGCTCTGTGCTTTTCCCCCAAAGAAAATCCAGCAGTGCTTGGATTTGACCCTTTTTGTGCTGTTGGTGTTGGGTCAGAACTACCCAACCCCTGGAGTCTTTCCTCCTGGAGGCATAGCGTCTGATGATGCCCTAAAGCTACCGTGCCTTAGGTAAAGTGCCTTAAAAGGGAAAGCCTCTTGCTTTACTTCCAACAAAATTCATGAGCTACTATAACTGACAGAGCTTTTTTTAAATATGGGGGGAAAATGTGTAAGGGTTGATGAAATTTTTTTTTTGCAAAGCAATTTTGGATGGCTCCCAGTGTTTAGAGAATGTTTCTATCGTACACATTCAATAATGTCAACTGACAAGTCATTCTTATCACTGTGTTCCCCGAGAAACTGATTTCCTAATCGTTGTTCTTCTGATGATGCTCCTGTGTATTCAGCGTTTGATGCTGCAGAAGACACCTCAGCCTACGGGAGAAATTCCTGTGCATTGCATGGAGACCTCCTCTCTGGTCCAGTGTGGGATAAACCGGAATCATGAAGTAACAGAGCTCGGGGTATCCATGCTCTGTGAGCTGCTCTGGGAAAGTATTTGGATTTTGTATCTTTTTTTTTTTTTTTTAAACTGAACTGGCTCTTTCCTCCCTTGAGGAAAGGAAGCCCCAGGAAAATCCTGCCATAAAAGGTTTCTTTGCAGCAGTCCCACTAGGTTCAAATGGAGACTCCTCACCATGAAAATGTTGTGCCTCTGGGAGAAGCTTCACCTGTTAAATCTGAGTATTTCCAGCATGTTTTGGTGTGCAAGGTCTTTACATTCGGCCTTGAAGGAAAAGGGGCATGCCTACAGTGGTTATAACATAACTTTTTGATTTCAGCAACTGGAATTGGGGGTGGAAGAAACAGACAGAAAAGTAGAAGTGTCAGGAATAGAGTAAGTCACTAAGAGTGGCAAAAGGAGTCTGAAAGACTGCCATACGAAGCAGACTTCCTAAAAAGCTGGATAATTTCTTTGCTATGTTGGCATATATCTGAAAAGTTTCATAAGCTTTCTTATATATTTCTGATTACTTAAAAAAATTGGGAGAGCTGGATGACAGTGTTAGCCAATATCAGCATGCATGATGTAATTCTAAGGCAGAGTTACAAAATTCAAAGACAGTTTGGTCGAGTCTTTTTTAGAAGATGTTAAGTGGTACAATGTGTAATAACAGTTGCTGCCTATAAAGGGGGAAGGACATTTTCTGCCAGTTCTGAAATCAAGGGTTACAGAATTTGCAGAAGTGGCCGTGGTTGAGGCTTTGCACTTCAAAGCTGTAATCTTCTGAAGTGGCTCCTCGTGGAGCTGGGTTCTGTTGGTGCAGACTGTCACTCCTACACGCACGGCCTCACATGCAACAGGTAATGCTTGAACAAAGCCTTCTGGCTGGATTGAAACCTCTAATGATTAGGAGGTAATTTAAAGAAAAAATAAATCCAGTTTCTCAAAGCTGGCAGAAACCTCCACCAACCTTATTGCTTAAGTAATGCAAGAGATGATCTCGGGTAAAGCACTGATATCTGCAAATCAGAGTTAATTAATCTTTGCAATACACTTTTCAGAAGTAATCTCCTTTATCACTTCTTGGTGAGAGGCATCAGCTGCCAGTAGAAAGAGCAGAGATAGACCACAATCAAGTATGACACACGCTGCAGCAGAATGGGGCAAGAAACAGAGTTGGGTTAACCAAAACTAGTCTTTCACTTCTCTGTAGCCTTCATTTGGCAGCTTGCTTTAACCTTCGACAAGAGTCAGTTGTGCCGTGCATCTTCTCCTTACTTACTCTTTGCAGTCTGGAAATATAATGAAGAATATGTTTACTTCTCTGATTAAAATCTCCTAGCAGGGCTTATTTGAAAGAACACAGTGTCACAATGGAGTCCAGACAACAAATTAGCAAAAAAAAGGCAATAGAAGAGCGAATTTATAACCATGAAGTAGGGGGCACTTGACATCAGTAACAATCTCGGGGTGGTAAGAATGATGACTCTAATTCTCCTGGTGTTGTATTAAGGAGAGGGCAGCAGAAGGGACTTTAGGCTGCTATAAGAAAGGTGAGAGCTAATGGTTTTCCAGGCTAGCATTTGCCAGCCAAACAATCTGCACAGGATTTTTAAGAACATAGGTGAGTGCAAAGGACACTGAAAATGAGTGCCTGAGGGAGGGTTAGGCTCCTTGTTTTTCCCTCTCCTGAGAAGAACGTGCATGAAGTGCTACCTCCACCATCAAATGTGCTTTGCATTTATTTGCATTGTTTTCTATTTGGCCCCATCTCTTTCACCAATCTCTTCTATGTGAATGCTTTTGGATGCACATTTGTACTTCGATGGCAAGAGTAAGAACAGGGTGTAAGGACAGAGAAGACTTTTC
Source organism: Mohoua ochrocephala (assembly GCA_013398855.1). Taxonomy (NCBI): domain Eukaryota; kingdom Metazoa; phylum Chordata; class Aves; order Passeriformes; family Acanthizidae; genus Mohoua; species Mohoua ochrocephala. Next base: position 349,995 of record VZTA01026989.1, read on the forward strand.
TTGGCCAGCCTGCTGCATTCTGGAGTTCTTCAAACTTCATGGTGGCCTGGTTACATCCCTAGTTTCTTTTCCCTGTGAGTGTTGAGTGACACTGTCCATGATGGAAATCACAGATGTAGGTCTGTTCAACACCCCCTCCCTCTCAGCTCCATTTAACAGTCCCTCCCTCTCACCCCCACCAGTGGTTTATGGTCAGCTTAGTTAGGTTCTTTTGCCTCTTTTAATATAGAAAGTGGCAGGTGTTGGTGGCCTAGACTAAGGAAGTGTGATGTAGCTTTAAATATGATTTATGTCTTCTAGCTATTCCTTAGGCTAGCAAAGGGTATTCCTTCTTGCATCAACCTAAAACATAGTTGAAAACTGCAGCTATAAATACCTATCCATCAAAAGCAAAGACTCGGAAAACTAAAAACAGTCATTTGATGCTCTTTTGCTTTATCCTCCATACAGCTTATTTTTTGAGTGGATATTTTAGAGGTACTTCCTTAGATTCCTCCTCTGGACCAGACACCATGAGTTGCACTAAGGTTAAATCTTGTTTCCAAAGTAGCTCCAGTACAGTTCAGGCACTGATAACAAGCACACAGCAAGGCAGTGCTTGGAACAAACATATCTATGACAGAAGCAAGAATACCTTCTGTATCTGGTGTAAATGTGTCAATATGCACCTTGTTCATATTTTAACAGTGACTTAGTCAAAAGCAGGGAGTGGTGGTGAACACAAGCCAGTAAACTTCAGAGCCTTCTTCTCATGAACATGTAATGGGGTCCTCTTCACCCTTTCAGCCTCCTTTGAATTCAGCTGGATTAAAGCAGTGAGCAAACAATTCACAATTGTTTTCCAGGAGTATGATGATCCACAACAACGATAGTGTAAAAGAAACAAGCTGAAATGCCCAATAACCTCCTCAACATCCAGCAGTTGTGCTGGTACAGCACAGAGCATGACTGAAGTGCTGCTTAATAAAACAGTTAATGAAGTCATTGCAAAACATTTTTTCTACTTTTCTGCTGAGCAGCATATGAGAGGTTCCTAACCATCAGTGGCATGCAGGGGCCTTTACAGGAGCAGGGATGAAGGAAGGGAAAATCTAGAGAAAAGAGTCTAGATATCTGAGCATAGAGTTTCCCCTTGAACGTCAACAAAGATTTTTTTTTTCATTTTCTTTCCTAGAAATGTGAAAGTTTTAGGATGCAGTTACCTGAAGCATTTTCGGTATTAGCAAGTCTCATTTAAGGAGACTTCTGATCTCTTGCCCCTCTGTCTGTGCTGCCACGTGCCAGCCTCTGGCTCCATCAGTGCAACCATCTGTGGTGCTGCATGCTGGACAGTTTCCCCTGCCCGGGCACATGGAAGGCCACTGACCACCCCCGTGAGGAGCAGCAGATGCTGTATTGAAGATCTTGACTGTTTTTTCTGGATACAGACACACAAAACCAGTAGCTGATAGTGCAGTGATAGGCCGTTCAAAGAAACAGAAAGTAGCTCTAGGAACTTGGAGTAGAGGCACTTAGGAGGGCATGGAGCTTTGATTTCTGTTTACATATGGGTTATTAATTTTTCAAAGATTACTTTACTTTCCTGAACACTATTCTGATCCTTCTTACCACATTTTCAGAAGTGAAAAAGAGCACATTGGGATAGCTAAAATCTCTGCTTCCTGCCTTCCCGATAGGATCTCTGTGAACCATGTTTGTCCCTTCTCTTTTCCTTTTTTTTTCAGGAGGCAGAAGCTGCAGATGTGAATGAAAGCTTAGACATGTAAATATTCAGCAAAATTTCATTGCCCTGCAGGAAGAACACCTGCCTGACTGTCCTCAGTTCCTAGCTTCTGTGCACAGACTAGTCTTTTACAACCTCAGTACCTTGTCACAGATAGCGCATTGATTAACCAACACCTGTTTGCCAATAAATATTCTAATTGTTCTGAGGTATAAATTGGGAGTGGGGGAGGATTGCAGATCATATCTTGCATAACTGCCAAAGGACATGCAAAGCCTTTGATGGCCTCCTGAATAATGTAAGGTATACTTGCATTTTCATTAGAATAACCTCCTCCTCCTGAGCGAGGCAGAAAGCGATTTGTGCCCTAAGGAAAGGTACGTGACAGAGGTCTGTGTTCTTAGAAGGCAGCAGCAAGCAGTGCCAGCAATATCCGGCAGATCAAATGTTTCTAGGCTCTCGTGTTTCTTGTCTGTGAAATCAGATTCAACTGCTGGCTCCCAGGGAACTCACAATGTAGCATTCCCAGCTAAAATGCTGCTTTGAAAACCAAACAGCACTAAATGCGTGTTACATCTCCTTCATCGCTACTGCTGGGCATCACAGCAGGCAGTTGTTAATTCCAGCTGCATTTATAAGTGGGCTCTTGGGCAATGAAACATTAATTCTCCAATGTCATTTGCTATGCTGGCCACAAAGCCAATGCCAAATTACTCACATGTCTGTCAATGTTTGGTTACTCTACCCGTAGCGACACTCATGAGCTCAATCCCCTTGTTGTCTTCCCTAACTAAATCAAAAAGTAAAATAAAATTGTCTTTCAGCCAAAGCCTACAGTGGCATATGGAAGATCTCCTCCTTACAACTAGTAAAAAAGGATGCACAAAGACAAGTATGTGTGTTTCCAGACTTGCTGCACAAGTTTACTCCAGCTAAAAAAAAAGGTGTGTGTGTGTGTGTGTGTATATATATGTGTGTGTGAGAGATATATATATATATATATATATCATGCCTTGAAATTTGAACTTTGCTTCCAGTTCAGTCTATGGCTGAGTCAGCAGAGGAGGCAAAATGAGTTGCAGCTGAATGTTACGGAGGTTAGAAGTAAAGGGAGCAAATGGCGGTGCCCAGTGATACAGTACAAGAACCGAAAAGGAAATCGGAGTAAATTCAGGGGATTGGCATTAAAACACTGAAAGCAGCAGCTTATAGTCACTAACAGGCTTTTGCTAAGCTTTTGGCATTATTATGTGAGTAACATGGAGATACGTTTTGTACTACGGTCAATGTATTGGTGATAATAGTTGTGATGTTAATTATGCAAAGAGCTCACCCTTCACACTTGATGCACATCTGGTGTTATCTCAAAGGCAACTTTTAAACTTGCCACTGAGACCTCCATGATCCTGAGCATATTCAAAAAAAGCCTGATTGATTGTAAAACCCAGTAGGTGCTGCAACAGAGAGCAGCGTGATAGATGGAGTGGTTAGGGACATGTGCTTTTTTGGTGGTTGTTTCTGTTTTCAACAAGGGTGACATTTCAGCCTTATGTGGATAGCCTGACTAAAGCCGAGGCAATACTTATGGACCATCTAAGTTTTGACTTACTTGGAACACTATCAGAGCAGTGTGTTTTTGGACTACTCACTCCAGTGTGGAATTTCACTCTTTAGTTTTATATTATCATGCCTCATTGCAAAAACCTGGTAAAAACTGAGTCTGAATATGACTACACTCTCCAAATATGCCTCCCTGAAGCTGACCTCTTTGCATTCCTTACCTGGCTACGTTTAAAGCTGCTGACACTTTAATGTAGAATTTAGTATCGTCTACCTGAAACAGAAGACCAAATCCAGCCGTGTTCTGCAGTAAATAAGAACAGCTACTGTCACTTATTTGCCCAGGTGGTTGTACAACACCCTCTGATGCTACATTAGGTTTTCTCGTTGTTGGGCTTTTCCAATTAGCATCCTAGAATGGAAAATTTGTATTGAAACAAATTTTTAAGCACTGAGGATCAGTATCTCCTATTTAATGCCTTGGCAGGGTGTCTTGGGGTGACTTTATGTGTATCCCCTATCACCTGCTCTATGCCCAGACATGATTCCTGTGCCTTTCTGTGTCTTTCAAATTGGGTGCAAGAGAAAGAAAAAAAAAGCCAGATGAACTTTTCAAGAACAGTTTTGCTCCAAGGACATTCACTCCCCTGCGTTCCTGCTGCTGCAGAGCGGAGCAAGCACCTTCCCTGCTTTCCCCGGCTCTTGGCTCCTTTTCTCAGAGGAGAGAGACGAAGAGTTAAACTCCTTTGTTTCCCTGGGACTTTGGATTTTTCCTTCTTCTCTTCTGGACTGTTCAGAACACCAGAACATCAGAACCTCACTGGGAGCCCTCACACCTCGGCCCGGAGGGGCCCGAGCCGACTCAGCTCCGAATAGGAGAGAGCGAGAGAGAGAGAGAGACCACACCCACGGAAAGGACTCTAAAATCTTCTCAGGTTTTCTCTCCACAGCGAGAGGTTTTATTATTTAGCATTATTCTTTTCCTGTGTGTTTGTTAAATAAAATAGTCTTTTTTCTCCTTTCACTTTCCTCTGAGGAATTTTTTCCCGAACCTGGTGGGGGAGGGGTGGCTGTAACCTGCCTTCTATAGAGGAGCTGCTCCTCCCAGAGCGTTCCTCCGAATTTTGTCTCAAACCAGGACACATGGGAAGCTCTGTTGGATGATTTTGTTTTTCACAAATGGCGTCACTATCAATTCTGAAGCCTGTAACAGAGTAAAGTAACCGGGGCGTCAGAACCTGGCCTTCCACCACACGTTCTTTTGGAATCTTTTGCATTCTCACTGTATTTATGGTTCAACCCATGAAGATCAGAGTGGGCAGAGGTAATGCCGACATAGCAAACCACTGGATCCAGCATCAGTATAACTTCCTGCTTAGTAAAAAGACTCCCATGGAGGGTAGAATCAAAAGGATTATCTGCTCTGCTAAATCCCATCCCTGCAATCACCTGACCAAACCAAGTTCATCTCATGCACCAGAGGCTGCTACAAAACTTCTCCCAGCATCTTGTAGTAGCCATAAGGTCTGTGGTGAAAGAGAAAACATAACATACACCAGCCTGCTTACCTTTGCCTGCCTCTCTTTTCTAGGTCTTTAAAGATCTATCAAATATTTCGTTTTTACAAAACGAGTCTGACTGTGATTAGCTTTTGCCACATTGTGGCACATTACAAAAGGGCATTAGGTGCAATTCACCACTGTGAGGCATCTGGTCTTGCCTGTTCACCATTCGCTAATGAGATCTCAGTCTGGAGATCTGAGTGATGTTCTAATTTTGCAGTGATACCTTCATTTAGCAGTGATTTTTTCTTAGAAATCCTTTCAAAACTGCACAATCAAAATTTAATATAACCAGCAAGCCCCTGGCAGAAAAACCAGATTGTCCTTGCATTGGTCAAAATAAGAGTGATACAGCTGAAAAGAGTCAATGGTCAAAGCACCTTCCACTATAAAGCTTTAGGAACAGGCTAGGAATTCTTCAACTAAAAGATGCTTTAACTTCGCTTTAAAGCAAGAATAGTCACTCTAGGCCCTAAGATCCTCTGCATGCTTATAGATGCTGCTGGACAGAGTGGGTTGCCTCTGAACATGTAGAAGCAGAAGAGCTGAAGGTGAGAGAGGAGTTGCAGGGAGGATTCCATCCAAAAGGAAGACAAACAGCACCCTTAAGGTACACCTTCATGTGCACCTTTCCCTGAGCAAGCCTCGGAGTAGTCAGGTTTCCAGCACAGTGCCCTGCCGACTGGAAAGGAGGGTGGGTGAAGGGAGGGCAGCCGCGAGTCTTGGGCAGCCCTCCAGGGGAGCTCTGGCAGAAGCAGCTGCCGGCGGACGGTGTTGAATCACGGCACCCCGGCGGCACAGCTCTCCTCAGCCAGCACCATCCGGACCCCGAGCAGCTCCAGTCGCCTCTGGTAGCTCTGGCTGCAAGAAGGTTGCAGCCACTCTCTCCAACTTCCTCCCCAGACAGACAGTCTGTCTGGGAGGCTGCGTGCCAGGGTTCATGCTGTCCCAGGGGTTCAGCCCCTAGTTAGGAGGATTTAGTTACTAACACATTTGTAATACTGGTGCTGTTCGTACTCACAGCGCTGTCATGGGTTTCACAGAGGCTGAATTTGTTTGCTCCTACATGAACAAGCAGAAACAGAACGATTAAATTTTCTTTTGTAGTGAGAAGTGGAAACCAATGCTTAAAACCTTGTCCCTGGTGTCCTCACCCACCGTGCCACTTCACCATAGAGGCTGACAGAAACAGAGAACTCGGGCCAACATGCATCTCTCCTCGTTTTGCAAACTGACCAAGTTCCTCTTTCAGATGTGAGGTAGTACGTGTGTGCACACACTGTTAGCTAATCCTCTGCTCTGGAATCCGTCTGACAAAGGGGTAGAGCACTGGGACATTTTTCTTTTCTAAGTTGTTTAAGTAAACAAAATTAAATCTCTTCTTGGCCAGTTTTAAAGATCAAGTCATAAAAGCCTGGAATAGTTCTGTTGTATACATTTCCCTTGGAAAGTATCTGCTTCAGTTTTTCTCTTTGTTAATCAGGTCTGAGACATCCATTAGAGAGTAGTTTATTCCCAGCTTTAGTTAATATTTTTCAAGTGTGCTGTATTTGTACACATTCATTCCCGCCCTCTCAGCTCTCAAAGATTATCTGAGGACAGGACAGCTAATGGCTATCTGAAACCAGTCAAATGTTTTTTCCTGATGTCAGAGTAAGGACAGGTAAAACAGCAGTAGAAAACACCTTCTTAAATTAGCTGTGGCCCTTTTCCCTTTTGTAAGACTCTTTCTGATTTTTTGTGTTGTTTGTCCTTGAGTTGTGGATTGTTTAAAAGTGGGTTCATTATTCAGTCCATATGACAAGAAAACGTATTTAAATTCTGATGTCTTTGGGAAGTTTGTTCACATTATGCATTTATCTGGTGTTATCTTTCCTGTGGTAACTGCTACCTGAAGGCATGAATTCTGCTGTACTGATTCTGGTATTTACCAAACAAGCATAAGGTGAGGAAAATGTTTGTGAGGTGATCTTTATCATCTTACCAGGACTTGAATTATTTTTAGAGCAGGGTCATAGCAGCTGGTGCAGTCAAAAGCTGACATCGTGTAAGCTGGGAGTATTACCATTGCATTCGTTGCCACTTTGGGTCAGATCCCACCTTTCCTAGCAGTAGTAAGTTTGTTTTACTTCTTCCTCTTCCACTACTGCCACACGAAGCAAGGAATTAGGACATACCCGTGTACAGGTCCATCTACAAATGTTTTAAGAACGCTGCCACTTCAACTACTCATTTATTTCCTTTCCTACAGGTGTATTTGTTTTCAGACCACTCCGTTTATTATTCTAATCTCAGAATAATCTCTGCACGCCTTTGTCAGTGCTGTTTTGGGGGAGGACCTGAGGGAAGAGTGGGAGGATGGTCATTTTCAGGGTCAGTGCAGCCTCGGGCATCCTTACACCTACTGTGATCTACACCTCTAATTAGAGCTTTGGACAGGGCGCCTGACCTGCAGTGAGTACATTTATTTGCACAACCCCTGACCTGAGGCACTTCCATGCAGGCAGGTGCACATTGCTTTCATGTAGTTCAGCCCGAATTAATCCTTGAACTGTGAGTGCAGGAGAACGAAATGCAGAAGGCAGAGCTCCTCCTGTTGGGCACAGCGCCGCGCAAATGAGGCCGGGCTGCTTCCAGACCCCGGGTGGCAAGAGGATGTTGCACTGTGTGGCCCTCTCAGTTCACGTCTCTATCAGCTGTCTGTGCTCTGCACAGCTAAAATGACAACATTTTCCCGTCCTGGAAGAAGGAGATTTCTCAGAATAGATCAAAGAGGGCATTGTGGCCCAGACATAGTGACTAAGTTCATCCTTTGAGTGAGAGGGCACACTTCCTGTCCTCACCTGACTCTTTTGCCCTGCTCTTAAGACTACTGAGTATCATGACAGCCCATTTTAGAGGGGACTGGAAGAGTGCATCTGGACAGGGTGTTAAATACTGACTCAATCAAGTACTTCACCTTTTTTTTCCCCTCTCCACTTAGGTTTTTTAATCAGCTGGAGCTTACAAATCTATAAAATCAAATATTTCTCCTCCTGGTGGTATTAAATTGCATGCAAAGCTCTGTGGGCAGGTTGCCAGAACAATAACAAAGCCACCTTGAAAGTATTTATCTCTGGCAATACCTTATACTTCTGATTTCTGTCTGTCTGAATTTTTCAGTGCGTTCTAAACTGTCCATGAATTAAACTCCGCAAGTAAGGTTATCTCATTTTTCCAATTGTAGAAACCAAAAACCAAAGGGGTTCCAAATAGAATTAGGAGACTTCTTAGTGTTTTGAGCACAACGAAGGCCACCGGCGACAAGAGGGCTGTTCCCAGAGCACGACGCTGCCTGATGTGGATCTGGCCGTGTGACTCTCCTGGCAGCATGAGGTTGGTCTGGAAAGAGATGTGGTGTCTCCTGATCCTTGGTTGTCCACCTCGGTGATGCTGCTGACTCTTTCCCTTCTTTAGAAATTGTGTTGCTGAAGAGTCAGGCAGTGTTGAAGGCAGTACAAACAAGATGAAAAACTTTGGTGGCATGTTGGATCATACATGCAGAATTTTATGAAGTATCAAGGCCTGATCCAAAACTGTTACAATTACCTGTAGTTCCATATGATTTTGGTTTTCTTTTCCAACAGCGGGATTCCCTTGCTGTAGGAATGAGTTGATTTTTTTTTTCCCCTTTATGTCTACCTTGAGTTTTGCTCAGCACTGCAGAGGGAGGTAGCTTTGGAAAGCATAGTTGTGTGACATATTTACATGATCAGATTGAACTATGAACTAGGAGAGGAAAATTTAAAGGGGATGACAGGAATTCAAAGACTTGTTAAAATAGTTTGAAAATTTCTGGAATTCAAATGGTAATCTCACAATGGCGTGAATTCATGCATGCTCATGGTGGTGCCAAAAAATCCAAATTAACCAGTAAGTTGAAACAAAGAGTCACGTTTTGCATTTCATGGGATTGTGGTAGGGCTGAAGGAATCAGCAGACATAAAAATATGTTGACAACACAGGTGTCGTTTTTTTTAAAAGGGGAAGGGGATGCCCTCAAATATATTATCTGGAGTAGACTGTATTGATAAAATGGACAATTAGGTTACATAAATCAGTGCTGCAAACGTACTGGGATAATCAAATAAGTGGGTAAGACTAGTTAGAACTGGCCTATACTACAGATGAACAAAAATACATGGCCCTTACTGGCAGAACAGAATTGTTTCTGCCCCAAGGCAGCTGAATCTCTAGAAGCACCTGTAACAGTTCTGCTAAGCATAATTATAGTTGTCAGATGAAAAGAAGACACGATAAGATCAGATAATTCCACCATTCAGAACTGGAGTCCACTGAAATCAATTAGGTATTTCCAGGTTACTTTAGAGGATGCTGGGTCAGCAGGAGAAGGACCTGCTTAGAAACTGAGATATTTGTGATTTTGCAGATTTGTGGTGTCGAAAAGCACTGCTACAGAGGGGGGAAAACTAGAAGTTTTGAGGAAATGTCCTGCTTTGTGTTGCTGATGTGTCACCTCCTGTCTGCTCAGGAATGCGTCAATGGAGAGACAAACAAGGGGAGAGGGGGAGCTCGGTGTGAGGGTGCAGCAGATCATAGATCAACATGAGCAGATCTGGCTTTAACTGTGAAGCTTGAAGTTACAGCTATTTCAACAAAACTCAGATATTCTGAAGCTGAGTTTTCTTGAATTCTGAATCAGAGGAAAAATGCAAACGTGTTGCAAATCAGATAAGCCAGAGCTTAGCTTTGTATGTGGAAGCTAAACTTGAATGCCTGTATGTCATCTGGACTGTGGCATGCATGTGTGAGGGTTAAACAAAAATTAGTTTAATGAAGGAACAGATTTCTCTATCAAACTTCCGGCAACTCCAAAACAATCTAAAAGTAGGATATTTCAAAACTAATAGCTTGGCAACGTTCTTGTTAGCTAATGACCTAAGCATATGAGAAACCTGATGTGGCTACCATGCATCGAGTTGTTGACATGCACTGTGAGAGCCTGGTATGCTATTTAAAAAATAATTGGAGGAGGGAGGGCTATTCTGAAAGAAATAAGTCTTGCTGGAAGCACGCTTTTTGCATTTTAGCCTAACAACCTTTTTGGACATGATACTGAAGAGAACAAGGAGCAAAGGTGGTTCCCTGCTTTTACTTTACAATTTAACTTCTGAGGCAGCAGTGAAACTGGTTTCGTCCACGTCTTGAAAGATGGTTGTCCCTGCTAGACTGTTCCAAAAGTCTCCTAACAGATAATTGCCTGCTTTGAGTCAACTTATAAAGGGAAACACAAATGATAATTTAGATTTCACAAGAGCCCTGATAACATTCTTAATCATGAGAAAGGATTCCTGTACAGGAGTTCACAAAGAGTAATAAAATTCCTTTATAAGTAACAGCATAGTTGATATTAACAGTAGTCCTTACCTAAAACTGCTGCGTGCGTGTGAATGCACACGTGCGTGTGTGTGTGAGCGTGTGCAGAGAGAGTAGGAGAAAACCTTATTTTTCTGAATCATGGTACTGTTTAAAACAAATACGTGAGTTGGTCTTTTAAGCAGTGCAGATTTAAATGCTAAAAAAATAATTAGATCCAAGTTTAGGTAAGAGCTTATTTACAACAGTACTTGACAAGTCTTTTTAGAGTAGTCAGTGGGACTTCTGTATTTCACGGTGGGTCCAATCCTTCAGGCATTTTAATACATGCAAAATATTGGCTGAAAATCAACGTCTTTTACAGAGGGATATTCTTTAAACAGATTAAGCAGACTTTTCTTTTTCCCCAAAGTTTTAATTTAAAAAAATAAAAATCTAACGGCAGTTTCTAAGTATCCACAGATATTTTCCTGCAACAGCATTGCCAATAAAGCCCTGGAGCGCTCCGGAGGCAGTGCCCGTGGTGGCAGCGTGCAGCCGGCTGTGCGGAGCAGTCCTGGTACCGCAGCGCTCCATCTACCGGTGCGTGGGGAACGTCTCCCGTGCGCCTCTGCCTCCCTCTGCCGCCCTGGAAGTCGGCTCCGAATGATTTTTTGATGGCTTAGATCAACGTGTGAGGCTGCTTTCATGCTGGGGAGGGTTGCGATATTTAGCCCGTGGTATCACCTTGCTTCCTTCCTCTCCTACATCGCTGTTCAGGCATCTTCATCCATCATCGAGGTTAGGGGCTGAGATCGTGTTTCAGCCTTTCAAGAGCTGAGATTGTGAGGCCAAGGATCGCTGAATGACCCACTTCTCAAACCACAACTAGCTGTGACTGCCAATTCTTCTGATTGAGTAGTAACTGCTGTGCATAAATTGGTGGTCTAGAAAAGGGACAAGTATGAAGAAATCTATTGCTAACGTCAGAGGTATTCATTTACTATCTGCATTTGTAATGTCCTGTCACTGACTCAGGTCAAAGGCCAAAAAAACCCCTTTGAAACAGGGGAAAAATGTCTGCATACATGAGCAGTGCTGGGGTTATCCATTCAGCTAAAACAGATCTTTAACTGCAGTGCCAATCTCTGTGGCCAGTGGTGGTTAGAAAATCTTGAGCGGGAATCCTGTTCTTCAAGGGGACCAAAAGGTGTTGCTATTTGGATTTTGACCTTTTTTTATGATGGAAAGCTGGATTCTTTATGCAAAAATTTAATATTGGTTTCAGAACATGGTGATAGAACATATTCAGTCTTGTCCGTTTCTCTGAAAAGATGTGACTTAAGACATCAGTTCATTTTCAACAGCATTACCTTTCCAAGTGGAAAATTATTCAGCCCAGGGCTCTCCAACGAAATTCATCATTATTTCTTCAGCTTCTGAAAACAATACCAGAAGTTAATAGCAGCTTACGTAGATGTATTCTGATCTTTCTCAGGGCAGAGAAACTAAGCTGACCCTACTTTTCCACCTGTAAAACTAATTTCCTTTGGCTGAAGTCGGGGTTTACGGCTGGCTCCTTGCAGTGCTTTGCACACGCACAGCACGGGGAAGCTCCCAAACCTCCCAGCTGCTGTGAGGGAACAGGGGAACGGGAATGACGCTGGAAGGAAAATGAGCTGACCTGGGATGAAGATCAGTCCGTGTACAAGTTTTCAGGTGTTCCCCATGGACCCTTTCACCAGGGGGTTCGGGTGTGCAAAGGAGGCCTGGAGTCTCTCAGGCGTTTGTGGTGGCTCAGGGCCAGCAGTCAGGCAGACCATGTGAGTGTGTCCAGGCCTCTGAAATACCCCACAGCAGTGGAAACCTGGGGTTTGTACACAAAGTGTGACGGTTTCTTTGTCAGGTTGTCTCCCCTCCCCCGCTGTTTTCCCTGCAATTCCAAGCCTTCTCCCGATCCTTGCTCTGCAGAGGGTTATCAGAGCTGGTCATACCCCAGCCTGCCAGCCCTCCCTCTGCCACCCTATCAGCAAGCCCTCCAAGCCCTCTCTGACACAGTCACCTTCCCTGATCCATCCCCACGTTCTCTGCTGTGCCTGTCCTCCCCACCCTCACGGTACTACAGCGGGGGAAGTGGTCTCACCGTGCCCTTGCAAAAGGACTACTTCTCTTTTTTTAACCATTCATAATTTAAGGAACTACCTTATCTGATGAAATTCTGAGATTATGCTCCTGGGTTTTTTCTTCTTCTTCTTCTTTCTTATTTTCCTGTTTTAATTATCAGGACAGTGCTGCCCACTGTGATTTCTCCTCCCTGAGATCTTTTCAGCCCTCACTACTTTTGCTTGCCTTGCACAAGCACCTGAGGTTTATTCTTCCCCTGAGTCACAGTTTCAGCAGCAACCCTGCTGGGAACCCCTTGCCATCATCGCTGTTGCTCCGTACATTGCTGCCCACAGAGCTCATAATAATCCCTGCAGGGAGCTAATACACTCAGGACTTCTGCGGCAACACCTCTCATGTAGGAGGGCTTGCTGAGGACAGAGTTGGCTGCAATTCCCTGCTCCTATGAAGCTACAGTTTGGAAGAGTGAATTTTGGTTGTTTCTGCTGCTTCATTCATTCACTCTCTTCCTAGAATAATCTCAGTGTTGTGCTGCTGGGAAGTGTTGCTGCCATGTACCACCCTTTTTTTTTTTTTTNTTGGTACTTTAGCGATATTTTCCTGAATGATCCACTTAGCCTTGTTTTCACGTGACAAATCTGTACTCAAATTTGTATCCAGCTCACCCGCTGGATCATCACTGAGGATTAAGTTGAATAAATTATATTAATTATGGCCCCTTTTAAGATGAGTCCCTGACCCTTTATCACTTGTACACTGTCCAAGTGTGTTGGAGGTGTTTGATAGAAAATGTTCAGTTAATTTAGATGTTGCATGCCTGAGGTTTGACAACCATTTTTAGCCTCTTAGGCGGAGTTTCAGTGGAAGCTGGACCCTGGTTTTGGTGGATGACTCTTGGGAAGAAAGCTGGTTTGATCTCCTAGGACTTAGAGGAGCATCTCTGTGTTCCTGCTGCTGCAGAATGAGCAGCCCTCCCTGGGGGAGGCTCAACAGGTTTCCAAGTGTCTGTCTCTAAGGAGAGAGCATCTGCATGACCTTGAAGGATGCTCTCCAGCAAATATTGCAAGAATCCGTAGGCTACAGAGATACTCACTCGACCTTTGCGTGAAATGTGTTTCCTGTACTTCTACTATAAAACTTTGTGGAAGTTGTTTTAGCAGGTTCTGGACACAAGTGATTCAAAACACATTCTTCCTTGTATGGAACACAACAAATCATGAGTGTGCAGGTTGAAAAGTCATCGGGCACCAATGCAGCATTGTTTACAGATACATGCATGTTTCCATGCATGCTTCCGGCCTATCAGATGGTCTTGCTGACATCTGTCAGTAAGTTATCATAGGAGATTTCAAGATTAAATGGTCACCAAAAGTAATCTTCCTTTTTACTGTAAGGTTGGTTACACCACAGAGTACACAGTGTCCTGCAGAGTACACTTGTTCTTGCGACATTGGCCTACAATAAAAACAAATTCAGGGATGGGGATTTTTTTTAAGGACATTTAAAAATGTTTGTTTTCTCAAGGCCTGGCATGCAGAAGTTAAAAATAATAAACCAGAAAAACTGTTCCTAAACAATTTATTGTATGTTTCACATTCAAACTTAAATTATATGTTATTTTCTCACTGAGCCCTAGTCCAAGTATGGACTAATTCTGTCCTAAAAATGAATCAGTATTGTATAATGAAGGGAACTGTTTTCTGTATGGCCTGAATTATACAGCTGTACAGTGGTGGGATTACGAGAAGAGGGAGAGAGAGGACCTTCCCTTGATCGTGGAACAGGGACTTGGCCCAGCAGCTGAGTTCTTTCTCCATCAGTGATCCCACGCTTAATCAGTCAAACCCAGAGCCCCCTAGGGAGCTGTTCCCTCTGAGTTTCTCATTGCCTGGCTTGATACCTACTTGCAGAAATGCCAAGCATTGTCAGCTGCAAAAGGCTTTGGGAGCACTCCTCTGAACCAGACATCCTGCAAAAATCTATCTGAAAAAAACCAGGTCAATCGGGGCATCAAGCAGGATATTAGTTGATTTATCTGCTGTGGCTCTTCATCTACAAATTGCAGTTTTTATTATGAGTTGCTTTACCTCTTTCCATCAAAGGATGCTGACATAAAATGATGTTTACAAAGTACTATAGCAAGCCCTGTTGAAGAAATGCCAGCGAGGAAGTGTGTGCACTAAATGTGGCCTGGGGATGCATATTTAAGGATGGATGGGGGATGATTGCTGGCTTTTACATCGGTAAGCACCGTGCATCCCGTGCTTCGAAAGAAGCCGCGCCCAGCTTAAAGACTCTGTTCCTTTATTACATAAAGAAATCAAAGGCACAGAATGAAGATTCGCTCATGATTTCTGACGTTTTCTAACTTTCGGTGGCTTCAATCTGCAGCCACACTGACGGCGGAGCTAGGAGGTTCAAAGGGACAGACGTTCCGCAGCGTTGCCTGGATGTTGCCTCGGGATGACAGCTCGGGATGACAGCCACTCCGCTGCAGCCCGGGCTGTCACCTGAGCTCCGGCAGCCCTGGCACTGTGCGTTCCCGAGCAGCATCCGCCCTGTGCGCACCGCTTCTTTCGCCCCGTCCCGTCCTGTCCGCCCGGGGCTGTGTCCCCAGACCCCGCCGAGGCAGCCGCGGAGGTGCGTCCGCCCGCGCTCTCTGGAGCTCCGTGTGCTAACGCTGCGAGCAGCGAGGTGAAAACACCGCTCTCATCAGGATTCAGATTCTGCATTTTGCTCTTCTCCGATGTTTAAACGCCCACAGCAGCATCAATACCAGCTTTAATACCATGTCGTGTTATCGCTTTATTTTCCCCTTTAAATCTACACATATGTGTATATAGATTTTATTTAACACGCGTCTTGGTAAAGCAAGTTTCTTTGGGGGTCCACGACATCCCCAGCCTTTCCCGCTCTCTTTGAGTCAAATTGTGATTCCGAATTCTGGTTCTCCGTTT
>VZTA01026989.1:365844-412568 GCA_013398855.1 Mohoua ochrocephala
ATGAAGGTGGAAGCGGGGGACAACTCCATGATCAACCTGTCGGTGCAGCAAGTGCTGAGCCTGTGGGCTCACGGCACCGTTCTCCGCAGCCTCACGGGTAACGGGGCAGCGCGGGGCCGTGCGGGTGCGAGGGTGCGCTCCACGGGGCGGGCGGGCGGGCGCTCCGTGGCTGGAGCACAATGGAGGGCGTGGGGGTGGCGGTGGTCTCCCTGTGTGCTGCGCGTACGGAGGACTGGTGTTTGCGTTCCGGAGTCTCTCCGGGTGCCTACATGCGTGTTCTGTGAGCAGGTATATCGTGTGTGTGTGTGTGTGTGTATGTGTGCGCCTGCTGTGGGGTCCAGGGAATCGGGAGGGGTCTGTGTGAGGTGTTGGTTGGACTGGGGTGTGTGCCCGGTGTCTGGGATGCCCGCCCCTGCAAAGGATATGAGCGTGTGGGGTGTGCTCGCTCACTTCTCTGTGCCCATATATAATAAAAGAAGGCTAATGGTATGGGGGGTGTGTGCATGCGAGTGAAGTGATGGGTACCTGTGCGTGAGTAAAGGGTTGTAGAAAGTGTGTGTGAGTGTATAAATATGTATGGAAGGCTGGAGTATGTTTGTGGGGGTGGTTGGTTGGGTTCGGTTATTTTTTTCCCCTTGTGGATATATGCTCATTGGCATTTGACAGAGCTATAAAAAAACAAACTAGAAAACCATAAAATTGAACGTGGAGAATCAGAGACTTCCCCCGCTACTCCCAAGTGTACCTGTGGACGGTGAGAGCTGTGGGAGTCAATGAGGTGACAGATGTTTTCTGACAATAATCGTAACCTTAAGCATCTGGGATTCTTAAAGACTGAGCTGTTACAAAAAGATTCTTTGAACCAAAGTAGAGCCAGGTCCTCACCCTCTGTTGGGAGAGGGGAGCTTTTGCTGGCTTTTGGCAAGAGCTGCCTTTTTTCTGCTCAGTCTGAGGCTGAAAAATGGGTGTGGACTACTGTGAGACCCAAGGCACACAGTGGAGAGGGGTATCTTCTCTTATTCTGCCCATGGGTAAAGAAAAGCATGAGCTTCCAGCTCTGAATAAGCAGGGATTGGGTGTCAATAGCAGAGAGGTAACAGTAAATTCTTTCTGCCCGGTGTAGGGGTATACTAGGTGGTGACAGATTGGTGGAAAATGTTGAGTGAAGGGTGTAGGTTTTAAACAGTTATGAAAATATTCTAATATTTATGGAAGAGTATTATGTCATCTTTTTGCACTCTATAGTAATGATTAATAGATATATTCTTTTTTCTTTTTTAATCTATTAAAGGTGGAAGAAGTGTTATGAAAATAGAAGTGTAGCTGAAGTTGAAGCTGTAGCAAACAGAAAGTGATCATCTTTCTTGTTCTTTTAACTTTCAGGATACATCTTAGTGTAATAAAAAAGATTAACCTTTTCATATTTGTCTGATCTGTGAACTTTGTAGTGTGTGTCTGATGATTAAAGTTTCCAGGTATTAGTGTGGTGACACACTAAATACAGCTCACTTCCTGAGCAGTTACTTTAGCATACCTACTTTAAAAACTTGTATTTTTAAAGGAAAGAGTTCACAATGGATTTCACTTTGCTTTGTGCCAGACATCCTCTATGAAGTTTTTCTTATTAGACCATTGTGCAACATAGGTGTTTCTATGAAATTCAGTGCCGAGAGTAAAAACCAGCTTGTTTCTCAGTGCTTTTGCAATAAGATCAGGGGTTGCATAAGGTGTTTTTAATGTGGAATGTTTTTTCTTTTTAATTTTAAAAAAACCAAAAAATAATTTTTTATCCATCATAGTGTTGTTGGAGAACGTCACCGTCAGTAGTAGTTGCAGTTTCTAAATTGGTGCTTAAATACAGTCTGCTCTTGCAGCCAAAACTTGTTGAGTTGAATGTTCTCACGGACCATCAACAGTCCAAAACTTAAAACTCTTTTCTGCAGGATAAAATATATATTGATATAATCATTGATATTAACAAAAAGCTGAACTAGTTATATAAACCCTTCCTTACTAGTTCTCAAAGTAAACTTTGTTCAAAACTAGAAATTCTGTTGTTTTCCCTGCTAAGAAAATAGGTTTGTGAATGAGTTTATCTTCTTTGACTACTTAATCCATTCCCTTTTGCATCTCTGTTAGGTATAAGGAGAAACTTCTCCAGAATACTGGGAAAAGAAAATCATTAATATACCATGTTCCATGAATATTCAAGACTGCCTTGTGTTTGCTTTGGGACTTAAAGTTGTGGTCTGGACTAGACTTTTAAGTTGCACAAGATTTATCTCCTTTAGATGAACCATATTAATTACGTTTGCACAAATAAGTTGCAAAATTTTATCAGCATCCTTCTTAAAAATATATTAATTTTTTGAAACTTTCATCAGGGTCCTGATATGAGCCTAAGCTTCAATGAGCCTAAGAGCTTAGTTTTGGTGGGTTCTTTTTCCTGTCAATGAGAAACTGAAAGATTATTGTTTTACCATGTATGTGAATCAGGTTCAACATGAAAAAAGGAAATCCTGTCTTTGGTAGGTGGCCTCGAATACGTAGGAGACCACAGACAAGTTCATTGCTGCCACATACACATCACACCCTGTAACAGCTAAAGCTGCAAGCACTGTTCCTTTTAGCTGAACATAGGCCCATCTCAATGATACTTGGCTTGCTTCCTACCCTCCTGACCTCTCATGGGAGGTGGAAGTAAGGCTTTAGTAATCATGGGAGAGGTGGGGTGGCTTTTACCTCACTCCAGTTACATCCTCCAGAACACCTCCTTTATATGAACTGGTTGTGTTTTAGAGTTAGTGGTAGATCAGGGTTTACTAGAACTAGTCGGATAGTAGCCGAATTTGAACTGAAAAAGGAGAAAAAAATCCCACTACTAGTATCCAGTAATATAAAAATTGTTTAAAGGCTGCTGCCACAATAAAGGGCTCGGCAATATTTCTACTAATAGAAGCTCCTAAGCTCCATCCTGTGCTCATTTGTTCCTGATTGTCTGGATTGTCTTTACCCCCTATCCTGTTACTTGAGAGGATTAGTCTGTAATTTAAGATTGAAATGCTCCTCAGCGAAGTGCTTTTTTCCCACTTGATGCAGCAAAAATGTTAGCATCTCCAAACAACAACTTGACTGTATTGCTGTTAACTTTAAAAGTATCAGTTAATACAATAATTAAGGACAGGACCTGGTGCTGAAGAAAAAAAAAGTATCATGTAAAGAGCTGAGTTACATTTGCAGGTATCATATGCTGTCACTTCATCTGAGTGCTTGGAGTTTATAAGCTACAGGAATGTAACAGTACTGTTTTTTCTAATTAAAAATTCGACATGGTGCCACCTTGTTGACTTAAATTTGTATTTTTGTATTCCTAGTACAGGTGCTTATTGCTTGACTTAACTCTGTAGCTAATAGTAGCAGGTTGGGTACTGAAATTAGAATGGAGAGAGAGATGCTTTGTTTTGGAGTAATCCCTTTTGATTTATGACATGTTGTAGGCAATCATTCATCTGGCACAACAAGCTAAGAGCTAGAGGAAAAGTGCTGAAGATGAAGGACTGAGGAGATATTCCATGTTTACTGAAGCTGAGTGGCAGTAGGACAGCATATTCATATATATAGAGATAATATTTGAAAATGTTATAATTTATCTACTTTCGTTGTGTAAGAGGAAGCTGTTGATGGAGTGCTTCAAGTGTTGATAAGATGGAAGTGATATGAGTGTTATTCTAAACAGTAAAATGCTTTAAAAACTCTTTTTCTAATCTTTAAGGTTGTGTATGCCTACACTAATGTATGTATAATGTATGTCTGTATTACATAAGCATAATGTATGCATGATAGCTATCTGATATGTATAAATATCAAAATTAACAAAGAAGTACTCTAAAACTGGTGTAATTGGGCATTAATTACAAGATACTTGAGCCTTGCAGCTTTTCTGGTTGGAAAAAAATCCCCACCTAAGGCAAACCAGTGGAAAGGAACGTAAACACTATCTTAAATCTACTTTTCAGTTTAAGCACTAAGAATTTTAAATAAACATGGAAAATGTATCTCAGCTGTTCTTGTTAGAAAAGCTGTGACATCTTTGCAATATAATGAATGTCACTGTGCTTGTAAACTGCTATGTACTGGGCCTTCCCTGGTTCCTGTATTTCTCTAGGAACTGTGGAGTTTTGATACACGTATGTTGTGTTTTGGTGACTTTGAGTAATTTGGGTACGCTGAAAGGAAGCTCTGAAATTTTCTTAGGGTCAAGCAAAGGAAGTTGCAAGCATTTTTTAGGGGTGCTCCACGAGGGCATGACTAAATAAACTGAGGCTAGGTGAGTGTTTGAAGATCTTTGACAGATATAGGTAAATCATTACCTCCATAACAGCAAAGTACTCTGTGCAGCTCATGTTGTCAAAAGAGCCAGCTAATTAGTATAGCTGCACAAAGACTGAGATTGGACTGTGCTTTTTTTGTCAGGGTAGCAAAGATGGTTATGGACATAAGTTTATGCTGCTTATCAGTCAGTGATTAGGACAGAAATAGTTGAGACACTTCGGTCTCACTTCCTCTTCCTTAGAGATATTGCACATCAATTCAGCAATTAAACTGCTCAGTCATTTTTGAACAAGTGAAGTCTTGACCATTTGTGTTCAGATGTCCACATTCCCTATTTTATAGTGGCACCTCTTGATGTTATTCCCAACCCATTCTTTGTGTCTTTCAGTGTCACTATAACATATTTTTTTTGAGAATCATCTCTCTTCATGATTCAGGGGTTAGATGATACCGAATTTATTGTATAATTCTCTGCCCTCACCATATCAGGATAAAAATGTCTACATTGTCCTCTGGGTGTACGGAGCTTAAGGTCTCCTCTAATTTGCTTGAAAGGTTGGCTCTCTCTCCTTACCTTGTTCGTCCCTGTTAAACATCTTGGTTGGCTTCATCGCTCGCCCTATGAGCAGAAGTAAATAAATGAGTGTCCTGAACTAGTAGGCATAAAAAGAATAAATAAAGGAGGATAAGAAAGGATAACTTCCAGCTTTTCCTAGGGAAGGTGCTTGGAAGTGACTTGTCCTGTTTCAGCTCCTAGGACCTAGGTGATGTTTTAACGAAGGTCGTAGTTTGACAAAGCTCCAGCTGCTTTTGTGTCAATCAAGGAATATTTCTGGATGTTCTTTAATTTCCTTTTCAATATGCCTTCTGCTTTTAAGGAGTAGGAGGAGAACGTGTGTAGCAAAGAACTGAAGTTTATATTTCTTTAGCCAACAGGACATATTGGTGCTGGTTCCATTCTCAAGCCTCCTGCCCTAAATATAAAGTGAGGGGTGATGCTAATTTTCCTTGAGCCTTATTTGGAACGTAAATAAGACCGAAGATAGTTGCTCACTGTGGAGCTATTTTGTTGTGTAAGAGTTTGTAAATATTTTTGGTTTCTTAGTTACAGGGGAGTAGTTAGCCTTCCCATAAGCTTTCATTTTCTTCTAAAAATACAGTCATCCTGGTGAGTTTTCCTAAGACTGGAAGTCATTTGTCTTTTCTACCTGATAATGGCTGACAATGCCTACAAACACCAGTTTCCTAAAAGGTGATGCCTAACAAATCTTGTAGAAATTATGATGTATGACAGTGTCAAATTCCCACAGACTTTCTTGATCCAGATTGGTTTGGTGCTAAGGTTTATTTCCCTGTTGTCAAACTGCAGGTCTGGCAGGGCTGCCGGGTTCTATATTGGTCGATCTTTGGTTAATCCTCTTGTATATGTGCTTCCACTTGAATAAAACAGTGGAAGCACCCTAGCTGTGCTAGAAATGGACAAGGCCCGTTACGACAGCAGGAGAGGTTTCCCTCCCACACTATCCATGAGCAGATTAGATCACCAGTCAGTCAGTCAGTCTTTCTTAATTTTAGTGAGGTGGTTTGTGGAGTGACTGCTTGACACCCCTGCCACTGTTCCGTCACAGCAGCTTCTGGGAACGATGAGACATTCCTTTAGTGGAACAGCACCATGGTCGTTATCCTTCCGCCAAGATTTTTGAGACCCGTCTTGGGGCCAAGGGTAAAGGGATGGAGGATCTGAGGAGAGCTGCCCCGAGCCACCCTCAGGATGTGTGTGCATTTATCCAGGCACTTAGAAGGAAAAGTTACACCTTGAACTACAGCTGAAGTATTAATTGAATGTGGATTTGCCACCCACTTTCCTTGCTGCTCTCTTTAAAGAGCCTTTTGGCTGCCACGATTCAGAGGAGTTGTACGTCCTTGGGCAAGCGTAGTGTTGCCATTTTTGCCTGCGTGAGAGGGGAAGGGTTGAGCTACTCCCAAAGTGCTGCTAAATAAAAAGCTTAAACTCTGTATCTGTGCTATCTATACACATTTCCCACTGACAACGGACTCCCAGGGCTATGATTATTGTGTAGCAACATTTTTTCTCAGCATCTTTTCACAGTATGTCTTGTGCTGCTCAGTATTTTTGAAGTTAGCGAATTGGATTGCATTTTTTTTCTCAAATAGTTGATGTGAGTCAAGCTGCATTAATACAGGCTCGCCTCATAAGCAATAAGTATCTTGCTTTTGTAAGGAAGCTGGGTTTTTTGTTTTGTTCTATTTTTGAGGGGGAACTGCAGCAAAAACTGAATTAATGACAGTGTCATGGGATTATGGAATATGTACCCTAATTTGCTAAATTCTGTAATGATACATATCTACTGTAGTTGACTTTAAAGGGTTTTTTTCTTTTATTTAGTCACCCTTTTGATTTATAGAATATTTTTAGAAAGTTGGCACCAAGTGATAAAGGTTCTTGGGTTGTTGTGTAGCTCCGTTGATGGTTCCAGCTCTTTTCTTTGAAGTTGATCATCATGTCTGCCGTTCTTCAAAGAAATGCTTGTGCTCCACACATTCTCGTGATCTGATGCCCTTTTTAGTGATTTAAATAATAGTCACCATCTCTCTCTGCAGTTCTGTGTTAAGCAATTAGAAGCAAGGAGAGAGATGTGTTAAAATTTCTTGTTAAAATTGCGGTGGTTTTATTTGTGCCTTTGAAGCTAATTTGATGGAACCCTCTATTCCAGCTCCTGGGTGGATAAACGAAAGTCTTTAATCTCAGTTTTCCCATCTGATGTTACCTGATGCTGTCTCTTATTGGGTGGGAGTGGGGTGGGGGGCTGGGAAACACCAAAAAATCCACACCCACCCCAAAATAAAACCTCATGACTCCAAACCAGTTCTTGACTTTTTCCTCTTTTAGACTTTGTGTCAGAGAATATTTCGTTCTGCAGAAGCAGTTGCAATGCCTACTAAGAAATTGCAATCAACTCTATTTAAAGAAACCATTAAAGGAATTGTAGCTACTTGTAAAAATACATCTGAATTAAGATTTTTGCTGGAATCCTTTTTATGATTTTTGACATAATACAGCTAATCCTTTATGATAGACTGCTGAAATGAGGAAAGAGTCTTGAGCATGTGCTGATGGTGTCACTTTTAAGATGGAAATCAGTATTGCTTTTCTCTTACCGTTGATTGTTTGCAGTGTTTTAAAGTTTCTTACTTATAAAGTTCTTGTCTAAAAATTATTAACCCTTTATTTGACTGCTTTCTTTCAGAGATGTGGTACTGGGTTTTCCTCTGGGCTCTCTTCTCCTCTCTCTTTGTCCATGGTGCTGTGGGAGTATTAATGTTTGTGATGCTGCAGAGGCATAGGCAGGGGAGGCTGATCTCTGTCATTGTGGTCAGCATTGGATTTCTGGGCTCTATAACTGGAGCAATGATAACCAGTAAGTCTGCCTTTTGTTTTTCTTTGGTGTCTTTTTGTTGGTTTGGGTTTTCTTTTTTTTTTTCCTCTGTTATTTTGCATCTAACTTCTAAAAAGAAAAAAAAAAAAGCCTGCATTTCTTAGTGAATTGTTAATTGTTTATTAAGGATTTCGCAATAGTTATAGAATGACCCCCCACCCCACCCCCCCCAAAAAAAAAAAGAAAAAAGAAAATTAAGCTTTGCTGATATTCTAGGTAAAATGCTATTTGGCAAGGGCATCTGCTACAGAGTTTCTTATGTTATTAGATGAATGCCTGGCACTCGAGATACATTTTTTGTTTCTTGACATGGTATCCTCAGATAGATACAACCATTTTTTGTTAAAGCCGAAAGGTTCACAGAGCTATGGTTAAAAACCACACTCATGTTTAAAACATAGCAGAAAGTAGGAGTATTTTATGTAGTAAAGTGCAGAAGTGTTACACCTGACCAAATATGACACGAGTGATATTGCCAAGAATGTTTTTAGGAAATGCTGCTCATCTGTCTTCATCTAGAGTTATTGGTATCAGATGCTGCTTTTCCATCTTTCCCAAGAAATCCCTTATCTGTGCCAGCACTGAAATATGGGCCATAAACCTGTAGGACACTTTGTTCATTCTTTGGTTTTATCACATCCAGCTATGTTTATCAAACTTATAAATAGACTACGGTAGCTTTCCCAAGCAAGTAGGAGCATGCCGAGTTTTCTGCTGTGGGGGTAAAAGTAGTGAATGTTATTTTTGCAGGAAAGAAGCGTGTGCTTCATTGTCTGAAACAATGCTGGTAAGGAGTTCTCAGCATCAAAATCCACGTGTTGAGTGGTCCCTGTGTTAACTGAGCAGTAGTTTCTGCCCCAAAATCTTCAGTGTTGCAGAAAAGGTGGCCTAACTTGAAAGGTCTCTGAGGGTAAGGAGCTATAAATCCAGCAACCACCATATAGTCTGAAGGCAAAACTTCCCACCTTTCATTCTGGTTTTCCTGTGTTCTGCCCAGATTTATCAGAGTAGTGGTATCACTATCAGCTTTGGACACATTCATAGAGGATTTGTGACAGATTGTTTCTTATTGCTACTCAAAGTCCTTCCTGCCTATTGTTTTTCAAGGTTAAATAAAAATGCAAGTGTCATGAGAAGTTTCACTAAGACTTTCCTCAAAAGGTTGTTTTAATTGCTACAGATTTGTCAGCTTAGAATTTCCACCATTTAACACAGCATAGTTCAGTTGGGTTTTTGGGGTTTTTTTGCTAAGATAAGTCTGAACTAGTTGAATGCCTTATGTTATGTGTTACACTGAGCTTTGTCTTAGGATTAAAATGGCAGTGGCCAGTTACAAGGTCAGCCATGCAGGAACGTTTCTGAAGAACTGAAGTTAGGAAATGTGGTGTTGAAAGATTCAAGCAGAGACTTCCACAGCTTTCTGTGGTGGGGAGGTTTTGGGATCAGCGTCTCTCAAATGAAAGTACTTTGTGTCTTTTATCTTTGCATAAAAAGAGGAGCAGCACAGTTGTATTTTTGGCATCCAGTTTTGCAGGTCAAAACATTTAGCACGTAAGCAGTCCTGTGTGTGTGGATATTCATCTGAGAACTTCTCTAGGCTTAGGCTGTAGACTTGTTATGCTGCTCCCAAAGGTTTTGCACAGAGCATTGCAACTTGCTTAGCCAAGTACTTTTACCTTCAAGTATATTTTGTTTCTGGCCAGAACTGGCTTATTTCATGCTGAAAGAAATTCTGTGGGGAGCTTCTGAAGGCAAATTATGGTGATCAAATATTAAAGAGGATTTTTAATAGCTGTTGTGTTGCAAACTGGGAGATGTGAGTTGAAATATCAGCTGTTTGGATGTGCCTGGTCCAGTGCTTAAGAAATTGAAATATCAAACTGACTTCAATTTCCGCTTTGGTATTTCCAGTCTTCTGCATTGTTTGTTGTAGGTGAATGAAGGCAGCGTAGACTATTACACGATGTAAGTTTAATTTTGCTCAGGGAGATCTTTCAAACTTTCTGATGTTCTGGGACCTTTTTACCAGCATATAGAAAAGCAGGAGACTCCTCCATTTCTAAGCTTTGAAAAATCATGGAAATCAATGGTTATTAAAAAAAGTATTGAAAAATTAGCAGGGGATACAGTTAAAAAAACAACAAACCAACAACCAGAAAAACAGAAACCCAACAAAACCATAACAAAAACAAACAAAAACTGCAAAATGACAACCAAAAAAAACCCCACCAAGCCAAACAAGAATGTATAAATACCAGGCAGCTTAAGGCAAGGGTTTCAGCTGTATTTCATCCGGAAGGGTCTGTTCTTCCTCCTCTTCCCCAGCACACTCCTTTTTGGTGACATGTTCTCACTTCCCTCGTTGGCAGCCTATTGTACGTGCTTTTGGCTCTCTACCAGCTGTGCTGGGTTATGCATTACAGGTTGTGTTGCACGCTGTTATTTGTGCAATAATGCATAGTTAGCAAACTACCAAATTTTTATTGTTTTATTCTGGATGCTTCCCAGAGTATCTCAGTGTTTTCTCAAGAAGCCCAAAATTTCTGTTCTTGATCTAGTAGTGACAATTCTGGTATACATTTTTGGCCGCTTTGAATTCGCTTTGAGAATTCAATCCAAAAAAGAATTTTGATGTTAGTAGCGGGCTCAGTGTAAAGGATCTCTTTCAGTTTTTGACAGCAGCTAGCCAAGGAACAAATGGAAAAGCTTATGCAAGGTAGCTGAGTGAAATACCATAAGGCTAGCCTTCTGGTGAGATATTTCAGACAAAATATACTTTACAGACCATGGGTTTTTTAAAAAACAACAATAAAAACCGATGAACCCAAAAATTACCTAACAGTGTGATTAATAGTGTTTGTGAGTACTGTTTTGGCCACAATCATTAGTGAATTCTACTCTTCCTAAAGATACTGTAAAAATGAGGTGTTGCTTTTTGAAGATGTCAGATGCTTCAGATGCTGATTGTACTTTCAGAAAATCTGTTGGGACTCAATGTGTGTCTATGTCACTAATGGATTTTTGATCACTCCAGCAGACTGTTCCTGCTAGTGACTGTGCAATAGCAAGAAAAATACCTTTTTTTAAAAAAACTCTTGCCTATTATTTTTAAAAATTGTGATGACTTTTCAGTTCTCTTTGAGCCTGAAAAAGCCTCTGTGAATCTCTGAAGGCATTTAATTATGACTAGGCAGCACCTGAGACGATACATACTGAAGGTCTGCAATTAAGTTTTGGATTTGGTTTCGGTTGATCCTGGCTTCTTGCTACTACATTTCAAATGTGAATTTGCACACAACTGTACAAGAAAAATGGTCTGTTGTGGGTTTTTTTGGTTTGGTTTTTTTAAAATATATATATATATATATATCTCAAACTCTAATTGTATTAGTTAGAAATTTCCTCTCATACACATTCAGGGATAATGCTGCAATATTTTGACCTTTTTCATGTTTTGCTGGATTTGCTAAACAATTGTCAACAATTAAGTAGTTTGAGTCAAAATAAACTCATATAATATGACCAGTTTATTCAGCTGAAATATTTAATGAAGCTGGTAAATGTGTCTTTGCAATTGTTTTGTTGACACTAGCAGCCCTATTGTTCATGTCTTCTCCCTGCCTATACAAACAGTATTAAACCACACTTCAGACTTGGTCAGTTTTTAGAGGATTGTCTTGCTGCCTTTCCAAACTGGCACAAGGCACAAAAAATGTTTAAAAAAAAAAATCTGACAATGTCTACAGGGAAACAACAAGATTCAATTTTCTTAAATCAAACTGATGATGGAAAAGTCGATCTGGTTCAGTTGGGAAAATCATTCCTGAAGGTTCAGTTGGGAAAATCATTCCTGAAGGATATACATGACTATAAAAATACAAGCAGGGCTGGTAATTGTGTAATGCCATGAAGTAATACAGTGTTTGGTAATGTTCTATAAATAGCTGATGCATAGACAGAGTAAATAATTTGTCACATATTTCAACCTTGGCTTTTTCTGTGATTTGATCATTGTTTTCCTTGTGATTCTTAGGTGCTGCAGTAGCTGGAATCTACAGAGTAGCAGGAAAGAATATGGCTCCCCTAGAAGCTCTTGTCTTTGGTGTTGGACAGACAGTACTGACATTAATTATCTCGTTTTCAAGAATTCTTGCAACGCTTTGAGACTTATGTAGAAAGAGGGGAGACAAAAATCTTTGATCTGAAGAGAAGCTTCCTGAAAG
The DNA here is from genome assembly GCA_013398855.1 of Mohoua ochrocephala. NCBI lineage: Eukaryota > Metazoa > Chordata > Aves > Passeriformes > Acanthizidae > Mohoua > Mohoua ochrocephala. Next base: position 377,858 of record VZTA01026989.1, read on the forward strand.
TGGATTCATCAGCTTGTGAACTCGAATTCTAGTGCAAGAGAAAGGAAGCTATGTGGAAAGTGCACTACAAATCCCGAGGCTCAGTCAAATGAGCAGGCTGTCCTCTAGTGTTGGAACTGCTGCACTCCTGCACTGCGCCTTACGTGCCTCCGTCACGGGCAAGGGGGGGATCCCCGTGTGCCAAGAGGAGATGGAGCACCTCGAGCAGCTGCCAGGCAGGTCCATGCTTGGTGATGAGATCACCGTCCCGAGCACATTGTCATGAAACGGTGGGGGAGCTGTCCTGAAAGTTGCTCTGTGTGCCAAACTTGGGGTTTGATTCTGAGCAGGTGGCTGGGTAAGCTCTGGAATGTAGAAGAATTCTGTGAATGTGCACAATTCTCCTTGAATTCAGGTGAAATAGCAAGGTAACTGACTTTTGTGTATTAGCAGAATCTCTCTGAATGCTGAATATTCTCGTTCAGTATTCAAAACAACTGTTAGCTCTGTTTCAAAATGTAGATGAATTTTGATGGGGTTTAAGAACCACAGCTTTAACAACCCTGATATAATTAGCACCATGTGAAGAATGGCTCGTGGCAGTTTTCTTCTTTGGCACATTTCTTCGTGATTTTAGCCCATCAGAAATCAGGAGTTTAAGGAGCCTTTATGAAGGTTACTGAGTACAATCTGTTGTGTATGCACAAACAAATCTTAAATTGATGTTTTCCTCTAAATTATTTTGTCTTAAACATACAGATGGTTACGAGCCCTTCTGCAAACCTCAGAAAGGGTGCTTCTGGCAAATAAACTCCCTGTATTTAATTAAGCACTGGTAGGACCCTTACCCCTACATGTATTCTGTAAGGAACACACAAATATAACAAACTCTCAGAGAATACACCTATGAGGAAAATGGAGAGGGATAACAATGTGATATGTTGGTTTTCTACTGAACAAAAATGCTAAGTTTAATAAAATAGTTACCATACTCCAAAAATTTGTAAGTGGGGCAGCACTAATGTATTTACTTCCTTGTTTCCGAACACTTTGTATCTTTGGAAAGATTAAGATACCTGGAACTTTCAAACACTTAGCTTTCAGTAGTTTGTGCTTTTCTAGTTTAAAAGGGACAGAGTGGTGTTGTGCATGTGAAATGTCTTAAATGTGAGTGTTTGGAGTAAAGAGAAATTTTAATTCTAATGACTAATTATTTATGAAATACAAAATTTAAAGGGCATAAAGTTCTGTGAAGAATAAGGAATCTTTTACATCTTTTCTCAACTGAATGTTTTTCAGCAGTTGTCTCGTAATGCTGACAGGGGGAGTAAATCGCTCAAAGGTTTTGCTGTTACGGTGTCAAAAAGACTTTCAGGACTGTGGCAAACACTGGCACCTACTGCAGAGCTAAAAGAATATGTCTAAAATGTAACTTGCAGTCCAGTCATTGCTTAGTGCTTCAAAATATAATGAATTAACCTGTCTGCCTTTACCATGTTCCACATACATTTTTTTAAACTACTAAGAATGCTGATATTATTTGTTTTCTTTAAAAGCACTAAAGTCTTGTTTGGAAAATGTACAAAGTAATGGGCTTTGCGGGGAACAAGATAAAATATAGGTTTATAAACATTTTCAGTGTTATTTTTACTTTTAATTACTTTAAAAATGTGGCTGAATACATATGCTCTCACTGTTTTTGAATGTCTTCAAAAACTTACTTTTTGTGGTTTGTTTTTGTGTCTTGTCTCTTTTACTTTCTGCTTGTACTTTTTGGCACACAACCATTGCACTTTAGTCGACAATGAAATTATGACATCTGTAAAAAGCAATTGAAACTTCTCCCCATTGTCTTAAATTGTGAGAAAACTGGTTTCAGGTATTTAAGTCAAATTGAATAATAAAATGATCGAAGATATTTCTCCTAATGTGCCTTGTTACGTATGTGTTTAGGGGAGAGGACTTAAAAAAAATTGTCACATCTTCATTTTTTTTCTATTTTGATTATTTCTAATCAATTTGTTTACTTGATACAGTGTCTTGTTCAACAGACTTTAAAACTTTTATTTGACAACCTGGAAATGCTTGTCCAGGTCAAAACCAACAATTCAGTGAAGCACTGTATTCAGTAATTTAGGTTGTCTCATGCCTTTATCTCACACTGAAACTTACCCACAGGTTCCAAATTTCCTTGAACATCTCAATTCTTATTTTTTATAGGAGGCAATTATGTTGCCCCTCGCCAATGGCTTGCTGTCTTTCACTAAGTTAAACTACAGCAGACTGCTGCTGACTGATGAGATACATTTGCTTGTGTTGATGAACTTCATTCTTCATTTTAATTACCGTGCCAATGAAATTGTTGCCATTGTAACTTTCCCCCTTGGACAAGGGGGCATCTTTGCAGGTTTTAAGCTGCCTTTCTCCAAATAATTTTTATTGCATAGGTCGTTGTGTTCACTTTTAAAACGTTGTCGTGTGCTTAGTTGTCTCTGCATTATATGGCATTATTGCCTGGCAGCAAGGGACAGGCAGATAATATAATGCTTGAGTGGCTTAACAGGCACATGGTTTTATTTGACAGAAGTTCGTTTTCAGCTGTTTCTTGTGAGGAATTTATGATGATAAAAAGTTTGTCTGTGAAGTATTCTTTGATCACAGAATGAGCACACTGCCTAATGACTCCAGCAGTGAAAGAAAGTGTGTAAGTGGCCTTATGTCTGCGAAATTTGGAGCTTTCATTCCACATCCCTGGAAACAGCATTGTTAAGCATAAGGTGCTTTAGTCAGTGTGTGCATGTATATATATGTGTGTGTATATATATCTATTTTTATATATATATACATATGTGTGTGTATATATATATGAAAGAATGGTGGCTTGTGGAGTGTTTTATACCTGACACATGCTAACAGCTGAAATAGCTCTTCCAAGAAAAATAAAATTACTTTAGATAGCCTTCCCCTCCCCCTGCCCTCTTCAATTGGGCTACAAAGACATCTTGTGTGTGAATGGCACTGATGGTACCCTGGTTCCCCTTGGACAATACAGTGTTGTCCACACAGGATGTTTCAGCACTGTCTTCCATCAGCTCTGCCTGTCTCTGCATTGTATCACTGGGCACATTCTGCATTGTGCAGAGCAAATAATGCATCGACACAGTTTCATATTTGGGAGAAGGGGGAGTACTGAATTTAATATTCAATGTGGAAAAGCTACTGCCCTTTTAGAAGCTGCCTTTCTCAAAAGTTTAAACATTCCACGCACTTTCAATTTATCAGTATGATCACAGAATCATAGAATACCAGGATGACCTGGTCCAACCTTTCCTGTCAATAGCATGGTCTTGGCAAGGTAGCCCAGCACCCTGACCAGCCAAGTCTTTAAAGTGGCCAGTGCTGTGGAATCAGTTCCCTGGGGAGATTGTTCCAATGGCATTATTCCAGTGTCCAGTTGCAATATCACAAAGTAATTTGTGCACATGGCCCCTCATCTTTACCATGTAACTCCTTGTAAAAGGGGAGTCTCTTCTTTGTAGCCACCCTTTAAAAATTGGAATATGGCGATAAAGTCTCCCTTAAGCCTTCTTTTCTCAAGGCTGCACCAACCCAGTTCTCTGCCTTTCCTCATATGTCAGGCTTCCCAGATCTTTGCTTATCCCTGTGGCCCTTCTCTGGACCCTCTCCAGCCTGTCCATGGTTTTGTGGGTTGTTTTGCATAGCAGGGACCAAAGCTGACCACAGAGAACCCAGTATTGCAGGTGTGGCTTGACAGGTGCTGAGTGAGATAACGATGATTTTATCTCTGCTGGTGATGCCCTTGTTGATGCAGTCCATCATTTCAATGGTCTCGTTGGCTTTCTTTGCCATACCAGCACATTGCTCACTCACGTGGAGCTGCTTGTTTGCCAGGACCCCCAGATCCCTTTCCACAGAGCTGCTCCTCAGACAGGTCCATCCCAGCCTGTGCTGCGCTCTTGGATTATGTTTTGCCAAGTGCAAGATCTTACCCTTGTCCTTGTTGAACTTCTTAAGGTTTTCTGTACACCCTATCAATGTCCTTTTAGTTCTCAATGTGTATTTTTCTGCTTTTCTGTTTCTGGTATGCTTCTCTTCTGGCTTTGAGCAGATTCAGAGGTTCACAGTTAAGCCAAGGAGGTCTCTTGCTCTGCCTCCTTCCTGACCTTAAAGGTGATGAACTGTTTTAGTGTTCCCAGGAGCCTGTTGGTGAAACACTCCCAGCACTCACTAGCTTCTTTATCCTCCATGGCACCCCTTCCAAATGGGTTCTGAGCATAGTGAAGTTTGCTCTTCTAAACCTAAAATGTTTGTTTTGACACTGTCCTTCAGCGTGCTCAGCAGGATCCCACTACTGTGATCATGGCAGCCAAGGCTATCACTGATTGGGATTTTACAAAGCAGGCTTCCTTGGCTTGTGAGTAGCAAGTCCAGCAGTGCCTCACCCTTGATTGGCACATCTAACATCTGTATTCCAAATATGTCCTCCACGAATTCCAGGAACTTGATGGATACCATGTGAGCCGCTGTATTTTTCTTCCAACAAGTGTCTCGGTAGCCAAAATCACCCATAGAACCAGGTTCTGTTGACCCAAAGCTTTCTTAAGTGACCCAAATATTGTTTAATTGGTGTTATTCCTTGGTTTGGATGTCAGTAGCAGACACCTGCTTGGAGATTCCCCTTGGAGACGACCCCTCTGACCTTGACTCAGGCATTCCATAGAGCTTCCACAATCTCTTGGTGATATGTGCATTGGTACACGTACACAGGAGGCGGTTGGGCTTCTGGCTCTCATCTTGGGAAGCAGCTAAGGAGCATTTGTCACTGCTCAGGTTGGCCTGACTTATTCCCCAGATGAAAAAAATCATTTTAATTCAAAACCCACAGCTATATTTCAGGAAAAAAACTTCCAAATAATTATTTTCTTTAATTTTCTGGGTAATTTTGAGTTTATGAAACTAAGCTGTGTACTGTGGCTAGCCATGATTTGCTGCTGACATTTTTTGAAGAAACCAATAATTTAACCAGTTTTGAACACTCAACATGGTTCTGATCTTGTCTAAAGCAGCTCTCTATTTTCGAAGTACACTGTTTTGATTTTGAGAAATAGTGTTTCCCTCTCAACATATTGTGCATTGATATTTATTTTGCCTACAATTTGTGTTTGAATTCTGTCGTGGGGGGCACACATATAGTGCCATTTGAGCAGAAACTAATGGAGTCTAAGATCTAAGAAGTATAAGAACTGATGTAATTGTTGTTTTCTGCTTTAATTTATGTATTTCATGCACTAGGCATATTCTAATAATGCCTTGCCTGCATTAAATCTAAATATTTATATCATGAGCATATTAAACCGCATGTTTTTGTACACAGCCATCCAACATCACACATGTATAATTCCAGATAAACGGACACAACAATATTGGTTGGTGTAATGCATTGTGGATTAATCAGTTAGCCCCCACCCCCCCTAAAAAAAAGTATGTGACTCTAATAAGACCTAGAAATGCAATTGTGAACATGAGAATTTTTTTCAGTTGCTCTTCTGCTTCTAGAAGTAGGTTTTTTCATCACATGTGTACTTCAGTTAAGGGGAAAAATGTGGAGATTAGGTCACAGTTCCTAGCAATTTGAGACAAAATGAAATTCTGAATGTTGTTCATAAATTATGATGGATTATTACATACATAAAAAGGCTAAAGCATAACTTTTTTTTCAGAGTTACCAGAATTTAACGTACAATTGCATCAGCATATTGATAGGATACCATTTGAACTATTGCTTTTTTTTAGTCTCTAGATTGGGAGCAGCCCAAGGTGGAAAGACTATTTAAATCCTCATCTGTTGCTTCAGAAGGAATGAATGTTCTTTGGGTGCAGTTGAATTTAACAGAGCTGAACATTTGTATTGGGCTAAAGGTCAAATATTTGGTCGCATGTTGGTCATCACCATCACAACCTTTAAGGTCAGTGGGAAAACTATTCTGTTCTACATTACAGCAGTGAAACCTTCATCTGGATTGCATTAATTTGTGTATGTAACTGCACATAATTTTGGGAAAAGGAAGTTATCATAGAAAGTAGAATTCAACCTGAGTACGTACATTTGATATCCTAAAATTGTGACAGATTATGTCCTGACAGCATGCTGTGTCTGCTGTTTCCCACAATTGTGCCTGAAGCTACACATGGAATTCAGTTTGTGCATTAATTCTAAATGTAATCACAAGGACATCTCAAAGCCTGCAAAGATGTATTACTGCTTAGGGTATTCTCCCAGTGTAGCAGGTATAAAACCAATTACGCTCTAAAACAACAATCTAAAGAAGTATTTTCTTTCAGGAACACACATTTTTTCACTTCTAATTGTTCATCTTGTTGTTACTGAAGACTTTAGGAAGTTACTGCATGAATCCTAGCAGGATTTGAGAGTTGTTGAAGGGAACAGATAGTATGTCCTTTTGTGCTTCTTCTGTGGACTGGAAAACACCAACTATAAGGCAAAGTAAATACTGAAGAGACATTTTCAATAAAATAAACAATACTTGAGTGACACAAATGGCATTCCTTTTGATTTGAGACCTAACTTTCTAGGTTTACTTGAGATATTTAGTATCAACATTGTAAAATCCATTCTGGATTATCCATCAATATAAGGTATAGGGGGGCTAAAAATCTAAAACCTTTTAAAATTACTTGGCCGGAGGTTTTGCTTGTTTGAAATGTGCCTACATTTTATACAGAGAATGAAGTTCTGAAGGTCCTTAATATTTTCGGTGTTTTAGAGGATAATCAGGTATCTATGTAACTAAACTTTTGACTGTGACAATATCTAGAACAGCACATAATTCTTCAGAAGTGCTTACAGAAATCACTAAGAATAAATACCTACTTTACAGTTAGAAAAAGGGTGTAGTATTTAACATCTGTATTGATAACTTTAACAGTTGTACTATAAGCTTTACAAATACAAGTATTATAACCATTTGTGTTTAGCAGAGCAAAAAAAGAGGAGAGGAAAATGGGAATTTGAAAACCTTTAGAAATGACAAAGGTAAAAATATTCATCAGTCCACTGACAAACTTGTGCTCCTTCACTACAGCTTTTCATCAAGCATGACTTAACCAATAGAACATTGTTGGTGTCTCACCATAAACTGTCTTGTTGGTAGAATGCATTCTTCAAACTTGTATTAGAAATAGATGTTCATATCTTCACTTTATGAAGTTACCTAAGCTAAATTGTTGTGACCTAGGCATTGTTATGAAGCTCAAAGATAGCAACAACAGTGATGGAGAAGAGTGATTTAACATTTTGTTGATTTAGGCTTTGTACAGGACTATATTATAGTGCAAAAGGTACTTGTTTTGAGTTGTGGGTGTACTGCATGCTCATGTAATAGTTCAGCTCCAGTTAAACAAAGGGTGGCATTTAAGCTGTAAATACTGTATTCTACTATATTTCATTTTTTAAAGCAACTTTTTTATTTCCCTGTTTGTGTACAGTTCTCTATGTACATATTTAAAAAACCTTAAACAAACAAACCACAACATTTTGAGAAACTTTTGTAGTTATCTTTTGCATTTTAATTGTGTTAACAATCTAAATATGTCCATTCAGCTGTCTGTTTAGTCTGAAGTTTTCATTGCATGCTTTCAGGTTCTTTGAAAAACAGCAATAACAGTTGGACAATTACTTAAAGTAAAACATTCTTCTGCACAATTTCCACTTCCATTCTTTAGAATGCAGGCACAGTGGAACACTTGTCCAATTGTAAGATTTAAAGAATCTAAGGAGTTATTTATTTTTCTTCTCTTTTTTGGTAGTAGGAAATGTCTCACAGTAGCTTATAAACAGAGTTTGCAAGTTAAACATGATTCCTCATGCTCATTTATTTGACTAAAATTTTCTGTTAAAATATTTTCATAAACCTTCTGTAGCTTATGGCATGTTCTTCTAAGTAATCACAAAGCTATGTGTCAACCTCTGTGTGAAATCCTCTGACAGCACAAGTTTTACATTTTGTGAATCTGGTTGAAATGTACAGATGTACACATAAAATAAAGCTAAAATTAATAATTAAATTATGTACTTTCTTGTAGACTGTAGTGGTGTGTTCCTGCAATCATTTTAATTCTGATTTATAGGTAGAAGAAACCCCTTAGTGGGACCTGTGTTAGCACAAGACTGAAGTGTGTTGGGGGCAGTACCTTCATTTCTCCGTTGTTTCCAAATACTGTTCTGTAACCTATGGCCTCTGTTTCTCATAGTTAAACTTTAGCATGTGGGGGGAAAAAATGCCCGAGCAAATGAAACATCTGTAAATGGCTCGTTACAGCAGAAACTGAGGCAGCTGCTTCTGTGGTTATAATAAGGATTTGTTTATGCAACTGGGTGTATGTAGTTTAGAAAACAAATTGGTTGCAGAAATGGGAGCAAGATTGATATAGTTCATCAGGTTAAGTCAGCTCACAAGGGAAAGCTGTTTGGGAAAAATATGCTTAGTCAACATGATGTAAATGTTTTTATGGGGGTTTTTGTAGTCATTGACCTGCTGAGGTATAGAGTTGCTATTCATTCCTGCTTTTGTCCCATGTACTTAATTTTTAAGGAAGCCTAATTCACCATGAGTGTATTAGTCATTATCTCTTGGAGGTGCCATTTTGACAGACTATAGTGTAAGCTTTGTATTGCTTATTTTAAAGAAAAAAAAAGGTTTATTTTGCTTTATATTTTCTTAAATAATCTGTCTGAGAACATTCACTAGTAAATCTGTGTGTCTTCCATGCAGACTGAAAGCACTGCTTTTGGAGATGGCATCGCAGGAGCTGACTTACGAAGTGCTTAAGGAGCTTTAGAGAGTATAAAACCAGATTGTAGCGTCTCAAAGTAGTGGTGGGTTGTGGGGTTTTTTGTTTGTTTGGGTCTTTTTTTTTTTTTTTTGTGCATTTGAAGTTTTAGTTTTGGGGTTTTTTAATTTGTAAGTTAAAGTTGCTTTCAAGATGAGCTTTTACTGTGAGTGATGGAGACATAAAGGTAAATCGATCTAGAGGAAAGGGTTCAAAATACCTGAATCTTCTGATTATAAACGCTGGAGGAACTTGTGTAAGGCACCATGCAACGCTGTGCAGAACTATCAGCTTTCAGAGTAACTGCCAGAAGCAAGCAGCTGCTTTGATTTTGCACCCTGAGTGGGGTACCTGCCTCTGTAGAACAGCTGGGTACCCTCGGGATCTGCCTCTGAACACAGCAGGGATGTTCCACTGCCACCCTGCTCCCTGGCTGCCTGCCCTGGGCCGCTGCAGGAACGTCGGTGAAATCTGAGCTGTGTCCCAGCGGGAGCCAGGGGACAGCAGGAGCTGAGAGCACGAGAGCTGCTCCAAGGTAAGTCATGTCTGTGCCCAAACTGGAGCTCTTGCTCTGGGAAGAGTAATGTCCAAATGCTATTTCCAGTATCCCACAACGGCTCATTCACGATTGATTTTTTTTTCCTTCTTAAAAAATAAGACGTGCGTATTTTTAATACACATATTCTCCTGAAGAACAGATTTTCTTGTTTTCTGAGAAGCTTAGTTTCAGGGAATGGTGCTAAGCACTGCGTCTTACATTGCTTCACAGAAAGGTTTTTAAACCAGCTTCACTCTCCCTGACACACGAGAGAAATAGTAGGTCAGCTTTAAAATACCGAAAGTAATTAGCCTGGTGAGTTGGATGTAACCTGAATAAAACTGTGTTAAAATATTGTACATATATATCATATATAATATGTCTACAAACATATATGTAAGTACAGACATGTAAATATGTATATCCATATTTACTTGAGCTTCTCATACTGGCTGTGCTTTGTAAATGGTGGTGGGGTCCACCTTTTCTTTTAGAAGTATTTGTTATTTTTCAAGTATTCGTAGTAAGCTTGGGCACAGAAGTACAGTGTAGGTGAAGCTTGTTCAATTGTAAATATGATACAAGTTTAAATTATTCAGAGAGCACAAAGACACAATTTTTATTTCAAGTATGTTCCTTTTGTCCAAATAAATTACGGCATGTGTCAGCCCAACTCTGTTGATGGATAATAAAACAGCACTGATTACTGACATTCCAGGCATGATAGATATTGGCACAATCAGGGGTTTTTAAAACTGTTAAAAGCTGACTGAAAATATTATTGTAGAATAGCAGCTTGAAATGTTATCAGTAGAAGGGGAGCCAGAGTAATCAGTAGTCTGAGCATATAGCTTCCTATTTAATGTGGAGTTTGTCCCAACACAACTGTTTCAGAACCAGATGAAGCTGTCCCTTTGCACAGCACCTGACTATCAGCTGAGCAGCACCTTTGTACTGTGGTTGCATTTTAGTTTAGAGCTGCTAAAAGCTGTCTTAGAGCTGCTTAAACTGTCCCTGGTGCTATTTTAAAAAATAATTAAATAATGGTGCCTTGAAGAAGAATGTTTCTAAAGCCTGCACTGTTTGTTCTCTCTTACTGTTGGAGCAGTTACAGCTAATGGATGCCTTTCCATTTCCAAACCTTGCCGGGCACAGCTTCTGCTTTTAGTACAATTCCAAGTACCCTCCCTCATTAGAGGTTATTTGTTGTTTATTAACTGCCCTGGGAGAGGTGTGCAGCCCTGCTCCTAGCACTGGGCAGCCCAGAGCCTTAGTGCCTGACTGTTCCCCTCTTGTGCTGGCATGCATGCACAGGACCTACCCTAAAGAGGCTGTCATTCAGTGTAAGACTGTAGAAAACAGTCATCTAAAGGCAGGATGGGAAGTACAAGGCAATAGCATTGTTCAGCACCCTAAAATAATAGGGTTTAGCTTTTTTAAAAAGTCAAAATTAGGGCTGCTATCACATAGCTAAGTAACTTGGGTGATAAAGCATAACAGTGCTTGAGAAGTCAGTCACTGCCAGATGGTGACATGACCGGCCCGTTGGATGTGGGTGAAAATGCCCTGATAGAATACCTTGAAATAAAAGCATGGAACTTTGCTAGGATGGGGAAGCAGAGCAATAGATGGGGTGGCCCAGACTAGGATGTACTGAATTACGGTGAGGACCTTTGCAGTGTGTGAAAGGGAGCAAGGAAAGGTGTATTTCTCAAAATGGGGGGAAAGGATGCTGCAAAAACAAGAAGGGAGGCAGCATGAGCTTCTTGTGGAAGGCTAGGAGAGTTTAGTTGTTCTGTATATAAAAAGGTAGATATCCACATCAAAGATCATGCCTCAAGTTTAGTATTTTTAATTATGGCAGTGCTGTACAGGAAAGGAAAGAGAACAGTGAGATATGAAAGAAAAGGATGATGTATTGTGCTGGAAGAATTAAAGACATATTCTAGACAATCTTCGTAGTTCACTCAGCTCTCCTTCAGAGTCAGGTGCTTCACAAAGGTACACATCCAGGGCTGCTTCCCTCCTGTAGAAGGAACACTTCCTCTTTCATGTAGTTCTTATTCTGTGTTTTTTGGGATCCCATCAGTTTAGAAAACGTCGTGCCTCCATTGACTAATGCCAAAACAATTAATTAAAACCTGTTCGGGTTCAATTAATATTTAAGTTATTTTTATCTAAATTGTTACTTTGGGGAATATTAGAACAAATGCTTTGCCACCTTGGTTTACCAAAAGTACAAGAAAATATTTTCCTTGATAGTTTTTAAAACAAGCAAATAAAAAGAACCAACGAAGTAGTACCTACTTCACTGCACCAGATCGCATGTTCTGAATTTTTCCGTAATCCTGAAGCAATATATAATCCTTACTTTAAAGGACTGTAGTTGTAAAAGGGTTGGATGGTTTGTTTCTCCGGCACCAGTTTTTAAGCAAACCCCCTGCAAAGCAGAAGTTCTGTCACTAGGTGGTGATCTTGGCCTGTCCATGATTTCTCTTCCCCCTCCTTTCTATCCCCTTTCCTCCCAAGCTGCACTTCTAGATAATGACCAAAGCAATAATCCTGTTTTAATGCTGCTTCTGAGTATTATGTCTACAAAGGTAAAGAGTCTTTGCATTTAAAGGCTTAGGACAGACTGAAACTATTCCTTCTCACATTTTTCCTCTTAACTTTATCTTTGCTTATGATGTCCAGTACTCAAAGTATTATTTATTATTTATGCCTGGTAGCAGGCTTAACATTGTGCTATATGACATGAATATTTCTGAAAGTCACACTAAAAACTACAGGAGCAGATGAGAAAATGCAGAGCTGGAACACTTAAATGTTAAATAACTTTTTACCTGACTTGAAAAAGAAATGTGATCTTGTTGGTGATGGTGGGTATTTTTCCAAATAAAGCAACAGAGTAGTAGTGTGTTGGCTCGGGAATTCAAGGCACAAGATTTTGCCTGGTGATGGGTAGTAAGGAAACAGTAAAAGTGAGAGTGGGCAACAAAATGGGACAGAAGAGAATCTCTTCTTGAGGATATACTTCTATTTGGCTTGCCACAGCAGGTGCTTTCTTTGGTACACCTCCTTTCTTTCCATGCAGTGCAGCTCTAACTCTGCACCTTTTGCAGGCTGACGAAGTGGGCCCATAAAACTGGGAGGTTTCCAGGAACTGAATGTGACAGTTTTGCCGTCTGTGCTCGCTCGTGCAAGCTGGGACTCAGGATCCCATAGACCAGCTTTAGGCTCACCTCTCCTAGTACATGACCATTGCATTAAGTGCTCCCATTCCACTGTGTGTTTTGGAGAGTGAAGTCCTCCTTGGCTTTCTAATTGGTCAGATTGAGATATGAGAGACTTCAGGAAGAAGCACTTCAGTGCCAAGACAGGGTCTTGTATTTAAAGCTTTGCAAAGCATTACCCAAGGGTTTCACAGGCAGAGTAATTACTTTGCAGACAGAGAGGATCTTGGTCAACTGATGCCTTGACTGGCATGTCTAAGGAAGATCAGCCTGAAAACAGCCAGATTGTCAAAGTCACATTAAAATCTCAGTCAGCTGCAAGAGAAACTTACCAGTTCCCACTGGAAGTAGAGCTATTTCACAGGACTTCGTGTCCCGTGGGAAAGATTCCAAACAGTTCTGTAGTGAACTTCAATTCCAATAGCTGTTACAGTAGAGAGGGAACGTGCCTGAAATTCTTCATGTAAGCATTAAACCCCCCATACTTCCACTTATCTGCCTAAACAGTCCCATAATCACAGTGACTGCACATGAGCTGAGCCAGAGCTGAGCCACCCATTTTCATATTGAAGATTTATGACTATTTTTATTTATTTTATAATAGTGTATTATCCTGGAACCAATCAGGGTGAAAAGAAGGACTTCAGCCTATGACAATCCTTTTAATTTAAAATTACCTCCTTTTTGGAGCAGTAAGATAGCTCTTTATATTTAACTTTTTCAGGTTCTGAGTACAGATTTCGAGTAAGTTGATAAGATAAAGAAGACTTCAAACCTCTGAATTTAAAAGCTGTGAGGGTTTGTTTGTTGGGTTTTTTTCTCCCCTTTTTCTTTTTCAAGGAGGTTAAATAGTCTTTGGAGTGCTTCTGCTAACTGAAGTCATCCAGCTAATTCTTTCAACATGCTGAAATCTGTTAAATCTAAGCTATAAACATCTTTTAGATATCCTGTGGAAACTTCCAGTTGAAAAAATAAATGGTGAGTCCCTATTGTAAACTTTCAACAATGCCAATAGCAGCAATGTTCTGTCTTTTACCATAGGTCTGAAGAGTGAGTTTTCTAGTAAGTTTACAATTCAATAGTTGAATGCTCTTGCTTTTGCTGAGGGGCCTCTAAGCACAAACAGTGCAGTGTGTGGATCATGTGCTTGGAAGGTACTTTAAATAAACTGTAGAGGAGAGATTTATTACTCCAGTAATTAACCAGAAAGAGTAAAGCAAGCAGGTATTAAATACCAGAGATTGCACGAGGGACCATTGTTCCATGTCAAAACACTGACTTGGAAGTGGTAGAAGATCCATTGAGTAAGTTCACACAGTCCCAGTTTTGAACCTGAAACTTGTAGAGCTATGAGTTTTGAAGACATAATGCCTTAATTTAAAAACAAAACAAGCAAACAAAAGGCTAAAGAGTCTGACCTATTGCACAACAAGTCCATACTCAAAGGTCGGACTGGGTTCCGGAGGCGCGGGAGGAACAAGCATGGATATCCATCTTCTGAGACCAAACAGTCCCACTTAACCCTGGGAACACCCAGAACCCCTCAGCAATGCAGTCAGGGTGAACATGTGCAGCTATGGCTGGGCAAGAGCTTATTTCCCTGACTTTGGTTGTCCACGTGAGAGAAGGGGACAATCTCCTTTAGTGAAGCCTCAGTGTTAGCTAAACAATGAACCCTATCCACCTGTAAAAATGTGCATTTGAGGCTTTTAGAAGTATATCTGCTCTTTGATATAATGGCTATTACAAATCTCATATCATAGGTCTGCAAGGTACAGTCTAGTCTCAGGCTTCTTCAGTGTTCTCTGCTCTGATCTTCCTTCAAGTGTTTGACGCTGGTCTCCCTTGGTTTGTAAAGGTTCAACCTACTAATTTCATCCTATATCTAAATCAGGGAGTTAGGACTGAACATCTAATAACCCCATGCCAAAAAGAGCAGAAGCAGATGGTGCTGCACCTGTGTGAAAGTATTAATGATTGTAACACTATCTGCCCGATTGCTTCCTCTGAATAACAGATGGGTCACGAACAGGTTATATCAATCGATCTTTCCAGCTTCTCTTCTGTATTTGCCAGGAAATTTCCCTTTCCAGGCTCAGTTTCACAAGCACGTAATTTAATGGGGGCATGGTTGAATTGCTTGGCTCCTATGGTTATATGAAAATAAAGGCTGAGAGCTCAACACAAGACCGTGCACAGTCTGGGGGGAACGGGGTGGAGCATCATAACATTTATTGTTAGTCCACAGTGAAAAAGAGCCCTACAAAAACCAAACATGGTGTAAGTTTTGAGTGCTCCTTTCTGTGGCAGTGAATATTCTGTGAAATCTCCCCAGTGCCTTCATAGTCTCTGCTTTTGTGTAAACAGCACAGGGAGTGGTAGTGTGGGCAGTGGTCAGTGGTAGACTGACCTAAGTTTCAGGCGTGAGTATCTTTAAGGCTAGCTTCTTTCTCAATAGCTCCAACTCACTGACAGATGCTACTCTGCTGCCTTCTCATTCACAGGTTCTTGATGTGGTTTTTGCAGCAGGACTCTTCTAAAAGGCTGCTACCGACCTGCACTGGTTCATGCTCCACACTGGTTCATGCTCCACACTGGTCCCCTTGGCCTCCTGTAGCTCACTCCTTGCAGTAAGCATGAGATTAAGCAAAAATGTGGGATGCATTTTTTTCATTGCCGTAGTCAGCTGAGATACAAAGCAAAAATCCTCTGGGTCTGCCCTGTCTCATATGTGCATATATTTATTACAGTAACACAAGCTGGGGTGAAGGAGTAATTCCCAGCGTGTGTCAGTTCTGCAACACACACACTGATATGCAGTTGCTCGCAACAGAGCACTTGAGGGGTTTTTAGGTTTCAGTAGTCTGCCAGGTCACATACATGCTTTATGCTCTATGCCTCTTTTTCAGTGAGAATAATTTTCTTTCAAATAGCTTTTAATTCTTCCTGGAGGTTTCTCTCTGACCTCCCATTTGTTGTTTAAGATGACACTTTTTAAAATGTTTTCATTTATGTTTTGACATGAAATTACATTATCATCCCTCCTTACCCAGTTCCTATAAAGCTTGCTGCAAGATGTCCAAAATTATTTGTCTTGAGCTACCTGGGGTGTTACAAATATGATGCAATGCATAAGTACTGTCAGATATTCCTTTTTTCCAAGGCTTACTTTTGGCTGGATTCCTTAAATGAGGTACGGAAAAGAGACCTTTTCCTTCATGCAGCTTGAGACAGAAATTATGCAGCACATTAATACCTTTTTTAAATCTATGAAAACTATGAATTAAAAGAAAAAAAAACCCACTATTTTACTAGGGGCAAGCAAAATTACTGTTTGCTCCCTACCCCTGGGTATCCTTTTCCCGGTGCTTTAAGGACATGCAGTGCCTGTCTGTCTCTGTCCATTTATGACTCAGTTATATAAGAGAAAAGCAATAAATGACTTATGCCAGGCAAAAGGACGTCAGTACAGAGAAGGTGCCTCTCGGATTTTAGGAGTGAAGGGAATCATATGGGTGTGCAAAAGTAAAAACTCCTCTACTCCTTGTTCCACGGTGCTCTAGGAAAGGCAATCTGCCAGGGAGCAGTAAGGAATTTCAAGCTGAAGATGAGCAATATTTTTGCAAAGGTGTCTGTTTTACAGGATGTTGCTGTTCATTTGCTTTTCTGCCATGAGGACTTTGTGTTGCAACTAGAGTGGAAAGATACATTGGTGTGGTCTCATCTTTTATTTTGAGACCTGAGGTTATTTTAGAAAACAGCAATTCTAGGATAATAGCTTAAGTTAACAATATTCCTTAGCTAGATGAGCACTACCACAGCTTTAGTTAGTACATATACAGGGTTTTAAATATACTTTTGCTGAAATGAATGTCTTAAAATCTCTGGTACATTTTTCCTAAGCCAAAAGACACTGAGAATAAAAAGAAACCAAACCAAACAAAAGGAAAAAAAACCAAAAACCATACAAAAAAACCCCAAACAAACCCCCCAAACCCAGACACGGTCATTTCAAAACTTTTCAGTTATGCAGGATATATTTAGAAGTCTATTGATGATTTCATGCTTTGCAGATGGCTGTTCATATTGCAAATGCCACCAGAACAAGCTATTAGTACAATCTGAAGGATGACGTGTATTGAACAGGCTTGGCAGTGGAACGATTTTCTTCCTGTAAGTGTTCATCATTTTCCTGGGGCAATGGTATCATGAGAGAAGGGCTGAAGGTGTAGGGAAGGAGAATATGAAGAAGTCCTGTTGCTTTTTTCTGTGGCATCTTGATTTATGGGTGGAGAGAGTGTTCCCTGTCTCGGTACCAAATAGTATTTGTCAGCCCTTCAGGAGAATTACTGTTATTTTAAGCATGCTCTGATTTATTTCCACAGAAAAACTTTTGATAGATATTTCATGCCACTGACCTTTGTAAGCAAGCACTTGTGTTTCACTGAAGCAGCAGTAAAAGCAAACCATACATTAGGAAATGCATTTCACTCATGATTTTTCATTGCAGCACACTTCATGGGGGCATCGATCCAATGTCAGAAGAAAGGGTCAATTTAGTTTTAAATCCTTAGCCTCGTGACAGCAGTTCAGGGTCTGAAGAAGGATAGGGTGTACCAGGTGCAGTGGCTACAGAAACAAATTGTGTATGGATAGGCACAACCTCAAACACTTCAAAAACCACAGAGGCTTGCAAGGTAAGATGGGTAGGGCCTGGCTTCCTGTGGATGATTTCTACAATATGAGGTTAAGGTGGAAGAGTAATCAATTCTGAAGTGATAGGGTCTGCAGAAAGTTGCATGGGCATGGTTAGCCTAGATCAAGTGTAGACAAGTGTTGTTAAAAAACAGGCCTCTAAAACTGATGTGTCAAAGGTCTGCATGTGACAGACTTAATTGATGGGTCCAAATGGTGCTGACAGAGATATCTAAAGACCCTTATGACTTACAAAAATGCACTAATTACTGGCTAAAGCAGCAATGGCAAAGCCCTAAAACTTTTCACTTTATTCTTTTTGCCCCACAATCACAATATTTAAAGAATACAGTGAAAATGAAGCAGTAGGCATTCAGCATCCTACCTACCTGTGCCTGCAGTGCAGTGGCCTGTTGCACACCCCTACCCCTTTTCTCCTACGTGAAGCAGCACCTTCTGGTCCTGCAGAAGTGACTTCTGCTGTCAACAGCAGCATGCTATGTCGATATCTGGAGGGAAAAAAGCTCAATGTGTCCATTAGGATATATTTTGTTATGGGCAAACGAACAACTGGTGAGAGGAAATGTCCTGTGAAAAAAGTTGCTGAGTGATGTAGGACGGTGAAAGGAGGCAAATGAGCAGCTGGTGATTTAGAGAGAGAGCAACAAAGATGTTACAGGTCAGTTCTGGGAGTAACAAACAAAGTATTTCAAGCTAATTAGCTGAAAAAATATTGGCAGTTTTAATTTCCTGAACAATTAGGACAAATAGAAATGTCTTCTGCTTGCTCTGAAAAACATCTTTTAAAGAACATCATGTTACAAAAAGAATTAAGGATCTACAATAACAGAAATGGGAAGTGTAATAACCTAATTACTGCTAATTACACCTGGACAATAGATCCAGACCTCATAAATAAGATCGCTGTCTGTCTTCTGGTTGGCACCGAATGAAATCAAACCTTTAGCAAAACATGTTTTGAATGAAGGCTAATTCACTTCCCTGATAGTGTCTGCTTATTTTGTGAGGAAAAAAAGAATATAATAAAACAAAGTACCAGGGAGTTGATCTTGTGAACTGGAAAGAGCAGTGTGAAATTTCAACAGTGAAATTTTTACAGAATGCCAGTAAATCCTTGGGGGAGCAGGTCTCCAGTTGGTACAAATATTCAGAATTTCATTATTCAGCTTCATTTTGTAGGTGGCTTTGCAGAAGCTGTAGGTTGCCCCTGGGCAGCCCAGATGCCAGGTCAAATTGTTCTGCAAGTGGTACAAATGGATAAAATCGTTAGCTCTGTGTTGAGGCTACGTGGGAGGGAAGCGCTGCTTCTCTTCACTATTAGAGGCTTGCCCCCCGTTTCATTCTCAAGCCCCAGAGCATCCTGATGGCAACTTCATCATTACTTGCCGGGAAGTTAATCCTAAATGTAACTTTTGACCTCCTTGAGTGTGATCAGCTTTCTGTCCTTGCGGGACTGTCACTTCTGTCACTGTGAAGCGAGTGGAAAGCACAGCAATGCACGTGGCTCTCTGTGCCATATCAGCGCTACCAGCCCTGCTCAGAGGCCCTGCACTGGACTGTTTCCCTCCTTTTAAATTAATCTCCCCCTTTAAATTAATTTCCCTCTTTTTAAATTAATCATTTTAGGTTAAGCTTTGCCAGACTGAGTTCCTGGGATAGGTCTTGTTTTTCACCTTCGAACAATAACAGAACTGGCGCACTACCAGGAAGGGCAGTGGCTGGGGTGGGTAGGAAGGAAAGAATCATATGGGAAATAATTGTGTAGGAGGTTTTTAAGTATGAGGAAGTAGAAAATAAGAGCCAGGACTTATATAGATTTGTGATGAGTACATATGTTCAGCTATAAGTGCTATCTGCATAGAAAATTGATCTATTTTTAGTTGGCAGGCTTTGAATCACTGTTCTAATTTGCTATTCTTGTTTTTCCCAAATGTATTAATCCCTGCAGGTGAGTCCGAACTGGAAGATTAAATGTAAGCAATTTAGAGTGGTGGGGAAAATTCAGACTGCAAATCCCAACCCAAGATTCATACTCATCTCTGGTATGTGTGAGACTCTGAGAGATAAAATCACCTGGAGATCTGAACTTTGTTGGAAAACTGGATGACTGCCCAGGAGCAGGGATTGGATGGAGGAACAGAGACCTGTGATTCTTGCACAACTCAGGTACTCACAAGGACTGCATTTTCTCTAGCTGTAGAAACAACAAAATGTCCTGACTTCCCAAACCCCTGCAATTCTCTGCCCAGCTGATGGATAACTTTTTCTGTCTATCCAGAGTGGGCAGACTACTGCCAGCAGATATTATTTGGGAGGAAGGGAAGGTCTATGGAAGTGAAAGACTGATATTGCAACTTTTCTTTGTTTCTAAGGCTCTGCGTTTCCTCAGAAGCACAGATGGGGGCAGAGGAGAAAGGGAAAGCTTTTTCACTACCTGGATTACCAGTGAAGCAAAGGGCTGGTTGTCTCAAATGCACTTCTGAGAAGAGAAAGTAAAATTAATGGCAACCTTTGGGTTTTTCTTCAGGAGACAAAGGCAAATTTCACTTGTTAAAGAGCTTATTAGCACTTTCTCTGACCTGGTTGACACTTCCTCTATTCTTAGAAGCTACTGGAGTGCTTGAGGATAATTTTTGGTCCTTGCAAGATGAGAAGGACTGGTAACTTGCTAGCCTTTATTTAATTTTTAAAAATATGGTTGTTCAAACAGTGCCTTTTGAGGGCTGCGAGAGGTTGTCATGTAATTGTAGTCAGAAATAGAGCGCTACATAAACAGTAAGAGAGGCAAAAATAGGCCCTAAGAAACAGCGCCAGAAATTGAAGTTATTATACAGGACATCTACCTGGTTTTGAACTGCTGGTTTTCTGGTTGTCTGGTGTTACAATCTTGCACAGCAGATCCTATTCTGGAGGCTCTCTTTGTAGCTGTTTTTTGATGTGGATGTGTGTTTCATATTCACCTTGAGAATAAGGAGGCAGTGCCTACCTTAGCCTGACTTATCAGCTCTTGGGCATCCATGTGAAAGACACGGCCTTGCTACAGACAGCTCAGCTGTGTTCTTGGAAGTCTTTCCAGCCTTCAGTTTTGCTATTTTTTCTTTTTTTTTCTTCCAGCTTTTCTACCTTTTTTTTTCTTTGCAATTCAGCTAATCATCTCTGGCTCCAGAGCTTGGCACAAAGGCCTTTATCCCGCTGCTGAAGTGGTGTGTTGTGAGGTGCACTGTGATACTCTGCTAGGGAGAAGGGATCTTTGATGATATCAAAGAATTTTTACGAAGCAACACCACAAAGATCTGTGTTGTTTGTACTGCTATTGGCAGGAATATCTGTAACAAAGGAGCATATGAGCTCAGATATCCTTCAGATCTGAAAGAGGAGCAGCAAACCTCAAAGTTGAAAGCAGGGTGAGGCAGTAAGCTTGATCTGATTCACAAAAGAACAGTGTAGTTACTTTCTGAATTCTGGGGCACGCTTGATCTTTCCTTCCTTGATTCTCAGGACACCGTAAGTTATGCTCTACGTGTGGAATCTTGTGCTTCATGTACAAGTGTCAGGATTTTGTCTGTCACCTTAGCAAGGGTAATTTATTTGCTCTCCCACTCCTTGTCCCCCTCTCCAGCAGACCATGGGACTTGGCCAGTCAGCCAACATCAGTAATTAATAGTAAATAACAGATCCTCTGTGCAGTTATTTCATGATCTGTTTGCACAGACTGGTCCCTGAACAACAGCAAATAGAAGGAGTACGTATCTTGAGCTGTTTACTCTCAGTTTATGAGCATCAGTGAAGTGACTACTTATTTATGAAAGCAGTGCGATATGCAAATGAAAAAGGTAAGAAAGCAATTAAAGGGAGGGTTTAGTCTAGCTGGTGGCTAACGCTATATTAAAGCAGGTAATTATTTGTAACGCGCTGTGGAAATATCTGTTTACCACCTCTTTATTGTGGCATTTACTTTATTTTCAGTGTGTGGCTGCATATGCATATTAATTTTTTAACCTCTGAGAGGTTAGCGATTCTTACAGCTCTTTTCTGCTGTCACTTACATAGAGGCTTCAAGACAGACTAACCCTAAACCGTTCCGTGTTGTTTTCAGAAAATAACCAGAAGTGACAGAACTTGCCAAATCTTTCCTTTTCCTTGAAAGCACAGTTGTCTTGAGGGAGTGCTGCTTTGCGAGGACTTTTGCAACCTTTGTTTTCGACTCCTCTGGAATGTGACACATTGTTATCGCACTTGCCTAAGAAGGCTTTGGTTGAAGGTTTATCATATACTCCAGGCTCATGAACTATTTCCCTGGGGACCACGCTGCATTCTTGATTTGCATGGCGTCTAGTGGCCAGCCAGCACCATTCAATTCCTGTCCTCTTGGCATCCTGTCTTAGAAAATGACCTTCTATTCTCCCCCAGTATCTCCAAGTTGCTATTGAAAAAGTGCCTGCTGTTCAGGAAGACCCACAGGCGAGTCTGGCAGGAGAAAACAGTGTTTGAGTCTAGGAAGTTTCAGTGATGCATATACACACACACAAAAACACACAGTCATTTCAGGAAAAGCTGAGCTGTTTGTGTTCCTGTCTTTGAAATGATGAAGAATACAGAAAAATTCCAAATATGTACAGTATGAAACAGGTGCAGAGCAGCCCAGTGACAAACAAAGGACAACGCAGAAAACCCCAACCTTCAAAACACGGGCTGAGTTTGTGCTTTACAATGTTCTAATTCGAAAGTTATTTCCAACATACAGCTGGGCAGATGCCAGGTTTTCTTTGATTCTGCCTTTTTCTTCTTTGTTTTTAAGAACTCAGTTTTGAGAGGAAAACAATAAGTAATCCCTTTTTAGGATTCATTGCCAAACCATCTTGCAGCTCTCACATGGTAATAATGCAGACATTCAGGCATTTGTACACTTGGCAGGATCCCCCTAGAACATCATTTTTAATCCAGTGTGCACTTAATCAATTATCTTAGTTGAGGACACAGTGAAGCTGTTACATTTTTGGAAACAGGTGCCCACTATCTTCTCTCTACCAAGTAACGACCTTCTAAAAAGCACATTTTCCTGACAGGAGAAGCTCTTCTTTCCTTAACTACCCCAGAAAAAAAATGTCAATTGTAATATCTTTATTTTTAATCAATGAGAAATTTTCTTAACAACATAGAAAAACATTTCTTTCATCTTACATCCATTAAATTGTCATTCCAAATTTTAACAACGCATCCCTAATTGAGAAAATGGAGCAATACGTTCCTGATTTGTATTGTAGCAGTCCCTTGTAGATCTTTTAGCAGTCCCTTGTAGATCTTACCATTTCCAATTTAGCACGATGGGTAAATGCGTATTCAGCTGCACACAGGTTGTTTTCAATGAGTTAAAGGTGGGGCACACACTTAAGTTCCTTGCTGATATGCACCTGTTGTGTGCAGTCCATGCACTCTGATATTTTTGACAAACACAGCCAAGCTGCGTTCTAGAGGAGCATTGCTCACATGGGAAGCCAGTCTGTAGGGAGGAAAGGAGTAATTTATTCCACCCATGGCAGTCCTAGCTGGGCTCCATATCTGGGGTTAGAGGCCCCGCTAAGTAGTGACCCTAAAAGAGCATGGCTGGGTCGGTCTCTGACTGCAGCCCTTTCACCCACCTGGAGGACAAAGGGAGTTCTGAGGCACAGAAACAGGTGCCTCTGGCATGGCCGTGTTTCCCCTGAGCGTCCCAAAGGTGAGCAGCTCCCGATGCTGGAGCAGGGAGTGCCCTGTCTGCCTTCAGCTGCGGTCCAGCATCTCCCTCCAGGTCGGGTTTAGCCTTATCAAGGAGCATTGTACTGTGAATATTACTTTAAAAAAAGAAAAAGTTAAAAACAATAAACTTTTTGAAGTGTTTTCCACAGTGTTTAAAAACCCAGCTAAGGAACAGTGCCCTAGGAAACCTTGGCTCACTACCCAAGCATTTTTCACCCATGTTTCGGTTTCAAAAATAGCTCTTGTTGTTAAGGCTAGTCTCAAGACAATAACAAAGTAATGATTATGATGATGATAATAAAAAGATCTCTCCTTCCCTCAGAGATTGGGTAGGAGTTCATAACTCTTTCAAATCTTTCTTTTAAATGTAGCCTTTCCCCATCATAGCCCTTAAGGCAATTTGAATGCTACTAGTGACCAAATGAAGTCACATCACTGTGGACCAAGAAACAGGAGCTTTTTCCTTTATTGTTTTAACAAAGAAAAATTTAAATATGTAAATTTTTCTCTTCAAATATTTATCTTTGGCACTGACAAAGCTGATATCAAGAGCCAGAGGCATACGTCCACAGGTATGTGCTTTTCCAGTCCTCTCAGTATCAGCAAGTTTTAAGTTAGTGCTACATTGGTGGTGGTGGTGGGCAGGTTTTGGGGTGGGAAAGACCTTAAAACTACATCATCTCTCCCTGATTTCAAACTTAGAGGGCAGCCTGCTGCTGCTCCATGTCAAGCTGAGGCCAGGGAGGCCTCCTTTCTCCGTAGTTCCACTCTCGATAATATTCCCAGGTCTTTGCCTCAGACACCGAAAGCCACTGATGAAGTGTGCCTGGGTCTGACATGGTTATGTGCTCCTGTGCTGATTTTTATGCTAATCCTTTGATTTGGTTTAACCACGTAGGTTCACATTGATTATGCAATAAACTCTTCTGGGAATGCTGAATCTAATTCCAGTCAACTATCACCACTTTAGTCATTAGTAATATTTGTTCGGACAAGTTCTCAGGACTTGCTATCGAAACAGAACAGTTGTGCTTTCTTCTTATTAATTCCTTTTCCCTCTCAGGAAATAGATGGATGTGATTGAAGTTTGTTGTTGTTTTTTAAATCGCTTATGACACTTTAATGTACCTGTTGAATAGAAAGAAGTAAATAAAAAACTTGCATACAATGTTGCTGAAAAACTGTGTAACAATTTGTATTTAAAAGAAAATCTTTGTTATTTGAAAACAGCAATATTTTTTCTAAAAACGGGGGGGGGGGGGGGGGGAGTTTAGCTAAAAGCTTTCCAGCAGACAGCACAGAAATATTTATAAAGCTTCTCGAAATTTTTCTTTTATTCAAGTAGTGTTAACAATAGCAGTACAATCATCTCTAGTTATTACTACAGTCACTGATTTTTAGAGGGCAGGTGTACTCAGTGAAGAGAATATCTGAAACATGCTGGAATTTCTTCCCAAAACAAAATGTTGCTTATCTGATATAATTTTTTTTAAATTTATTACAAAATACTGCTGAATTAAACTGTTCACCTGAAGTTTAAAAATATTTGAAATCCGAGAGATTCTTTGTTAACTGGGATAGAAAGCCTAGTTGAAATGGATTACACTGGGAGACTGCTGAAGATAGAAAGACACGAAATTGCTCAGCTGGACTAATACTGGCTCAGTGTACAAGAACTTTTCATTCCTGACTAGTTAGATGATATTTCTTTCCTGAAGCAATTACACATTCATCTCCCCAGGGGCCCATGTCCTCATGGAAGTGTTAACACACATTCCTCTCTAAAAGTTTTTGGGCATGTCCAGCTGAGGTCATGGTAATTAGAGATAGAAAAGACCCTTTGGATCACCACATCTTTCTCCCTGCCAATGCAATTCTGTTTCTTTAGGAGGTGTATTTACAATTGATTTGACAAAGCTTTGGAAAAGTGACTCAAGATGAGGCTATGGAGACTGTTACACAACCAAGAGATCATAAGAAAACTCTTTTTTTTTTTTTTTTTCCTTCTTTATTTTATTTAATGTTTTCTTGTATTTTCCTTGCTGCAATTATTTTTTCATCGGATAGGCACCTGGGAATCCCCAGGAACAATCCAGTTTGGAGCCTGTCTGTCATTAGCAGCTTCCTACTTTGTCACATTGCGCATTAGCTCACTCCTTGAGCAGGCATTCGGAACTCAGCACATGATATGGACTTCCTCACCTTTTTATTACTCTGTTGTTGAGCCACTTTCTTTCCTGGAAACTCAAACTCTCCTGGGCTTAAACTCAAGTTTGCTACACGTGAACAACAGCATCAAAGTCAGGCCTGAAAATAAAAATTTCAGTTTGAGGGAGGTTTGGGTGGGGGGAGAAATAAGTGTTTGTAACTTCTGCTGCCACGTCTTGTTCATGATACTGCCTCATGAACAAGAGGCAGCTGTACTTTAGTTACTTGTCAGCACTACCTCTCCCCAACACCTCCTTCAACTAGATTGAAAAGCCTGATTACGAGCTCGCTTAGTCCGGGCTTACATCACCATAATTCCATATGACAAAGCCATAACTATGCTGAAGGTACTAAGTGGTTTTTACCTGTTTTCCCTGGAGTTAACTGGTGCAAGTCAGATGTCCACATTTCCATTGTCTCTGCATACCTTGCTTGTATGTGCTGATGTATTTATTTACCAAGAGAGGTTTTTCTTTCCCTGCCTTGTTCATCGCATGATGGAAAAACCTTCATGTTCTGTCATATTAAAATAAGTACCCTTGCACTTAAAGAAGAAAAAGAAATTCGTATGTAATTGTTTTCAAAAGCTTGATGAGGAGGAGGCTGCCTTCTAGTCCTAAGTGGTGGTTAAGATATAAACAAAAAGAATTGGGAGGTGTGTTTTTTAAAACCCCACATTCACAGCGGCCTCTGCTTTGTCAGGAGGCTGGACTGGATGATCTCCTTAGGTGCCTTCTAACCTGGCTTAGTCCATGATCCTATGAACCTGTTTGAGGTGACAGTGGATAATCTAGATGCATTGCTTGAGGAAATTTCAGTAAAAAAAATGATTTGGTAGAAGTTCATCTTATGCTCCTCTCTTGCACAGCTGGTTTTTTCACAAAGAGCCACAGTATTTTAAAGTAGGTCTTTAAAAATAATTTTCAGAATTTATCTCCGTGTTTCATTTGTTCTATTCTGAAATCAGACACTATATGAGACCACAGTTTTGTTACTTGAGAGCTAAATTGCCTGCCAAAACTCTGCTTTTATGTCAAACTGTTGCTTTTACGAAGAAGATAAAAGCTCAAAACAAACAAAAATTTTAAAAAAAATCACACAAATCCACAGCAACTTTCAAACAGCATGCAGGCAGCAGGGTGCCTTATAAACATCCCTGCTTACAAAGTCACCTTTTGAAACACCAGCAATTATACTGCATGAGGCACAGTTGCTACTCATGTGCCAGGTGCCACTTTTTAAAAGAAGACTATTAGTTATATTCCCTCCCTGTGAGACATTGTGAAGTTGCTTAGCATTTTGAGGAAGCAAGCGTGTTTTCCAAAATTCATGTCTCTTAAAAAAAACCCCAAACCCAAACCCACAACCAAACAACTTGGCATTTGCAAATGGCATAGGATATTCATGGCACAAATAGAAGCTCATTTTCTGTTGCAGGTGAGGGCTGCTATCTGCACTCTCACTGCAACCTCACCACTGGAAGACTACGATGAATATGTACAGCACATAGGAGACCTAAAAGGAAGAAAGCAGGAGCAAGTTGTGGAATAGAAAGTAAGTCTGTAAAACCAGCTCCAGCGTTAAAGTATTTTTGTATCCATTACACAGAGCTCTGACTCCTGTCCTTGCACCACTGTGGTTTTTTAAGCACTTTTAAAAATTTCTAATAAAAATACTCTTTTAGGTTTGCTGAACACTTTCACACAAAAAGAAAGAAAATAATTGAAAACCTGGCTCAAAGGCTGTGAAGTAACACGGGGCTTTTAGATGCCTCTTCAACCTCATGTTGGTCTCAGCCTGTACTCATAGAAATTGGGAACGCAGAGACAGATTTAGCAAAAGGGTTTGGTTTGTAGTAACTTCCAAATCTCTCTCCGTTATATTCCTTTCTTACTCTGTGTCTGACATTAAAGATGCCATTAGAGATGGAGAAATGGCAGAGACAGAAATAGAGATACTATTCTTGGGGCAAGGGAGGGGGAGCAAACCCAACTAAAGACCTTTCCAAAATGCCAACCAAGGCTTTACGTTGCTACTCCTTTCTTCTGCTCTCTATGTGTGTAACAGCAAGTCAGCTGAACAGACGTGGAACAGGACTCAGGGTCGTTGCCAGAAGGGGCAGGAGGTGGGCACGATCTTTCATCACCTTTATTTCAGTGGTAGAGCGCCCTTGAACAAGCTGTCTGGCACAGCGGTAGCATCCTACCTCCTGTGTCACCTGCTCTGTCCTGCACAGCCTTCCAGTGGCGGGATGCCTTGCAGGAGGACAGCCTGAACCAGATTCATTAAACAAATGGTACTTGTGCAATACAGTGTTCTTGCCACTGCTCCTTGAGAAGCAGCAGAGGCCTGGGATGGGAGTGTCTGCTGTTCTGGCCTTTCTCAGGGGCCTTGTATGGTGCGAGCCTAATGTTATGTAATTTCTCGTGTCTGCCAGATTTAATTGCAAGCCTTTTCAGAGCTTGGGAATGAAGTGGCTAGCAAAAAAAGTCTCTAGTGTACAACTAATCTATGGCACTCATTTTTCACTGCAATATGAATTTAATGCAGGGACAGAGGAATTGTATTAGAAATCACTGTATTAGAAAGCTCTCATTTCTTTGCATTAATGGCACCAGTTTTAACAAAATGCAAACTGTTCTGTGCTCCTAAAGAACCACAAAAATTTGCTTGGGAAAGGCAAAGTAGGTGTTTCTCTTACATGGAGTCAAACGAAATATGGCTGAATTTACCACTGTAACTTGGTTCTGAAGGTACTTTATGTCTCCATTAGCTTCCCAGACTTTATTATAGCTACAGCCTTTATTAATGTGGAAGTTAGGAAGGGAAATAAAAAAGTAGGTATAATAAAGGGAGTATTTAAATTTTGTTTTATTAAGAATGAACAGTAGTTTTTGTATTGATTTCTGAACTGTTATATTCCAGGTATAAGCCACCATGTGGTTTGATACCTACTGCTCTAAAATGTTATCGCTTCTTATTTGCATTTAGGGAGGAAAAATCTTCATTGTTATGGGTAAGTAGTCACAGGAGAACCTGCATTAAATCAAAGCTAATCAATACCATGCTTAACAATGCATTACCTGGGAAAGCAAAACAGATGCTTGAGAAGAGCAGAATTACCATTCTGTTTCTGAAGTAAATTAAGTCTTGCACAAATTTTTTGAGGAACTCTGATCAGATCATCCCCCTTATTTTTTGAGAAAGAATGAAAATTTTCTGCTTGCTGTATCAGATCTGACCTCTAGCCTCTTATCAAAGAATTGTCTGCATCTTTTTCCCTAATGTTCGTTTTGGGGAATTCCGAGAACAGTTGTCCTAAAGGACTTAGTTTCATTTGCTCTGAGATCTAGAAAAGTCTGTTTTCACCCCCATACTTCAAACACCCTTAATTCTTGAGAAAAGGATAAATCTTACCACTTAGTTAAACTGAATGTGATTTTTCCGAGGTTGCATTTATGAAAAAGGAGGTAACCACGACAGGCACAAAATATTTGGCTATCAACAGACCTGTGTCACCCACAAATAAACCTTGTTTTAAACAAATTGTGGTGGAGGGATCATTGCTATATTTGAGGATAGCTGGCAACCTTTTCTCTCAAGCTAGAGAGCTCAAGAAGAGCTATTTAAGACCCCTATATAGGGAGAAGCTGCTGAGGAATAAACTAGTGGGAGAAGTTAAAGAACAAAAGGTGGTCTCTGGGAAGAGGCTGTCGTTTTAGGAAGACACTGGTGCTCTCTGCATACCCCTCCTTGGGTCACCTGCTTTGATTCCCTTCCAGAGATGCAAAAGGACTTTGACAGCTGGGCTGTGTCACCTGAGTTCCTCACCATGTGTGCAGCCTTAGCCTGCCACTAAACTGATCTGAAACGCGGGCTTTCACATGCTTGCCAGCGCAGGAGTGAGAGCTGACAGCAGGCTGTGCACCAGACTGTTTCTATGGAGTACAATAGCCTTGTTGCAAGCCCCTAACTTTCTTTCCCTAGGGAAAAAGGGGTGGCACCTTGGTTTAGAGTCCACTGTTCTAGTACCACTTAATTATGAGGAAATCTGATTTTTCATAAATAGAGCACAAAATGCAGAAAAAGAGATTCTAGACATCATTTTGCTTCTGAGAACAGCATAGGGCTTAATGGGTCTCCGGGCAGAACACAAACAAAAAGAACCCCAGCTGAAGTACTCTTAATGTCACGGTTTTTCAACATGGCATTTAAAGTCAGCAAAAAGCAGAGTGGTGGCAGAGCTCACTTATCAGTAACCTGAATCTCTAAGAGGCATAATTAAACTGAACCAAGCAGGGCTTAAACAGGTAATACTACCCATATAAAATTTCCAGGTATTGAATGAATTTGATTAATAAGCTATTTTAAGCTAATTTTCACAAATTTTGAATATTAGCATTCATCGCTGTTATCCAAGCATAACTACCTCATGCTCGCTCCTTAGAACCAAACACATGACAGGCTGAATATAAAAGGAAAATGATCTCATTTGACAGCACAGTCCAAGATGGGTGAAATGTAAATGAGAAAACAGCCATACAGAGAGATATACCAAATAATAATCACTTTATGTAACTTACCAGGTATAAGCCTTTCGATCAGAAGAAGATGAAAGTTCTATTAAATTGCAAGGGCCAAAGTTTTGATGCAGTTTACACAACTGCTGACAGTGATGCTAAGAACAGACTTTGCGCCACAATTTCAATCTTCTTTGGGCACTTTTGTTTCAAAATACCTGATTGTGTGCATGTGTGATGTTTGTTTCTTTGGATTCTGGATGAGAGTGAAAGGGGAGCCACATCCAAATCCTGTTTTATCTCTCATTATTGTTTTAGCACAGGGACAACTCCCAGTCAATCATTTGGATCCACTGGCTACGAGCAGCCTGGCTTGAGGTCTAACCCAATGTGCTTTGTCTGTCTCAATGGCGTGTCTTTGCTGTAACATCTTTTACTGCCATGTGGCTGCCAAGGCACACCCGTGTCACCCCGATCGCAATGTCACTTTAGATGGGTACAGCGATAGGATTTAATTCAGCTGTCTACATGATGCAGGGTCACTGCTCGCAACAAAGCGACGGCACTGCTCCAACTGGTGTGCCGGCAGTACGGCTGGGGAGAAGGGAAGGCAGGAGAAGAAGGTGTGTGTGGGGGGGGAATAAAACAAATAAGGAGCTGTAATTGCAAGAAATGTGCTTGGCT
This sequence comes from Mohoua ochrocephala, assembly GCA_013398855.1. Lineage (NCBI taxonomy): Eukaryota > Metazoa > Chordata > Aves > Passeriformes > Acanthizidae > Mohoua > Mohoua ochrocephala. The sequence goes on from VZTA01026989.1 coordinate 408,343, forward strand.
TGATTGCATGATAACCTCTGTTTTCAGCTCAGCATGATCATGTGAACCTCGTGGCCAAAGCTTCGCTGAAACAATAGATGTAGCTGTGTAACCTTTGCTATTTAGAACCATAATAACAGCACATGGCTGTGCAGGAGGGCACAGTGGGGTGAATGGCCAAAGTTAAAGCCCAGTGGAAACATTTTTTGCATGCATTGATCCAAAGCCCAGTGAAGACAAAGGGAATGAAGTCTTGTGCCAGAAGCGAGAAGACCCATATCCTCTTCTGATTAAGTCTGGAATGTTCTGTCCAGGCCTTTTAGTTTCAGGTGTTTTGAAAGTAGTTTTTGCTTTAAGTGCTCTTCTGTTTCTGGGAAATCCAGTTTGATTATTGGAACATCTTCATGTATGGGCAGAGGGATACGCTGAGTGATAGAGTTGAAGTGGTAGCAGTGGCCTGTCCTTGGACATCAGCAGCCTTGTCATGGAAGAAATTGTGAATTCTCTTCTAGGGAAGGCTGGGGAAATAGAATGGAGAAGAACAAAGTGGGAGGGCTGGAAGCAGATGGTAATACTAATTGGTGATTATTCTGAATTATCTGAAATTTTGACATCTAGTAAGGAAAAGGGAATTTAGCAGGGCATAGTCTGGTACAAAAATGAGGGGAAAAACAGATGGAGGGGTTTGAGAACTACATGCAAGCATGGCAAGGCATTAGGGCAGACTGAGAGCTGCGCTGTAGGAAAGTACAATGCATTTCAGACTCGAATTTGCCATAATAAAAGACTTTTCCTAGAGCTTGAGTCATAAATGGCACCAACAAAATTCTTGCACAAGCAAATGCAAGCTGGGCGAAGAACTTTGAGTTATTTTCTCTCCCCCTTAGCAGTCGCTGCTTGTGCGGCACACCCATGCTGCACAGGCCTGCTCCCCCATTAGGCAATGGAAAAGCTGTTTTTCCTCAAAGCCACGTGCCCATCCAGGAGTCCAGCGTGCAGCAGGACACTTGTGTTGCTTGGGCAGGGGTGGAGAAAGCCGCTCTTCTTCCACTTCCACCCCGTCTTTCTTTTCATCTAACAGGATTACTCCAATCAGGGAAGTATGCACAGGCTGTTTAGCAAGGGGTCAAATCCATTTGGATGAAATTCCAGGGCTTCAAGGATAACAATGGCAGAAAGAGAGGTTTTTAAGCTGTCCCACGCAGCACCCTGTTGACAGATATGGCCTGCTGCCTCATGCTGCCCGCCCTTGGAAATCCCTGGCTGCTCCTGACACCAAGGAGAACCAAAAGCTCACTGCAACTGGAGTTAAATGAAGAAACCCCTCCATTAATAATGAGATTATTCTGTGACCATAGTGCTTGCCCAAACCTAAATCTCCTCTTCCATTCTTTGGACATTTTAGGTGTTTTATGGGACAGTATGTTAGCAAAAAGGGAATTCCCCTTCGCCCCTTGCCTCATTCCCATAGGACAACCCTCCCATAAAAACCCCAGTGTAAGCATGGTTTGCACTACAAGCCCAGGTCTCAGATATTTTCAGTCTGTGTGAAGGAAATCGTGCTTTACTGATTGCTGCTCAAAGCATGTGGGGCAACACACAAGTAAGATACAGCGCACAGATTTTGTGTGCTTGCTGCCCATGTTGGATGCAGTGGCCGGTTTTTCATTCCTTCAGCTACTGTTTTTCCTGCTTCGTTGAAATTCCCCAACAGTTAAGATAGGTGGGCAAATAGACCAGACCCGGGGCACGGGACTGCATCTGGCATTTACTTCAGGAATGCGAGTGCTTTAGCCTGGGAGATGTTTCTCTATCTGGCTCTGACCCTGGGATGAGGAAGGGGGAGGAACCGAAGGGCTAGTCCAAGTCAGAGCACATTTTTTCATTTCTAACACACCATGCAGTGCTCTGATTGCCTGATAGTGACTGTATGGGAAAATTCTGTCTTATCAATTTGTTAAAAATGCCTTTCTCGTTGGGGACTAGGAGACGGCACTCACAAGCACAGACAGAGAGCGTAGGAGTGCTTTGGGAGTGCTCTGATAATCGGGAAACTCCAAAACCCAGCAATTCAGCAAAACAAACCAGAAACTCCTAAAAGGCACCACCACCACTAAAAGGAAAGGCATTTTTTCTGTCAGTGTAATGACCAGATCGACCTAATTTCTGTCATGACTGTTTGGTTTGTTGGTGAGGGGTTTTTTTCCCAGCTGACCACAAGAGTGCACTCATGGAATGATGTCCTGCGCCGTTTCCTCCGGGTCATTTCCTTTCCCTCAGCTCTGGAAGCAGCTTGCAGCATGCGGAGGTCGGGGGGTCGGACCTAAACCCACGTGTTTGTTTCTCTGGACATATAGATGCTGTCTCCCCTGGGGAGGAAGCCGCTGCAGCTGTACATTGAGTGGAACATACTTCCGAGATGAGTGCATGGACACGTCACCAGGGACACACGCTGGGGGTACATCTGAGTGGCACAGGCTTCGCCTACAGGCTCTGCTTTACGTTCCTAATGATTTTCTTCCGTATAAGGGATGGCCATACTTAAAGAGAGCATATCTGAGATTCTCCCACAGTCTGGTCTTGCTGTATAGTTGGAGTTTGGGGTTTTTTTCCTTCCCTTTTTCCCCCACGGTGTTTCTCTACTACTCTTCTGTGACCTTCTAACGTTGCAGATCATTTGTCAAATAGCCAGTAATGGCTAAACAGAGGCCCATTGTAGCAGGCACTTGCAACAATTTGTTAACAATAAAAATGATGTGATTAGTAAATACCTCGTAATTGAGTTACATTATGTGGAAATATCAGCTTCAGTATTTGCCAGAATGTTGGGTTGTTTTTTTTTTTTTTTTAATTAGCTTTCATCTGAAATAGTCGAGGTGACTTTTTTTCACCTGCTCAGTTTTTTCTACACCTCTGATTCAGGACTGCAGTCAAAGTTCAGCTCTGAATTTGTATCAGACTCTTGGACTGAGACTTAGGATGACAAAGTAGATCGATGATTAGAAGTAGAAATAGGAAGGCAAACTCGAAAGTCAATTTTCACACTATGCACAGTGTGCATGTGGATTTGACCTGTCTTGCAGGGCTTTCTTTATCGATAAATGTATTGCTGATGGAAGACGAATGATCTTTATATCCAGAGAGGTACAACACAGACAGCAACAGTATGAAGTTCCACTGGTTCATGAAGGAGCTTCTTTTGTGGCCTCGACTACTGATAGCAGAAAAGCTAAGCTGATCTTTCACTGGTATTTAATGAACTACACATAGGAAATAAATTCAATTTTTAGGGTGGCAGTTCAAAACAACTCATTTTTTTTTCTTTTTTTTCCCCCCCTCTATGCTTAAGTTTTGAATTCAGTACAGACCAGACTGCTAATAAGCTGCAGGCTACATTTATATCTGGCTGTGGGTCTGTGACCCTTATGATTTCCAGATATTTCTTCTTCAGATAATGCATTTCTCCAGCGGGGGAAAGGTAGCCATTTTATATTCCCTCCCAAATCCTCATTCAAAGTGATTCTTTCTAAAATCAGAAAAGCGTTATTTAAGGTGCAATTGCACAACCACCGAGCTTACAAATTATATGCAAGTTGTAGTGATATGAGTACTCAAATATTTATGGTTTCACCTCTGCAACAGCACGAAAACAGCTGCTTTACTAAACACTTCACTATCATTTAATATAAACTCTTTCTCATTATGCTTTTCTCTCTTTCATCCCCTACAACTTTCTTATTTCTACTCCACCCATTTCCAATGTTCCTACAAGCTTTTCAAATTGTTCTGCTCCTTTCGGGTTTATTTGTGCTGTACACCATCCGTAAAGGCATCTCTGGAACTTTTAAGTAGTTTTGCAAAGACAACAGTGGGAAGGCAGTTGCACATCATATTATTTTTGGCTAGACCCTACAGGAACAATGGCTATTGTTTGGCAGCTAGCAACAAGGAGGCTGCATTAGTGATATAAGGGTTTAGAGCCTGGGGGTTGTTCCACAAATGATTGTGAGGCATTTTAGAGTATGTGTGATTCAAAAATATTTGGCAACATCTGTTTTTAAAATAGAAAATAAAAAAGGGGGGGNTCCACAAACCTGAACCTATGGATAAAAATGCTGTGCTCTATTAACTTTTGGAGTTTTTCCCCTTGCACATAATTGTTACATGTGTTGATCAAAATGACTTTCTATTTGTTCTCCCTCTTCCAGTGATTTTGACTTAATAAGGTGGTGCTGGCTGGCTGTGAG
>VZTA01026989.1:413126-476131 GCA_013398855.1 Mohoua ochrocephala
GGCCGTGGCGCCGCGCTGCCGCCAGGTGGCGCTGTGGCGCCTCGGGAGCAGGGCCGCGCTCCCGCCCCGCCGCCCTTCCCGCCGGGAATTGCCCCTCACGGAGCGGTCACAGCGCCGGCACCTTCGGGGGAGCGGAGCTGCCGACTTCTGGGGCGGTGTTTCTGCGGCGGGGGAGGCCGGCGGCAGCGGTGCTTCCACTGCTGTGCTGAGTGCCGCGGGTCCTCTGCACTGGTGAGGCCACACCTACGGTCCTGTGTCCGCTCCCGAGCCCCTCACTGCGACAAGGATATTGAGGGCTGGAGGGTTGTCAGGCGCTGGAACAGGCTGCCCACAGATGTGGTGGAACCACCGTCCTTGGAAGTGCTGAAAAGATGCGTGGATGTAGCGCCTGGGGACGCGGTTTAGCGGTGGACTTGGCAGTGCTGGGTTAATGCTTGAATTCAATGATCTTGGAGGTCTTTTCCAACATTAATGATTCTGTGGTTGAAAGTGTGGTTCTTCCCTGTTTGAGGCACACTTCCACAATTGTGCTTCTCTCTGTCCGCAGCTAGAAAAGCCTGATGGAAAGAAATGCTTAACCATGGAGCTTCTTTTATACACGTGTCCTCATTTCCCACTTGGGCACACTCACTGGAGAGTTCTACATCAAAAACTTGAATTAATATCTCAAAAACAAAAGCAGGTTTGTGTTGGTACGTGTTGGTTTCCTTCTCCTCTCCTTAAGGAACATAGTCCATACCGACAGTGAAACCATGTTGTCCTGCATACTTGGAGGAGGTAATTCTGCCTGTCTTGGGTGTAAAATAAAGCATTGTTCTCTGATATATGCGCTGTTCTCCAGGTATTGAGGGAAATTACCCTCTCAAGGTGAAAGGAGCTTGAAGCTTTGCTTAAATGTTTTGAGAGCATTTGATAGAAAGTGACATTCGAAACACCAAGCATTCTCATTAAATTTTATAGCTCAGAACTATTATTGGGCCATATCCTAGAGGTTTAACTCAAACCCTTGTTTTTAGACTCACCAGTGTCTGGAATCTAAACTGAAGTGTACTGACATCAAACACATTAGGTATTTGGTTTGCTTTTCAGGAACACCTTTGCAGGGTAGGGTCTCTGGAGACCTTAAAAGGCAAAAATTCTGCTTTGGGGCTTTTGACCACTTGTTCTGCGGTCTGGCCTATTGTAATTGTATTTGGTTTTTACCTGATACTTCTTTCCAAATGGTTAATTCAAGGACAAACAGTTCTTAGCTGTAAGCAGGAGCTTTAGTACAAGAGTAGTTCTTGATATTGGAGTTATTTATATGAATCCACAAAGCCAGTAACCTCTTCCTCTGAGGTAAGAGTTATTACAGATAATCAGCAAGATTAAATACTAACAAAAATTATTATGAACCCATAGGTGACTGCAATGATTTTTTTCCAATATTTACTGAATAACGTGCCTGGGAAGTGGGTCTTAGTTTGGCTCTCATGGTGGATTCTAAGCCTTCTCTTACCCATACCCCTGAGACTCTGGTTAATTTTGTGGCACAAAATATTTAATTATGTGCTTTGCCAAGTGAATACAAGGTCTCAAATTGAATTTCAGCGTCCCTGGGCAACTATTTTAGACACTTTGGTAGAATGTAAATGCATATTTTCTGCATGCCAGATCCCGGCTCCATATCCATCAAAGTAAATCCTCAGTAGTTCCACTGAAGGCTTGGAACAATCTTAAATTATGTTGTTGAGGTCACATTGTGACCCTGAAGCTCTGGCAGAGACCCAAACCAAGAAATTTGTGTGGGAAACTGGGGAGGGAATAAATTAGCACTTGCCTATGCTTTTTGTGGGAGTAAACTGTTACAAAGGTGTGAGTTAAGATGAAAGCTCCTCATGGTGGTGGATATTGCTTTCCAGCTGTTTCTGCTGGAAAGAGTGTGTGTGTGTATGGGATGGGTCTCTGTTTTCTGATGGTGCTCTGTCTCAAATAACAACCAGTATTGCTTTTACATTCCCTGACTGTCCCCGTCCTCCTCACTCCCTCCAAACAAATATCGCTTGATCTTATAAAACGAAAGTCCAGGGGTAGGTTCTAGTCTGGGTGGGTTTTTTTCCCTCTGGTGAATTTAATCCTTCATTTTCTCTCTGTGCCAAATGCAAGTGGCAGGTCTAAACAGTATTAGGTAATTGTGGTTGTCATACTGCAGATTGCACTGTGGAAAAAATTAATTGCTGTTTTTTCGCCCAAGGGTTGGAGCCGCGGTCCCTTCGTCTGCCCGGGACAGCGTCGTTTCCCTCCCTGCTGGGGCTGCCTTCCGTGGAGCAGCATGAAAGGGCTCCTGTGCAGCTGCTCTGGGCGAGTGGGCGGGCACCTCATTCAGTAATAACAGCTAATTTATACAGCCATGAACATCCACGGCTATAAATAAACAGTTCTGACTGACTTTGCATACTTAAAATGAAACGGGAGAGACTGATGGACTGGGAAGAGAATCTGGTGTTAATGTTCTGAAGTCCAGATCCTTACGCAGGGTGCCTCAGTAAAGCCTTTTGGAAATCACAGGGAAAATGTTGGTTTGTGAGCAATGACACATTTTCCTCTTTTCAGGGCTTTGTGGACGTGAGAGAAAGGAACAAAGCAAATCCAAGATCCCAGCAGTTGTGTTTTGGGGACAGGCATTCCTCATTGCTTTCCCAAAGTGCATGACTGGAATCCAGCTTCTCTCCATACAGGATGTAGCAGAGAGAAGTGCCTCTTCTGAGCCCTTTTCAAAGAAAAAAAACAACCTCCCCCATGATTCTCCTCAAGGCGTTGTAGTCCAGCAGCCCAGTCACCACATCAGATCCCAAAAGTACCCCTGGTGTGAGCAGGAGCTGAGGGTGAGGTCTCCTATCTGGGTCCTCTGGTTGGAAGTGGAAAGACCCATCCCTCTGTGCTGGGGCCCAGGCTTCGTTTTGAGTTTCTGACGATTAAACTGTTTGTACTGGAGTATCAGTACAAAATAAAAGAATTTAAAAAGAAAAGAGGTAGGGACAAAAATACCCGACAAGCCCGTACAGGGAGTTTCCATAACTTTCTCTTCCCTAATTCCCTTCATGTTTTATCTCTGTCTGTCCAATGTATTTCCTTTGACCAGCGTCTTTCAGCTGGATTCTTTCTATGTTCTGCTTCAGCTTCAACAGAAAAAGGAGAGAGGAGCGTGTTTGTGTGTGGGCATGTGTAATTGCTTACATTCCCCTTGCAAAGTTCGCTGGAGTGAGTTATCTAGATAGGCTGGGAATTACCGACTGTATGCACGTCTCTCATTGAGTTCACTTAGTTTACAGTCTAGCATGTTAACTTCCCAGATTAGAATTTTTATCAGGTGCTTAACACATGAGAAGAACAATCTTATGTATACACATTATCTTTTTATTGCTCACAGGCAGCTTACAATGTGTTTCGCTTTTACTAAGCTCCAGCAGCATTTGAAAGGTGAAAATAACACCCCGGTGAACTGCGTGCACAGTAGCTCTAAGCAGGGGGGGGTTTGGCAATGAGGATGGAGTCAGACATTTAAGTACTGCAACTAGTTTCAAGTCCTCTTTGAATGCAGGAATAATGACAGAGATTTTTCTTTTTCACATTGACCATTAAGGAACACTTATGCTACTGTCGGTTTTGCATGTTTATTGGAGTTTGCAAAGCAGATCTCCAGTGTTTTGGATGTTAACAAAATGTTGAGGCTAATAACAGAAATCAACTATATTGAGGAAAATTAGTAAACATGTGAATGGAGTGTAATTATATGGCAGGCAGCTTTATGTTAAACAGTGCTTTAAATTAACATGCTTTCTGTCAAAGCAATCATACAGTCAGTATAATTAGGTTACTTTTGCTGCGAGATTAACTGAAACCAAGAAAAAGGAAGAAACTGTTGCCTTCAGATTTCCTGTTAAAATGGAGGGGAGATATTAAGCATATTAATATTACAGAAAGTTTCTCTGTGGAAGGACTCGGCTTCATGGTGAACTTTCTGAGCAGACATTTCTAATTACAGTGCTTGTTAGCCCAATTTGTTATCTAGCTAGCTTGGAAGTCACAGCACTGTTAAAATTATCTCTCCTCTTAATTTTTTCCAGACTTGATGAAGGGCAATCCAAACAAGAGCTGGCTTGCATTCACAGGTCTTTTACAGAGTGGTGCCAAGCTCATGAGGGAGTGCATTTACCAGTGACAACTTTTAACCGTGGACACATCCTCACGTACGTTGTGCAAGAGATGAGAAATCTGTGTAAACAGATGAACACAATTTTCTTATTCATAGCAGTTGCAGAGTTATCATGAAAGAGGCAAACATTTCATATTTTCCACCAGTTTTCCATATGTCTGATGTCATAATGGCTTCACCAGAGGCTGCAATGCATTGGAGAAAGGATTTATCACAGCTGCATTTATTTTCCTCTACTTCATGGCTTCAGCATTCATAGAGAGAGTGTTTGGCTTCAAGGGGAGGATTCATTTGCCTTTCCACTTGTGGTCCAGTATTACTATGGAATCTCCTGTTTGGAGACAGAGGAGAAGACATTATTGGGGTGTTGGGGGGGAAGGCACAACAGAGAAGTCCTTTCACACATCAAGCATGAGGAGGATGTGAAACTGGCCCCAGCCTCCCAACATCCCTGGGGAACTCTACCCATCTGGGAGTGGGAGTAGACTGCGGGTGCATGTCTTGGACCAGCTGCTGATGCTGAAGTGCTGCAGGAGTCAAATGAGCCTGGGATGTCCCCAGCAAGTAAGGGATTACTCAACGACTGAGGAATGATTTGAAATCTGCCGTGGGCCACACCCATTGAGAATAATTGTGCTTTGCCAGTGGGAGAAAGTATCTGCCACCAAACAAACCTAGTTTGTTGTAAGAGTATGTGAAAAGCTCTAAAAATAAAGCATGTCTGGAAGGGCAGCAGGTGAGTAATCCTTGCACCTGGGGTATCTAGAAGATCCTCACACGGCCGGTCAGGACAGCACAGGACCTACCAAAATCCCACAGCTTTCTGAAGCACCACTTAGAGACTGGTTGTGCTACTGTGGGGCACTCAGTATGGCAATAATCAACTATTTATGGGTGCCTTTACTAACACACTGTCTCAGCCTCTCTTCTTCCTTGCCGATGATCATTCACTCGCAGGAAACTCTCCTTTAAATGATCCTTCCTCGTCCATAGACCTCAGAGGCTCTGAAACACTAATTGCTGTATTGTATTGGTGTGCACTGACCAAATAGATATTTGTGGAGGAGGAAAAAAAATAAACTACAAAGAAAAAAATAGCCTGGTAGGCCAGGACCAGCATGTTGACCAACACTTGTTAATGCCTGGCCTCCAGTGATGAATTCGTAAGCCCTGGTTTGCCAGAGGTTCTGATCCAGCCTGCCTCCAGTGGATCACCAGATAAACTTGTCACCGAGAATAGGACCTGTGACAAATAGTGCAGGTTCCCTTTAAACAGTCGGTCACCTCTGCCCGAGGGGTAAACTGCAGCTTTGGGGAGTGACAAATATGATGGACATAAATGTGCCATCACAGGTTTGTGCTACAACTAGGACAAATAGATGAGTCAAAAGTAAATATTCGTATTTCGTTTGCAAACTCTGGGATTTAAATCCTCTAAAATCTGAGTTCCATTCATCATCAGCAATATAGTGAAATTATGGATCTAAACCTTATTTGGTCACTGAAAGGAACAGATAGGACTCTTATTCTTTGTTTTTAAAGGCACGATACAACAAATCTTCTGGAAAGGAATCTCAGTTTAAAAATCCCTCCTGGATACTGTAATAACAAAGGGTGGAACCTGTGTCTGGAGTAATAAGTACATGCAGAACATCAGCATTTTAACATTCACACAAAAACTGCTGTTGATAAGCCTGTACCAGTACAGTGGTAGCACGACTTCATACCCCATTACAGTCGCCCTTTGCATCCCTTTATTTGCCATTCCGGTTTCTGCAATCTCAACAGCTGCTCGGAATAATGACAGCATCAAGAATTCAATCTTATTATAGTATTGCTTTGTATTGCACAGATTTGTGAGCTGCCACATAGGCTGGATTTCCCAAGGCTACAGGGTATTAAGGGAGCTTGGTTTCAAAAGCCCATAAACACAAAAATAAAACTCAGGGAAAATAATCAATTGCAAAAACATGTTATAAGATTCTGGAAAATGCATTGAATGCAAAAGTACTCCAAAAAAAAAGAGGAAAAACAGGCTAAAGAGAAGATTGTTGTTTAACATTATTTCAGCCTTAGGTAAATAGGTTTCAACAACGTCTTCCCAAGATATATAAGAGCTCATAGAAGATCTGGAAGAGCACATCCATCTCTGCACTGAGCATGGGAAAGTTATTCCACCATAAGTTTTCTCTTTATCCTGAGAGCAATGGCTCTTATTCTCATTGTGCTGCCTTATCCCTTGCATTACAAGAGCTTTAATTTTTGTTTTGCCCCTGACGGTGTTCGTCAGCCAGCTGCTGGCCAAAGCTTTCCCTTCTGGAGGACAGCAAGTGTCCAGGTGGGTCTGCTGGAGCTGGTGCCCACTCTGACAGTCACTCCCTTCCTCCCCTGTTTCCCTCCCGAAGGACAGTTCCACCACCTGGGGGACAGGCCTTGGGCCTATAAAATCTTGCAAGGGGGTTGACAGGTGTCCCTCAGGAGGCTTTTCAATCACTGGTGGAGCAAGTAGCTGTTGCTAGCTATAGCTCCTCTCCACCTGCATTTCAGAGTATTGAAGTGAAGCAGCTGATGAATGTTATTTTGGGGTTTTTTCAGATGTGTTAAATGGAAGACAAATTAATGTGCTCCATCTTCAAATGCCGGTTCTAGATAAGAGACCTCACTTGAAAGGCTGCTCTGTCTGATGTGGGAAACTTTGATCCAAATTTCTCCCAAGGATCCGGTTGTCCCAACAAGAGCAAACCCCAAGTGAACACTGCTTCGCTTTATTTTTGAGGATTCTAGTTTGACTGGTCAAAGAAACATGAGATCAGTTGCCTGTGTGATGTTTTCCACCCATCGGGAATGGGAGAAACTATCACACGGTTCATCTTTGGTACTCAGACCCTGCAGCCAAATTCTTGGCTGAGGTAAATTTATGGCAGTAAAAGAATCAGCTCATTGTTTCAAATTATCCTCTTTGGAGTTTCTCTATTGCTCAACATTGTCTTGTACTCTAGAAACTCTGGGATTTAAAACAAAAAGAAGTCATTACTGGTACTATTTTCTGTGCCTCTCAGGCTGTGCAGCTGGGTTGCCTTAGTTACCACCAATCCAACTGTGCAAGGGGAGGGAGAGGAGAGGCACATGAGAGATAATACATTTTTAAAACCTCCAATACTGTATGAAACAGTTTGTCTATAAATAATAAAATGAATTTAGGGTCTGGCATCCTGAAAAGGAAAAAAAAGGTTATATTATTCTACAGCCTAGATTTTCCAGCTCTCAGAAATGATACTGCATCTTTTCGGTCAAGCACAGGATGTAGATTTAACACTTACTTGCTTGAAGCTGAAAGCTGCCATCTATAGACTTTGGAATAAGTTGGAACTAAATACACCTTCAAGTGTGAAAAAGAGTAAATGTTTATGTAGCTGGTTTTAGGAAAAATAATAATGGCCTGGAGTTATAAGGGAGTGTGGAAGAGCCCATATGAAGCATGGTGTGCTGTGGAACAAGCTTCATTAGCAGCCTCCAGTCTGCCACAGGATGTAAGTCCAGAAGGGAGCCAGGCTTGCCCCTCTGGTGGAGCTGTTTGTTAATTGCTTCTTGCACCTTTGAATAAACACATCTGGGCAACCGTTCTTCATTCGAGTGGGAAAGAAATAAAAAGAAGCAACAGCCCCAGATTTTTTTCCTTTGCCTTGTCAGATCCCACCAGCATCAGGTCTAATTGTTTGGTGGCTTCAGGTGTTACTAGAGAAGGTGTTTTCAGATGTGCCTATAGGAACCTAGTAGATAACTGCCTTACCCTGCAGCCCAAACTGCCTTTGGGGAATGAGGAGGAAGCAAAAGAGAGATCAAAAGTGCTCTTCCATGTACTTCTTCTTTTGGAAGAGGTGGGCAGGGTGTAGAGTATGGAAAGATGATGAGGTCTGTCCTCTACCACCACTAATTGTTTTGCCTTGTCTGGGGGGGTTGGTGTTTGTTTTGTTTTGTTTTGTTTTGTTTTCTGCAGGATCATTTTAACTGTGTCCTCTGCCTTATTGTGATGGGAAGGAGAGACAGGAAAGGGTAGGACGAAAAAAAGTACATGGAGCCATTTTTGCTGTGGGAACAAAGGTATGTTGGAATTGCATCTTCATTCAGTTTGCAGCACTTTTTTTTCTCTGGCAATGCTGAACCAAAGATTTGTCTCAGTCAGGAATATATTAAGACTCTGGCACACTGTAATTTGGAACAGCTTCCCCGTGGCTGTGTTTCAAGGCTTATTGGGACTTCGTTATTGATACCACCTTAAGGAAGTCCTCCTCTTCTCTTGGGTGGACACAGTTGGGAAGTGGATCAGGAAAAACACTTGGCACCAACACGGGGAACTGTAACTCAAGGGGAGTGTCTTGCGCGTGGATGAAAACACCATGGAATTGTTAAAGGCCAGGATTTTGTGGCTCCTTTGAAAAATACCAAGTATGCATGGAGAGGCAGACCCATCACACAGATGAGGCCTCCAGGGATTGCGAGAGCACACCAGATATCAATGGAGAATATTGTGTATTGTTTATATACATACTCTGAGGTTACATTCATGCTGCCACAACTGGGGTGCTTTTCAGCCTCTCTGTATGCACAGAAAAGTTGGGTGCTTGCCCCAGTTTCTTTAGTCAGCTGTTGAATATGCATCTAATTTTTGCAGTTAATTTAATCTCTGCTTGGCACAACATTTCGTCCAATCAGTTAACACTTTGGAAATCAAATTATTTTAATTCTGATTATCTCCAATTTATGCAGCAGGCACACTCTAGGCCTAAAATTACGAATATGTACTCAGTGATGAAAAATACTTGATCCCTAGATGTATCAGATATCTCATATAAAGACTTATGCCATCATGTAGAGGTGATGTGGTCTTTGATTAGTAATAGTCACTAATTATGTGATGCCTCTTAAACCAGAGCTAGTGCAGAAAGGCTGCAGATCTGTTTTCATTTACCAGCAATCCTCATCTCATTATTATGTTTATGCAGAATAGGATGCGGCCAAAATCTCCAAACATGGACATGTAGAGCAAGCATCTTGTTTGCAAAGGTAGCAAGCGGTGAAGTCGGTTATTCAGCACATTTGCTGCTTTTAGGTAGCTGAGTACGGATGGTGAGAGACTAGCTACAGACACTCTACTTTGGCTTGACAGGCATGTGAGACTTCGCAAAATGGATCCGGCATCAAATGTTCCCTGAGAACAGAGGGAGGTTGTCTTATTTATTTTCAGAGGTGTTTTTGCAGTGTTTTTTTCTTTCATCAGAAAGCCAGTTTAAGAAATTGCAAATGTTCACACATTTGTCCTAAATAAAATACACACGTTTTCCTGACAGAAACACTTTCATCCTCAAAAACTCAATCTTGAACGAAAAAGGAGAGAGGAAACCAGAAGGAATAATAATGACAATAACAATAATAATAACAATAATAATGATAATGATAATATCTCATGCCAACCCCCCAGACGTGCTTCCTCAGTTCTCTCTTTCTTCCACCTGTTAAATATGCTCTCCTAAACGACTTTTTTTTTTTCCCTCCAACTGCCCATTTGTCCAAGGAAGCTGCCTTTCTTTTTTTTTAGGTTGCTACTGGTTATACCACTACTAAAGGAGCAGGGAGAAATTCTCAACAGTTAGTAAAATTTTCCAAACTGCTGTTTTAGTCAGGGACCTGCTGCCACAGTGCTTTTGCTTGGATACACTAATGCATTCCTGTAAATTTTCAGTAAGCACTGCTATTCCCTAGTCTGACAAACAGCATGTGATGCAGGTGTAAGAGTTTTAGCCCAAGACATGTGGCTTCTCTGGACCCTTCTTTGAGCAGGAATTCAAAAGCCAGTGATTATGCTGGTAAGACCTCCTTCTTGAGCCACATTAGGGGAAGCTGGCCCAGCCTTTGTCTGGTAGGGCTGGGATCCTTGCTCCAATTTGTTCTCTATTTGTTAGCACGTGGGTAGGACCCGACAGTCGCTATCTGACACCCAAATGCCACCACCACTCCTCTTCCCCGAGGTACTCATGCCTCCTTCCTCTCCCTGCCTGCCTGGGGCAGTCACAGCAATTCATTTTAGGGGTATTTTTTTTCATATGCATAGAAGTAGTGAAGAAAACTTGGACTGACCCCATATCATACGGTTGAGGAACTCTCCAAAGTTGTAGCAGGAGATGATGACGGCAAGGCTACCGGCAAAAAAGGCTGCTAGCCCAGAGGGGCTGAACAAAGCAAAGAGAGGATATACCCACTCTCCTGTTACAGAATAAATCCACAGGACCCTAGGCAAGGAAAGAGAGAAATTACCTTTGGTTAGGACCATTCAGTTAGAAGAACCACTTCATCATTTCCAACTCCTGAAGGGCTGAGTTATCAAAACAGACTCGATACAGAGAAAATTAGCTCAGCTGTCGATACATCTCCTCGGCACTTGGGCTATTTGCTGTGAAGCACACTTGAGCCACTGCTAAATTAGATGGGTTTCGGTGCAGGTTGAAATGCACACGATATTCTGCTGTCGCCCTCGTGGCATTGGCTATTAGCCGTAAAAGCACAGTAAAATCACAAATTGTTCAGGAACAGGGATGTGCACTTGGCTATGCTAAGAGAAGCTTGTTCAAATAAGCTCTCACATATGTTTGCCCTTTAGTTACAAGGGCTTTTCAGCCCCTATCCAGATCCCTAGAGTCTGTGGAGACACAGAGCTGTTCCTCCCTGCCTCAATCCTTCTGCTGTTGACCACTGTTTTGAGGAGTGGAAAGAAGTTCTCAGGAGGTGAGAGGGCAAGGGGAATTCTCCAGCACCTTTTCTTTTCTAAGAGGAGGAAGAGAAGAGGAATGGGTAGGTGGGGAACAGATGTGGCTGCTTCACTCTTTTGTGAACTGTTTGCAAAGCATGGTTTGGAAAAGAAGGAAAAGGAAGAGTGTGGCGGTGCCTCAGTTTCCCTGAGGGGCTGCAGCCGCCCTCGTGGTCATTGGACCACTGCCACATATGTGTGTTCCCGCCTCGTGTTTGTATTCCCAGTTTATTACGTATGTTCTCTGTTCAATATGTATGTCCCCTGATAAATATTCATCATGTTCTCGAAAGTTCTGTTCACTATGATACTCCATTGGTTCCTCCCTACCCAGTCCCTCCTTCCCCAGTTCTGATTTGTCTCCTGGTTGTCCCTCAAGTTTCCCTCCGCCCATTTGCCCCTCCCTGATTGGTTGTGCTGTTCCCCTTATAAACCCAGACCCTCAGATCTCTAACTGTCTTCGTCCCTGGACCCTCCACAATAAACCATCTTGCTGGAACCCATACGAAGACCCTTCTCTCCTCCTTTGCCTCCGGCGCTATCCCACCAAACATCTGAGAGCTCCCTTTCCCACTCGGGAAGGACTGCACAGCTCAGAACAGCAGCCAGCTCCTGACAGCAGTGGCCAGCTCCGGTGGCCAGGGACGCTGCAGGACAGCCGCAGATTCCCTTTGAGAGGGTGGCTCAAGGGAAGCGACGCGGCGGAAGAGGATTAATATACCTGCTTTATAGGGTTTCTTTTCTTCTAATTGGGCCCTCTCTTTGTGCCTTTGTTATTCTCTCAGAAAATACCTTGTAGTGCCTGTCAGTTCACTGGTGATATGTTCATTGTCTATGGCTCATGAGAGTGGTTGGCAGAAAATGCCTGAACTTAAGAATATAAAAGTAATCTTTATATACTAAGTATAGGAAATTTTTTTTGGTGAATAAAATTATTTATCTTTGTATTGATCATGTAAAGAATTTCAGAAATAGGGTGGGTCTTCATTGATTGTTATCAGGATGGGCCATTTTAACAAGGGCGGCACTTCCCTAAAACAAACTTTTGGATCAAATGGTCTTATAAGGTTTAATTCCTTATTAAAAAAACCCCATATCTGAGGATTATGCCATACTTTCCACCACCAGTGCTAACGTGGGAATGCAATTGCAATTTCTTCTGATGGCACCAGCCTGCTACCTTACACTGAGCATCATGCCCCAAAGCAAAGCGACAAACAGGCTGCCCCGCTGTCCTGAAACTGTGTCGTGACACTGAGGAATGGGAGGATGCTAAGGAGGAAAGAAAAAGGCTGAAAAGATGTTTCTTCCTTTCTCTAGTAAAAGAAGGAAGGAGTGGGTCATAAAAAGGTGGTTTTGTCTTGCCTGTAAATTGGGATTTACTAATCCTCACCTAAGAGATAGAGTGGAGAAATGGAGGGGATTGATAGTAGAGCTGTCTGGACTGAGCATGGAAATATTTAAATGTAGGGACTCGTTTTCGTGATTCAAGATTCTTTCATCTAACAAACAGAGCTGTGAAGCACCTCAGTAATTAAAAAAAAAAAAAAAGTGTGCAGGAAAGGCCTCTAAGAGGCTGAGCAGAAATACTGAAGTCCAGGTACTGAGTGGAGCCTGTGCAAATGTCAGCATGTGCTCTTCACTGCACAGGAATCCTCCTTTCTTATTGTGTCTCAAACAGTAAAACAGAGAGTGACAACCACCTTTCTTTTGTATAACAAAGAACTAGATTATCTTGATGCAATTTGGCCAGCTGGTGTGTCTCCTATGAAGCACTCCAAACTGTATTTTCAAACCCAAATAAATGACTATGCCGGGTATTCAAAGCCACAGTGAAACCCTGCTCGGAGGCAGGTGTCTGGCGCAAGGTGTAACTGGCTGCTCAGTTTCTCTGCTGCCTTGGAGGGACCAGTCTCAGCCCATCGACACTGCAGCGATGGCAGTGACAGCTCAGGGAGAGGCTTGGAGGAAGGACTCCGTTGCTTGTGAAACACATGGTGCCCAAACGGGGCAATTAAATCGCCAGGTTGCAGCACCAACAGTAAAATATGTACGTGAGTTAAGATTTCAGTGCACGGGCCAGAAAAATTTTCTGTTGGTTGAAGGCTGTTGTCTGTGGTTTGCAGGGAACCGCGAAGTGGAGGCAAAAAGAAAGCAGGCAGGAGTTTCCTTGCCGATTTGGAAACAGTATTGACATTCCAATATCTTTTAACCAGTCATCAGGGCCCTGGCACACAGGGGCCAAGCACAATAAGGGACCACCTTCCACTCAGGACCCTGGCAACACAATGCAGCACCAACTCACAGAAGATACTAGGAGGGCTCGAGTGTGTTGATGCTTGTGTGTGATCTTCATCCTTTGGTGTGGATTCAGGTCCTGATATGAGCCATGTCTGCTGAGGGGTGAAATTGCTCAGCTGATAGGTGTTTTAGGGGAAAGCACAGCACACATGGCTGTAAGAGCGGTCTGGTCCCAAAGAGAGTAAAACCCAAATGTTGTCATAGGACAAGCAAAACAATGCTGGCATTAAGCAACTGGGTGAATCAGAACATAGAAAAGGAATTTAGGAAGCCATTTTTGTAATCCTATTAGGCTCTGGGCTGGATTAGAATAAATGGCTCCTAATTTGCTTATGTAATGTAGCAGTGAAGTCCCCTGCTTCCACAGCCAGTCTGATGGGTTTCAAGTCACTCAAGTGTTTCATCTGTAAAGTTTATTTTCTATTTCAGATTTTCACTCACTGGGCTGAAGATGGTCTCTAGCTGAGAGTGAGAACTGGTGAGTAGGAATGGGAGGGATGGGTTTTCTCATAGTTCCAGTGACTTCTCAGAAGTCTTTGCATGAGGACAAGTCACTTCCTCACTGACCAGTACGCTCTTGTTGTTATACAGGTGTTCTGTATTCTCCACCCTAGAGCCTGGATGTTCCCTCAGCTCTGGAAAGTTGCATCCCAGCATACCCTGAAATTATTGAGACATCTTCCTGAGTTGAGTCTCAATATAAGGCATCCTCTGAGAGGTCTGAAAGGTTGGCAGCTGCCCACAGTTACATGGAGCGGCAGTGCCTCCATATCCCAGCACTGCAGCCAGGATGCAATGAGCAAACCCACTCCAGGGGTGTATGACACACACACAGCAGGTGGACAGATGGCTCTGAGCTGTGAGAGGTGCTGATTAGATATAGTTTATTCTCTCAGGATCATTCTCTAACAGGTTGGGGATCAACTGGTGCATTGCTGGAAATGTGGGCAGTGTCCAGTGGTGGAGTGGGAGGAGGTAGTGGGGCAGATGCCTCCTCACTACCCACCAGTTTGCACCTGGCTCCAAGTATCGTTTTCTGTCTCAAGTTTCTAAAACCAGCCGTGTGTCCCTGCCAAACACCAAACTGAGTTTTACTCCTCTCCTGCTCCCATGACCCCCAGACCTTTTGGGATTTGGTGGTTTTGCAGTGAGCAGGACAACGAGTGGAGGTTAATTTGATGGTACCGGTAGAAATAAAAACTCCAGCCCAGAAGAAATTACCCAAAGTATCCCTGAGTTTATGGCAATTTAGTTACTTTCCTGTAAGAGGCCTTACAAGAGCAAGAGACACGATGTAAGGTCTCAGGACCTATGTTGCGTTTGAAGAAACCTGCCTTGCCAACGTTTGGAAATAGTTTTCATGAGTCTCAGCTGAAGTTTAAATGATTTCTCCACAGAACAGGCTGCCGTCTTCCACGTGTCTGGGTGGGAACTTTAGATCTAAAGTACAGCATTTGGCCTTATTTTACAAAGCAGATTACTTGAAGAAAAAATACTTAAATTCTTACCAACTGATATACAGAAAAGCGACAAATCCCAATAGGATCAATCCCTTCTTCTTTGCTGGGTAACGATGCGGCAAGGCAAGGATTTCCAGGAGAGCAAGTGGAAATACAGCTGTGTGCTGAGGAAAAAAGAGAGTCTGTCACTGACTGATCACAGTGCCTTGCCTTCAATCATTGCTGATCACAAAGTTCAGGCACCTGCTCATGAGCAAAGGATTATTTAACAATACTAATTGTATACAAAGATGCATACTTCATTTTTTACAATAAAGAAGTACTCCTACAGTAATGAGCACAAAAATTTTCTTGTTAATATGATGTAAAAATGAGGTTTGCCTGTAGCAAACCTATGATCTATGTTTATAATAGGTGAGCTCTCCTTTTGCATTTTGTAATGCAATAATTTTTTTTTATAATTCCCATTAGAGTACAAAAGGTATTGAACTCTATCATTATGTGTGGTTGAGGATGTCAGAAGTGTGCTCCTGGAACTCACTAAGCAATTGCTGAATTGCCTTCACGTTCTCTTCAAGCCGTTATTGTATTTTATATAGTGTAATTTATTACTTGCGCCAGTGCAATCCCAGTGTGCTGTGCTTCCCTTTGTAAATGGAAAAATGGATAAAGTGCGCATCAAACAAAGTTTTAAACCTACCACATTAACATACAGGAGACTTCAGTTAGCTGTGATTGAAGGTGATGAAGGAACTTTAAACAAGCTTATCCAAGAGCGAGAAAGGAGTTAAATTGCTGGAGAAATGTGTTTTCATTCTCGCCTCTTTTTTGTTGAAGAGTTTGAATTGTAGCATCAGTTTCAGGGACTTTAATGATAACTGTCTGAGCATGGAGGATTTTCAGCACTGAGCAGACAGTTTGGTTGTACTGTTTTATTGGGAGGAGCTGCCTCCAAGAGGGATACTCCTCACTGTGGGGATGTTGGGAGCACAGCAGAAAGCCTTCTGGGCTCAGACGTTAAATGGCCAATGCAGGGATTCGTGGGATGCTAATGCCTCGACTTGTTGACTGATTCATACCAATTTAAGAAAATAATTTGTCTGGGTGAAATTTCCCCACTAAAAGTTTTGTATTCCCTGTGCAAGCAAACAAGAACTTTGAACTGCAATGCATAGGATGGATGGCTTAAACAATGTTGGGGAACAACACAGCAAAACCAGTCACTGAAATGCAGCAGGAGAAAACTATAGCAACAACCGTAGCTGATTAGTTGGTTAAATTCCTGCTAATTAAGTAAATAGTTCCACATGTAGATGGGGGAGATAGGGGAGGAAGGCAACAGAGAAAGATAGATAGACTTTTAAATAGAAAAAAAAAGTCAAACGAAGGATTTTTTTGTCTTTTTCCCTAAAGGCATGACCTGCTAGGTGTATGGTATGAAGATTCCTCTTGTCCCAAGGAAATGGTTCTAACATTTTTAATGTACGTGTTTTCCAGAAACTGTGCTCAGTATCTGATGTGGTAATATGGTGTCAAAGTTTTATTGCTGTATATTTATGCTATGGGTTGTGAAAAATACACATTAAGTTCTTTAAATGCACATTGAGCTACAAACAGCATGCATGAAAACAGTGTTTAGCTATTTGTTTCAGAGACAGACATCCACTTCTGTCTGCTGCTTCCAAGTGACAACTCCTTGGAAGCTGAGTGTCCTCCCTTAGCCCTCCTATCACACCCAGGAGCTGCTATTCATACCTGGCTGTCCGTCTATCAAAAGAACCATTCCACCTCAGTTATCTTTTTTCAGAGAAAAGAGGTAGAAAATATTTCTTTGATGTTCCAGTTCCTCTCACTCATTGGCACTGGGATTTTCTTCTGTTCTGTTTCACAAAGATATTCTTCAGCTCTGCAACCTGCTTGGTTGATTGCAGAGGTCTCGTATCAGTACAAATGATTCCTGGATTCATTTAACCAGAAAAATATCTTCAGTGCACACAATTTTCATATATAATCCCTGTAACTGTCTTTTAGTCAGAAATCTACGTGTTAAGCTGCTTTCAAAAAGATTTTTAAAAGCGTTTATTTTCCGTAGTTGAACAATAGTTTGTCCTTGAACAAAACCCAAAATGCCCATGGCAAGGCTGCAGTGATGGAAAACCTGCACCTTGTCCTCATTTTTAGGCTTTAGCCTAAGCGTTTGGCTGGCGCTCTGATTTAGAGCACCTCATTTTGACAGGTATTTTGGAGCATGCTCAGGAAAGAGCAGCACAAATGGCCTTTCAGAAAGGCTTTCTGTTGCACAAACAACAGAAAGTATGAGCAGGGAAGCAGCCCAAAGGCAGGCACAGAAATCGTGCACGCACTGAATGTGCTGTTGCACCTGGAGAGGAAAGGAAAAGGAGAAGTTTCAAAGGCGTAAGAGATTGATGCGATGGTGACTGTGATGGGCGAGTGTTCCCTGTCCATCGTGTCCATGACCAGGGGTGAGTTGCTCAGTGTTCCACTGAGATGTGGCTTCGTGCTGGGACCCTCCAGCAGCACACAGACAACATGTGGAGAGCAGGATGCGGTCACAGGGAGCAGGCTGGGGGTGGTGAGGGGCAGCCTGCTGCTCGAGCGCGCGATGCGTTGGCACTGCTGCTGAGCAGCAGACTGGTAGTGCCTGCAAAAGATTGCTGGGAGATCTTCTTAGTCTGTGCTGATTTAGAAAAGGCTGATGTGCTTCACTACTCATTTTTGTCAGGCTCCCCCACTTATGTAGGAGTTAGAGAAAAAACTCAAGGGCCTATAAATCAATAGAAGCTTGAAAGTTACTGGCAAGACTGGGAAATTTGGCTGCTTTTGGGAATAGCCAGGAGTTTAGTGGAAGGGGTAGGTTGAAATTTCTGCTCTTCCTGATTCGATGAGCTTTCCACTGCTTGTAAGAGTGTTTCCATGTCCAAGGACAGCAAAAGCATTCAGGAGTGGGACTGTCTGCCTCTTGTTTTGCAAACAGTTTCTTAAAGGTCTTGGATCTATCCTGATTTGGAAAAACAAATGAAAGAAAAAAAAAAGGAAGAAATTTGTTGTGGCATAGGAAAGCTGCAAGCTGCTCTCTTCCCAAGTCCAGTGATGTCACTGGCCCATAACTGTATGCTGTGTCTTCTGTTCAAATAATCGTATCTTTTAAAATATATTTTGCCATGTATATTAACTAGACGTGCTTTTTTTGTAGAGCCATTTAAATTTGCTGTGAAAATTCCTTCTTGAGACAGATTTCTACAACAGTTCTCAGCTTCCTCAAGCACCCCCAGGATGATTCTTTAAAATTATTTTATTATTTTTCCTTTGTGGCTATAAAGGTTTTTTTTTTCATTTTCCCTCTTTGCCCCCCCGATTCCTTCTCACGTACACATACACCCCAGGCTCGCAAACATGTGGGAAAATCTTCCCTTGCACTTCTGCTATCCCAGAGTGTATTTCTGCCAAGCCAAATTTGTGCATTAACAGTAAAATCACAGAGGAATTTCTATCGAATACCCGAGCAAGTTTGTGACAGCAGATGCGTATTTGCAGAGCAGACACCAGGGGAATGTGTGGATGGCTACAGGGCACGGAGCCTGCCCTTTGCCTACGACACACAGTTGGCTTTCCACATGACTTCCCTCTCACAGCCGAGAGACGTTGACTTTGGCAGCATCATTAGTGATAGACCATATATCATGGTTAATCATATCTGCTGAAAGGCTATAAAGGCTTCTCATATCCTTCTCTAAAAAATAATAAAAAAAAAGGATGAAAAAAAAAAGATGTGTTTTCTCATCCGCATTATTTTTAACCACGGGTCTCTGGTGCATAGTCATTAAATGTATTTTCAACCCTACTTAGCAGTGTTTCATATTCTTAAACTGACGTATGTCTGAGGAGCGCAGTATTTGTATGGGGCCAAATTAAAATATACAGTTTTGCCTCTTCCTTTAAAGAAAACTTAATAATTAAGCTCAGATTGGCACAGATCAAAACATTGGCAAAACTTGCTGGAAACAGTGACTCATTTTTTATTTCAATTAACAGTTTCTCAGTTTCACATATAAACAGTGAAGCTGTCAAAAATAATTATCACAGAAGGAGGGAAAAAAAAAACCCCTACTTCACTCCAAGGTAAGGAAAACAGGCTAAAACAATAGCTGTGTGTACTGATCAGGCTATCAATGAACCAAACTGAACAGAGAGCTTTTCCCTGCTCTTGGCAGGAATCCTGTTGGTACTTATTTTTAGGTTCTTTGAAATATTAATGTATTTATTTGTCTAACAACCTCTGTTTGTTGAGGAAAGCTTTCAGCTTACAAATTTTGCAAGAGCAGATTTTTTTTTATTTCTTTCTATAGCGAAGAGATAAAAGTGACGTGACTTTCAAAATTAGAGACATTTAGTTAACTAACCACACTTTTAGCCTGAATTCTGCTTCCAAACATTCAATTTTAAAATCCTTTGTGTCTCTTTCTGGCAGCCATTATGATTTTTCAGTTGGTTTTGGTTTCTTTTCTCCTTTCCTGAGAAACTCAGGTGAATCTGAACTAGTTATAAAATTGCAAATTTCATTTTGTTGCTCAAACAAACTCTGGCATATGAATACAGAGGGAAGAAAGTATCTTAAACATATGCTGAACTTTATCTGAAACATTGCACGTTAACTTCTCTCCTGCAGACAAGAACATTCCCCTGCTTCTTTACTTTCTGTTTCCTATCCTGTGTTGTATAATTCCCAGGATACGTTTCAGGTTCATGAGTTTAAACTAAGATAAATAGTTCTCTGAATATTATTTCCAGGGTTTTCTAAGCCCATGTGGGATTTTTACTTCCCATATTTTGAGTAATTTGCGTATTTATTTAATGCTGTATCCTCATTTTGCCGTTGAGAATTCAAGTAAGAGCGAGTTTCCTGGGGCTGAGAAGACAGGGTTGGGTAGAGTCAGTGCTCAGCTGCAGGCTCCAGCCTAGGCTGAGTTTTGAGCCCATGAATAATCTCCCCAGAGCTGCTGAGATCACTTGTGCGCCCGATGTGTGTGTTGCAGTTGACTCGGTGTGACCTCGTTTGACTCCGGAGCGAAGGAAATGATGCCTCGGTTGACCAGAGCTGTTTGTTTCTAATTCGTCTGCATTTACATACCCTCCATGTCTGCTTTCCATTAACATGTGAGACTTTAGGGAGGGATCTTTTCGCAAACAGTTACCACTGGCCAAAGTAAACTCCACTGGGCACAGTTGGAGACCATCAAGTGCTTTTGAAAAACTGCCTGTGTTTCTCCTTTCAGACCAATTCCCCGCAGAGCTTGTGTGCTGACAACCACTCGTGGCCAATACTCATGCTTCTCTCTTCCCCATCGGTATGTTACTGCAAAGGAGAAGGAAAAACCCACTTTGGTGTTGCCTTGTGAGGCTCATAAGCCAGTGTTCATTGCTTGTCCCTTGAGGTGTTTACTCAGATACTCAGCTCTTTGTTGGGAAACGTCCTCTTGTCTATGGAAATTTCCTTCAGTTGGATGCTTTCGTGAACAATTACAGCCTGTGTTATCTGAGCATAATAGAACTAAATGGCTTCCTGTCACCATAACCTCTGTTTAGTTTTATACTCATAATTTTCCGAATCTCTGTATGGCCTCTCCTTTCTTGGCTTCATTTTGGAACGAATTCCCTCTTTTGATTTATTTTGCTATTATTTTGTCTGCGTTCAAATGCCTCCTTCAAAATTTTCTTTCGCAATCTCTCCCTATACATTTTTCTTCCTTTCTTAACCTCTCCTTATTTTTCAGGGTGGAAAGGGCTTAAGCATTATTGTTCATTTTATTTCTTTAACTAGTACTTTGCTATGTTTAGTTGAAGAAATAATTCTCTCTTAGGGTTCCTACGTGTCTTTTATATTTCCAACCATCAGTGCACTTTCAGGGAGCCACGGATTTATTTTATGGATAGAGCGGGAGGCACAGGGAGTCCTGTTACTGAGCAGGTGTGGTGGCAGATTAGTGAGGGACCTATTGCTCAATTTAATTCCAGCAGCACTCCTCTCTGAGCCATCAGCTACTATCCGTTTCTGCCCTTTCCAGCTCCATTCATGCTCACCTGTAAAGCAACGTTAATATTTTTTTCTTAGATGTGTAGGTACTTTGGGAGCGTTGTCGTGAAAAATGGATGAAACATTAGACCAATTGTATGATCAAAGGTAAAAGAGCATCAGAGATAAAGTTTCTTGCCTGCACACATGCATTTTTGGGAACAAGGCCCTGGCTGAATATCCTATTGCTTACTAGCAAATGTTTTGTCTCAACGTCAATGCCAGAATTTTAATTGCCTTTCTCCCTGACATTAGATATGTCGTCTAAGAAACTGATGTTGCACTGCAGCTGGAGGCTGACATGAGACTGAAGTGACACATCCTTTGCCGTGGAATATTTGTCTCCAGCTGTTCCTTCGCGGGGTGGGTTACGGAGACTGCACCTGTGCTCGCTGGGGTAGCAGCAGCCCGGGAGGATTCCCTGCCATAACATTTGTCTGTGAAACACATACTTTCTCCCTGAGGAAATGGGCTTATGTCAACAAAAATGGAAACTTCAAAAAAACCTGCCTAGTGCTGGGAAAAGCTAAGCATCTTTGCTCTTAAATGTGTGGGGTGATTAATTTTGTGTGCCATATTCCTCACACACACATTCTTCTTCTTTTGCCAAAAGCTGAATGTAATTGGCAGCCTATGAATGTCCATAGTTGCCAGACAGCTTAAAATTGAGATACTGTGAAATGCAAACAAATGGAAATGTTTCTCCCTTGTGTAAATATGTAAGAATTATTAAGCATTAAATACCGCTTGCAGAGAGAATCGTTTAAGATGGTCAAAGAGGAACCCGAGGCTGTTCTCGTGTACACACCTGGAGGAGTAGGAGTCGAGTTTGAGTGGCCTGGACAAGAGGGTTCTGCCCTACAAACTGAATTTGCACCCCCTTTTTTCATTAGTGATGCAGCAGCTTCCTAAAATAGCTGTAGTAAGACGTAATCCTTCACACAGATACCCTCACATGAGAGTAACTTATATTCATATAACTTACATTTTTTCCAGATGGAAGTAAATCACACTGATCCGAAATACCATTTCTGTTGATGTAGATGTGTCCACACTAGGGAAGGTGAGGCTTAGCTAGGTAGGCAGAACACGAGCAGCCTGTATATACCAAGAAGCTCCTGGATGAGAGGGGACATAGTGAGTCCTGCTGGTATTCTTACTGTCAGGGCATCGGTGGCCTGCTTCAGTGAAGGAAAATTACTTGTATGCACCTTGTTTGTTCTCTCATTCCCTTGCATTGTCATTTTTTATTTTCAGATACAGCTTAGCTACATCAGGGCAAAGTGCAAAGGATCTTCAGAAGCTTGGGCAACAAGGAATCTGTTGTTATCTTTGCTGAAAGTCTGCCAGGTAAAACATGTTTTTTCTGAGTCTCCATTTACCTTCCTTCCTCGTCTATTCTCACCTTTTTAGCTTACAAAATCTTCAGAACATGCACAATTCATAACTGTGTGTCAGTAGAGTGCCCAGGAAACTAAAATGCTGGTTTTCGAAAAGGTGAGAGGGTAACACAGCTACAGGCTAAATTAGAAAAACAAGTGGCCAAACTAAACTTAGATGCAGCCTGAAAATAAAGAAAATTGTGCTTTTTAAAAGAACTGTGCCTACAGAATGAAAATATAAAACTTCTTTTACAAAAACACAATTGTACCGTTACCGTTTTTTGTGAACACATCTGCTCAACATTTATATGTATCTTTTGTTATAAATCAAAATGGTTTTGAGTTATCTCTTCTGACCCAGCAATGCCCCACTATACTTAGCATTCAATTCTGTCAGACCCTTCAAAGTGTAGTGTTCGCCAATACTGCCATTAAATTGAATAATACATGCATATGGTTTAATCCAAGCTGTCTCCAGCAGTTAGTCTCCTTCTGGAGAGTATCCAGATGTTGCTTGAAAAGAGATGACTGGGAAAGAAATAAACAAATTCACTTGACGAATTGGCCAGCGTTATCTTTTGTCTCAGCCATCTTCCACTTCAAAAGTCTTGTTCAAATAAAATAATTATGCTTGAGACATAAGTAGAGTGGACGTTTTTCATCCACAAGGCTCAAGGTTTTGTGTAAAGATGGCAAAATGTAATTACCCCTGGCAAACAAAAGTGGAAACTGAGGCCCAGCCTTTGGGTTAAACTCAGTAGAAAAGCAAAGAGAGAAACATAGATCGTCTGGAATATTTGGTCTCCTTCAAATACGAGCAAAATTCCTTTGTACATTACCCATCCTTTCTGCAAAACAAAATGTTTCTGCTCAGAGTGCAAAAACAGGGCTAAACTGTAGTGCTCACTCTGCAACTCTGGGCTACCAGGCGGGCAGCAGCAACTCTTTCCCACTGTGAGAGAAGTCCATGGGAGGAAAAAAGTGGTTATTCGTTTCTGTAGGGAAGGTGCTGCAGCATCACCACAAAGCCAAGGAGCTCAGCATTCCTGAAGTGGTTTTGCATGATTATTTTTTGGGTTCACTCTCCAGTTACATAACAACATATGCTTTCCCTATTTACAACATTAAAATAGACTGAGATTTTAAAAAAAGTACTCCCACTGCAAACGATATGGCACCGGCGCTTACTACTGATACACCCGTATCTTTCTCCCCCAAAGCCAGCTACATGCTGCCTCAATCTGCCACGAAATGGCTGTAATCTCAGAGCCACAATTTCATAGCAACATGTAAGGAAATGAACCCAAAGAAAAAGTGTCTGCTTGGCAATCAGAACTTGGAGATTGTCCCTTAAAGTGTTGGTATGTCCCTGGATCTCCCTAGTGTTTCTGGCGGATATTTTGTGTTGGAAGAAAGAAATGTCTCAGCTGAGCCTGAAGGCACCTGTTGGAAGGTGTTCCAAGCCACAAGGATTGTTGATAGCAGGGATCAGTCTATGTTGGTGGCAGATGTTTTATGCTTGATAGTGACTGGAAGGAAAATTTCCCACCCAGGAACTGTCAAGCACAAGATGTCTGCAGTGTATTAAGAGCTTTAGAAATAAAATACCAGGTTGTGATAGAGGTTTGCTTTATGTGAAGTTTGTCTCTCGTCAAAATAATTTTCAGGAAGAATTGTTTTTCCTTTTTTAACACCTGTTTTTGACATTTCTGATATAGAAAAGCTTTTTGCTGTAGTCAAAATGACTCTGTTATGAAATGTAGATGTAGGTAGGGTAAGAAAGAAGTTATAACTGATACGTTTGAGGGGTTCCTGCAAAGAGTTCTTGCACATGAAATAAAAATGTATGCCCTAACATCTCTCAACCTTACCATGTCATAAACAAATGTGGAAATGGAAAGGACAAATTCTCAGCTGTGAGCCAGGATTAAAACAAGCAGCAAAGTCTATCTCCTCTGAGCTCCACTTTGTGCCCCGCCCTTGCCCAGCACCTCCACGACTGCGAGCATTTTAAACCAGTTGCCCATACCAAATCCTGGACCTGAAACCAGCACGGTGCTGAGGACATGAAGAATCTTTCATTTTGGTGGATGATGGTTTTCAGAGAGAGCAGTGCCCTTGCACTGTGCAGAGGTTTGGGGCGCCACAGAAAGGCCCTGGCGGAGATGAACTGGTGGACAGAGAGCAGGTGATGAGGTTAAAAGTGCACGATGGCTGTGGTTTATCGCTCGGGTATCAGCAATGCGGACGTGCCTCTGTGTGTTTGGATTCCAGTCTCACGTCCCTGAATAAGCCTGTCTAAATCAAGGGGCTGCTCAAACCTCGAGCAACTGTCCTCAGCCAGACACCCCAAACCCTCCCACATTTACCTTCAACGCTCGCTGGGGACTGCTGCAGTGGGTTGCAAGGCACGGTTCTTAAGAAATGAAGTCTGGAGAGAAATGAGCTTTCTATGCGATTATTTCATACTTCTTGGCTTCTCTGATTCAGCCTAGCGCTGAACCTCTCCCTTCTCTCCCACTTCCCATTCACCCCACGAGGCCTCCCTGACCCTGCGATCCACCCACAGTTTCCATGTTACTGTCAGCCTCCTTTCACTTGACTGATGAGAAATATGTGATTATTCAACACATCATAAAAACGGCCAGAGCAAATGAAGGAGAAATCTGGAAAGTATTTATAGAAAATCTGTAAACAATCATTGCAATCCAGCTATTCAAAGCTGTGCACACATTAGCTTATTAGCTGTAGAGCTGTCAGATTCTCTTTTGTTATTTCACCTTTTTTAAAAATTAAGGGCTGCTTTGTTACACTCAGCCATTTTGTATTTCAGAGACTTCTTCAGCAGACACAATTTCTTTTTTCAGCTACAATAAGTGAGATTTTCTTTCCTTATGACTACACATCATTTCATTGACTTCAGAGGTTTGACAAGCACTGATTCACTGACGTTCCTTGTGTGCTAAAAGGCTTCTTGAGGCAGCTTCAAGCACATGCGTCTGATTGCTGCGTACAGCTCAACATCAGATTCAGATAAGCAGGAAGGAGGAGGTGAGAAAGAAAAAGCTGTGAAGCTCTTCTGGAAAACAGCACAATGCAATGGGGGGACACACGTTGCAAAGTCTCCCTTTTCTCTGCAAGAGGCTGAGGTGTTTCTTACTCACCATAGCGTGATTTAACCAGAGCGGGATGACTCCATCGAGGCTTTTTGGGTAAACCAGCTCTCGGTTGTAGGTATACAGTGTCCAAAAGGATATAAACACAAACTGGAACCAAAATGCAAAATGAAAGAAATTTATAAATGCAGGACAAACATAACTGATAGGATTTGGTTAGTGCTTTCACTTCTGAGATGGCAAAACATCTCCATGTTTTTTTTACACGAAAAATGATGACAGTGCCACATAAACTCACGTTATCTCACATTTACTCTGAGATGCAGTGTTCTGTGTTGATACCGAGAGAAAAAAACCCCTGCTTTATAAACTGCCAACACTGACATTTTCTGTGGAATCCAAGATTAGCTGCTTCTTTTTTTTTTTTCCTCTATCCCTTTCCCTTTGCAGATGGGATCTTTTGATGGTCGAGAAGTTCTCCTCAAGAGACTGTCAACCCTTTGTTTTGCTCAGTAACAAAGTAAAAACAGATCTCGATAAGGCAGTTCACATAAACTTACCCTTTACCTTCACAATTCATAAGCCTAATTCCTAAACTGCAGGTGAAAGCTGCGCACAGTGGGCACCCATTTTATCCCCACTAGGGCAGGCATTACAGTGGGACAACTTAACTGGAGGAAATGATCGCTGGTATCAGTTACTGATACCTGGAAGCTGATTTGCCATTTTTGGCCTGGCTTTGTATTCGAGCACACTTTGTGCTCGGCGTTGGAAATCAGGGGTGTGAGATGCTGGAAGAGTGAGACTGTGCCACTGTCCTGCAGGCATGGTGAGGATGCCTGGGGCGATACGAGAGCAGCATGGTGAACACTGCTGTGCGGGGAAAATAATTAGCCAGTCTCTCTGACTCCATCCCTGGCAGGGCTTTTTTATCAAGACAGCTAGCTGAGCTGCTTGTGGACCATGTTTAAGCAGTGCTTCTCAGCCCTCTGAGATTCAGTGGTGGCTGCAGGCATCACTCTCACAGAGCGTACCTACATGCATAAATAACTCATCAGTTCCTGTCCAACCCACGGCATTTTGATAAACAGCATTGTCTGTGAGGGAGTAGGTGATCCATGATGAATCTGACGTAGGCTGTGACTATAATTATTTTTCTGCGATTCTGTTTCTCTCCCATGCTTATTTAAAGCTACTTTGGCATGAAAGAAGAAGATGTGAGGTTTTGCTGCCTCCTAGGTACCCTCCAATGTCCTCCTGACCTGTGCTGCCCTTTAGAGAAAAGCCCTAAGTTGATAAATCCACAGCTATTTGGACCATGAGATTAACAGAGAGGTTACACCTCATTCACCCTTTTGGGGTCAATCTGTATCCACTTGAGGACGGCAACCCTAATGTTTGTGCAAGAGGCTTTGCTCTCCACCATGACAGGCTCAGCACTGTTTCTTCTTCTGAATGGTCCAAAGCCATTGAAAATCCAATGGTAAAAGAAAGCCCTTAGTTCTTATCTATGTTACACACATACTTCTGGTACCATGCACCCCTAATCATTTATGCAAACGTTATTTTCACATACAGAGACAAAGGGTACTTACTGTGGACAGTGGGAAAGCCAGGACACTGAAAAGAAGGTCTCTGCTGGAAATTACGCACTTAGCACATCGCAGTTTCTTAATTAGTCTCAACACATCAGCCAGGAAGGACACCCCATAGAAGACAGCCTGCAAAACCTAAAGTAATTACACCTAATGAGGGAAACTCATCCAGCTTTCATTAGCATGTTCCTCAATGAAATCTGTTCTTGCTCTTCAGGGAGCTGTTTTGTTCGTGAGCTGCAAGCCTGTGTGAGGGAAATAGCTGTTGGCTAAATCTCTTTTACTAACCCAAACTGATTAAATAAAGTTGGTCAGGAGATAACTTTAACAGTATCCCAGTTAATAGACTCAACAGAGATGTGTGATGTGATTCAGATGGGTGAAGTGAAGGGACATGTTGAAAGCCAGCTCCTGTGTTAATGGTTGACCACTGGATGTATCCGAGCAGGAGAGAACAAATGATGCCAGGACATGTTTCCTGTAAAGCAATTGCTAGATAGCTTTTCCCGCTATTTAGCCAACACAGGTTCTTCTTTCTAGGGACTCACAGTGCAGCTGATCTCAGTGCCAAGTAGCTCAAAATGCTCTAAGGTGAGAATTAGGTGCAGAAGTTACAAAAACAGAACCTCTTTTGCTGAAGTCAAAGGGATTCAGGAAAGAATCTCAAGTGCTTCGAAGCAAAGATCCAGACTTCACCAACTAAAACTGAAGTTATTATTAAAATTTAAATGAAACTATTTATAACTAATGAATTTTAGGGTTGAGAGGTTGTGTTTTGGTTTGAGGTTTTTTTCTTTCTTTCTTTAAACCATTTGCAGGTAGCGAGGGTGGGATTTTTGCAGGAGGGCTCTAGGAGGATTTGGTAAAGAATTGGGTAATTGCACACTGACAAAACAGAATTTTCCAAATTAGTGTCATATTGTCAAACTGTCATATTATTGTGGTTTAAACCAATATTGCTGTTCTAATTTCTCCATTTTGTCTCCTAACACTACACAGCAGATCAAGATGAACCAGATTTGTCAGACACACAAAGGCAGAATAGTATTTCGCAGAAAAATACTGCTCCCACCGTCTTGCATTTAGCACCGAGTCAGTTCAGTTCACTTAACTCATGGGGTCACCTCTTCTTTTTAAGGCCAGGTTGTCCCAGAGTGATGCAATATGGGAAATGCAGCCTACTGCAAACACTGGATCAGCTAGTGATGCTTAAATGGAAAGAGGGCTACAGCTTTCAGGATGAGATCTCTTTTGCCATGACCTTACTCTGAATCAGATATTTATTTAGAGCAAAGTCCCTGAAGTTGTGGCTGGTTACTTCATCGGTTTCTGAAGAAGCTGAAAAGGGTGGTGCTTGGGAGGGGACAGGATTAGTGCAATGTTTTTCCATCAGAAATTCCTTTATTATCAAAATATATGAGGGGAGGAGGGGACTATGACTTCACCATGCCTGTTGTCAAACAAGGGCTTCTGCAAGCTTTAGTTTGCAGAGACTGAGTCTTCCTGGGCAACAAAATGACCACAGTTTGCAGTTATCTGCAACCATCCCCAAACATTTTGTTTCTTTCCAGCACAGGGAAAAGACACGCTCTTCCTTCCCTATCCTTTCCACAGTCCAGAGAGTCACCACGGTAGGTACAACTGTTGAATTGTCCCCCTCCTTGTGCAGACCCACACCAGTGGAGGTAGGGAGGTGCTGGCACAGGCTGGGTAACTGGCCCAGGGTCACCCAGGACCAGGTATCAGAGGTCGTGCACCACCCAGTTCAGCCCCACGTTTCCTATCAAGGCTTAGGGTGAACAGACACATTTTTACATAAAAAAAAACCCCAAGCAGCTTCATCAGAACCCACATATGTTTTTGTTCAATTCTGAGGCACCAAAGCAGCTCTTTTAAATGTGATTTTTCTCTCCCCATTATCACAATTAGCAGGCACTATTTCAGTCAGTAGGGATTCAGCCCTCCAAGTCACGGGTCCGGTTCAGTAAAGTCCACGCTGGGGTGCAGTGTACTTAGGCACAAGCACATGTTCAGCCCAAATGTCTGTCCCAATCCTTGGCCTCACCAGGACACCAATACCAAGTCCTCGAAGAGCCAAGAAAAGCCTGGTAATAAACAGAAGCTCTTGTTACACCCTGTAGAGTCAGCAGTAACTTTCTGTAGAAGGCATGAAAAATGAACATGAGGGTGGTGACAGTCCAGTGACACATGGTGACTAATTGCCAATAAAGCAATTAGGGAGAGGACTGGTTCCCAGAGGATGGGGCTATTATTATCTTGTTCATGGTCAGCCTTACATTAATCATGGGACAGGGATAGGCTGCTTCTTTCCCCGCTTCAAAATTAACTAAAACAAACATTACTGAAAAGAAACAGTCCCAAAACAGCCGCATTCTCAGCCTGGTAAATATTCTGTTATACACAGGGGAGGACAATGTTATCTTCTGTATGGAAAATGCTTATCTGAAAGTGTAACCTGACCCATTTCTCTGGCTAAACACGGAGAAGAACAACTCCTGAAGAAGTTTGAACTCAGCCTCAGGAGCTTGGATTTGTGCTGCTGTAGCTCTACCCTTGTTCATCACCGTAGTTTCAAAGGTGTTTCAGACACTTTAGTGATCACCCTGTATGTCCAAGAGCAGTGGAAGGTTATACAAATAATTTTCAAACCAGAAAATGGAACTTAGCTAGGATCATCCCTAGTACTGCTCAGTCTGGCATTGTGCACCCCCAGTAGATTCAAATCCAGGCTCCAAACTCACTGGGGTTATTGTTGTATGAAAGGTGCATCCAAATCTTGTAGCCCTCCACTAAAGGAAAAATGTTGACATTAAAAAAAAAAAATACTTGAAAACATCAAATTATTCCAGATGTCCTGTGAATTTCCCAAGCAGCAGTGCTGGCGCTCACAAATCCATTGCAGGCACTCATGGAATATAAATCCACTGGCTGTAAATAGAAAGGATTCCCTAAAGTGTTCCCACACGAACAGAAGGAAGACTGGAAGCATTCAGAAAGCTAATGATTGACCCAAAGAGGAGAATATGGATATGATTATCCCTGTTGGAGAGAGGCTGCTTTCCCCTCTAGACCCTGCAGAGTTCCACAGTGCTGGGTGCTGTAGAAACATTTAATTTGGCCAGATCAGTTTTCCAAACTGAGACTCATAGTGACAAAGACAAACCTCAATTTTTATCTAGTGCAGTGATCAAAAGGGTGTTTCTGTTTAACTAATGTGACATGATTTACTATTGTGTATAAGATCTTGCCATATGTGTATATTGAAATCTCCAACTAGTACAAATACATCGAGCTCCAAGCTCTGCCCTTAAGGGAGGGATAAATCCAATATTCCGAGCAAGTTATTAGACATAAAAGTCAACGTTTAGTGTAGACACACATCCATTCACATGATAGTGTCCTGGAAAATATCTTTACTAAATACTGGGCCTATTCTGAAACAAATACAAAGCAGCTTTCAGGACAATTGAAAAGTATTGCCATTATGAAAGACAAAAGTGTAAGGAATAAATTGGGGCAGGGGCAGGAATGCAATTAATAGTTTTTAAAGGTGCAGTGTGCTCATTATGCAGTGATTTACTAATGGATTTACAGCAGCAAGCAGATTTTTATGAGCTCGGATATTTCAGGCAACGAATGATTCCGCTTGCACTGTTTTGTGTCACAGATGAATGAAATGAATACAAAACTGCTTTTATCTGTCATTTCTGCTTCTTCAATAATCGGTCAATGAACCTCTTTGATACAAAGCCCACTTATCCTTTTTTTTTCCCTAGAAAAATATTTCCTTTCTGAATCTTGATTGCTATGATCATTAAGAAGATGAATACGAAGCAATGTCAGAGCTGTAGCTCTCTTGGGAGAGCCACATGACTAGCAAGGAATTGAATGAGGTGCTAAAAGAGGGTCATATCTAGAAGGAATTCTTCCAGCATCTCTCCAGCAAAACTAGGAGACAAGCAGCATTTCCATCCCCAAAAAATGTCATTTTTCCCGGTATTTCCATTTCAGATCACAGTGAGGTGGCCAGCGCAGCTTTCCACAGAAAGAAATTTTTTAACGCAATTCCAAAGAGATAAGAGAAATTTTGGAGGGAAATTTTCCAAGTGATTCAGGCAGTCAGTGCCAGAAGCAAGGCAATCTCAGTCTGGCAGGACACAGGCAGAAGAGCTGGACAAAGGCTGTCTCTGTGTTCCTGCCTCTGGGGAAGCCTCCAAGGCACCGCCCAGGCCTGCCCAGCACGGCAGAGCCACTGAACCAGAACAGCCCAGTGTGAAGCTTTTGCCTGCTCCTCTTCCCCATGACCATACCTCCCAACATCCTGAGGTGCTTTCTGGGACTGCCTCCAGACTGACAAAAATTCAATGCGTTGGGTGTGCACCCAGTGGACACGTGTGGTTGACAGGCACCTCTTGCTCCTCGATGTCTCTCAGCAACAATAGGCAGTGGCTTGATGCCAAACCATGGGATAAGTCTTTTAGGTCCTGTGGAGCCCCACGGAGAGCACCACACCACGTGGGACTTGTCTTCTCACCCTCTTCCTCTCTTATAGAGCAGCTCAAAAACCTTTTGCCACCTTTTTACCTCTGCTTTACCAAAAAATGCTACCCAGTTCAGCAGGAGAAGAGGGGTGACAGCATTTCTTTCCCTAATCCGCTTCCATTTTTTGGCAATCCTTTCTTGAAATAAGTAAATCTCTGAAGAAGTAGGACTACCATGAAGGAGTAATTTTGCACACCCTGTCCCATTGCCACATTTTCTGCATGAGAGATAGGCAATATCTTCAGCCCAAACCACTTCCCTGTTGGCTGGCAGCTCCATTTTAGCACTGGGATCAGATCAATGAGTGGTTAAAAGCTAGGAGACAAAGGACTGGGGAAGCGGAGCAAGAGCCCTCACTCATGGAGATTTAAGAGACCTGAGCTGTTCAGCAGATCTGTAAATGAGCTGGCAAAGGGAGCAAATACTGAGGTGGTACACTTTTGTGAATCTGATGGGGTTTTCTCCCTGTCAAAGCGAAGCCTGACTGTAAAATTGCCAGAGAATCTCAGGATACTGAGTGCCTGAGAGATCAAGTACTACGCAAAAATCAGTGTTGATAAGTGCAATGTAAAGCATTTCAGAAAAAATAAAAAAGCAGCTTCAATTATCTATTTTTCAACCGTGGGTTCTATATTAGCTATCACCATCCAGTAAAGAAATGTTGGACTCAGTGGGGATAGCTCTCTCAACTCGCCGTCTCCTTGCCTACCAGTGGTCAAAAAAGACAAATAGAGAGTTAAGAGTTGTCAAGAAGAATTAAACAACAAACAAGGAAACACCTTTAGGCCGCTGTAAAAATCCATATATGCTCATAACTTGACCACCGCAGTCTGCCCCATCTACCCCCTCCTGAAACTTGAAAAACTGCTGCAAAGTGTGACATGGGTCCTTTAAGGAAAGAAGCAACCCTTTGTGAAAGAGAAATGAAAAAGTCTTGGACTTCCAGCTTGCAGAAAAGAGTAACCGAGATGATAATCTAGTGCCACTCTGATGAGTGGCAAAGAAAACGTGAACGGAGATGGATGATTAGATTACAGCACAGAAATAATGAGGCATCCAGTTCAGCTGTCAAGCAAGCAGGTTTACACCAACAAAATGAATTGCTCTTTCAGGCAAGGCACACTTGCCTCGTGGCACACAGGATAGGGAAAGTACCAGAAGCATGAACAGGCATGCTTTTCCTTTAGAGAGATGAAAGGAAGGCTTTGAATGGGTATTAGCTACCTTAGCCTGGATTTATTTTTTGGCTGGGTTAGTCAGTATGCTAGTGGGACAGTAGAGCCATGGAAACTTCATTTCATGCTTGTTCATGCTCTTGCCTTGTGCAGCCTTTCCCTGACCATCCGCTGCTGGTCACTAAGAGAAGCTGGATGATCATTTCAGGGAGTCCTCCTTCATCCCAAAATACTGGGAGATTGGTTACTTGCTTTGTCCTGTTGATCTCATGCCTTAGTGCTGGGTGGTGAATCTCATTATAATGGTGCCAGGGGATGGGGGTGGAGATGCTGTTTTGCCTGAAAGTATGGGTGGTATTTTGGTGGGCTCAGCTATCCCCCAAAAATGGCTATACTGCTACACAGACAACATCCCAATTAGCAGTACAAATGCCACCCCAACTGCAGTGATATATGTGTATCCTCATCCTTCCACAGCTGGCTTGGCCACTGAGGAGCATACTGGGGCTCCGGGAATCCCCGGGTCATTGTGGCCACTTCACCTGCCATTCACTGACTCTTGGTTGCAGATGTTTCGCAGAGTCACAGAATGGTTGAGGATGGAAGAGAACCAAATTCCCCACCTCCCTGGGGGTCTCCAAAAGCCCCACTTGGAGCTGGGGGGCCTTTAAGGCTTCCACTGAACTCCAGCATAAGGTGTCTCCTTCTGGAGGGTAAAAGTAGAGACAAATATGCCCCGGAGCAGACCTCCCACTGACATTTAACTTTGGCAGTCACACAGAATGGATGAAAGGCTGCGTAGGTCCCTGTGGTCATCCTTCAAATTAGCAAGCATCTCTGAAATTTTTCCTTTGTAGGAAACCCCTCCACAAACCTGGTCCTTCCACCCCACCACCGTTACTTCCCTGAGCTGCTGATGAACGCCTTGGGCTCTGAACAAGCCTTCTACCCTGGGTATCTCATGCGCTTTCACTTTGATTTCTATCCTATGAAATGTTGGCACATCAGAAGAAACAGAACACATTACAGGCTCTCTTTTTCTGTGTGCTTCTAGGAAATGTACAACCAGTTGATAGCACTGCTAGAACTCATGTAATAATGTCACAAGCACCTCCCTCCACAGGCTGGGATTTCTTTCCCTCGTGTTCTCAACTGATTGTCAAACGAAGCAGGTACTCTGAATGGCTAAATTAGTACTGTGCTCTGCTTTGTTTTACCCCTCCTGTAATTTAGAGGACATGAAAGTCTATTAAGAAAATTGAAGTAAAACTCCAAGCAGTGTTGAAATGTATTGAATTAAAGGTTAGAAAACAGGCACCGAACTTGCACGTGTCCTGGCTGAACAAACCCCCACTCTTCTGTCCTTCTCCTCACTGACAATATCTCTTTTACAAGGAGGCAGCTAGCTTCAAAGTACTTTCTGAAAACCAAACATCTCACCAGTCAATATTCTTTCTGCATGAAACCTGTGAATACATTTCACAGCACAAGCACAGATCCCTCCTTAGTTTCCTTTGGGGTACAAACCACCAAAGGAAGCAGTTTAACAGCAGCAAATACACCAGCTGCATATGTCTTGAGGCGCAGATGGCAGACAAACAAATAGACATATTGGTATCACTGTACAACACGATTTGCTTACCAGATTGAGGACTGTCAAATATTTCCACTGCCCACCGTAAAGGAACACTTCAGATGGCGGCTCTTCTGTTTTCACGTGTGTGACGGAATAGGCAACGAAAAAATACCAGACAAAAGCAAGGCAGTGGTACGTGGCAAGAGTAGAGATTTCCATGCTTTAGCCAAGAGCAACTGACAACTGGTCCGAAAGCAGCTTTTCTCTTAAGGTGCTCAGTGCATGGGATAAGGCAAGGCAGGAGTGTTAACTTCGGAGTGGTCTCGGGACACGGTGCCACTTTGCTCTTGTCAAAAGGAAAAACCACAAGGCTGCGAACTTTGCTTCTATTTGTTTCCCTTTTCACTGTACAGATAGGCTGGGGGGGTGAGGGGGATGAGAAGAATAGGCTTACTCCCTGGATTTAAATGCCTTGCTCAAGATTAACAAAGATTAGTTGCAGAGTTACATAAGTTTTGGGTTGGGTTTTTTTTTTTGCAAAAGTGGGGGGAGTTTTGCTGCTGATTTTGTGTAACAGGCTGTCATGTGTCGGGTAGAGGGTGAAAACAAGCGGCATTTTCCTCACTTGTAGCTGTGTGTGCAGCCATGTCTCCAGCTCAGCTTGGGAAGCCTCTGTGGCTGTTTTTGCCTTGTGCCGAAGAAAGAAGTGGGAAATGTAATGGTCTGTGAAAGAAAAACCGAGTTGATTTGTTGGTAGGCTATGGAGGTGTCAAGGATGCTGACAGGATTCATAGGCAAAGGTCCTTGGGGTTGAAAATTTCTGTGGCTGTTAACATTTTTTTGTGGGAAAAGGCTCTGCCACCTTTATGCCGCTCCCCGCAGCTGGGATTCATCACAGCCGTGCATGGCAGGTTGGACAAGCCCTGAGTCACTCTGAAGATCTGGCAGGGATGGAGACACAGGGCAAGGGCTTCAGGTGGCAAACAGGAAGTGCTGAGCAGCGTGTCTTGCCTCTCTGCTTCTTTATTTGCTGCCAGTCACCTTCAGACAGTCTCTCTTCCCTGGCACAACATCATCTCATCATCAGGGCTGAGAAGAAGAGAACAACCAATACAAAATGACCCTGAAGTGAAGCAAACAAAAAAATTCCCATGAAAATGGCTGGTTTTCCCTCTCCTCCTGCTGCACCAAGCAGCCATAATTATCACTGGAAAATGCACACAACATTTCCTAGAGTCTCCATAATTGCTGCACTCTCAGCAGTAATTGCCACCGGAGTGTTTCATGGGGGCCTTGACGGGGAGCAGGTATCATGCCCTAGCCCACAGCCGGACCTTCCCCATGCCGGATGGGGAGGCGGATGCTCCTCCCACCCCTGCAGAGGTTGCTCCTTGAGCAGGGCTCAGCTTTGGCTGAGCAGGACTCGGCTTTGGCCAAGCACACTGCATTAAGAGATCTCTTTTCCCTCCCGCCTTCTAACTGGCCTACAGGCAGCATTGAGCAATCTGCTGTGTTTTGGTTTGGTTTGTTTTTATCTGGCTCTTTTTCCCCCCCTCCTACTGGATGCAAGGCTCCATGTGGGATAATTTCCTATGAACTCAGACAGCAATGTGTATGCATGTTGGGAAACAGACCTTGCGCTAAGGCACTTCAGTATTCTCCTGTGTTTCATTGACTTCTCCCCTAATTCAGATTGCCCACATCCAGATCCCCCAGGCATTCCAGCCACCACAATCCCAGTAAATTATTGCTGCCTCACTTAAGAAAAATAAAGATGTAGAGCCTTCTGTGGTTGTTTGAGGTTAGAAGGGAAAACCCCCTGCCAGGAAAAAAAAATAAAAAAAAAGAAGGAAAAAAAGACGGGATTATGTTTTTTGTACTCTGACAATGTCACCAGTCTTTTCATAGAATCACAGAATCATAGAATTTTTTGGGTAGGAAGGGACCTTAAAGGTCATCCAGTTCCAGCTCCCCTGTCATGGGGAGGGACATCTTCCACTACACCACGTTGCTCAAAGCCTTGTCCAACCTGGCCTTGAACCCTTGAAGAGATGGGGCATCCACAACTTCTCTGGGCAGTCTGTTCCAGTGCCTCACCACCAGTGAAGAATTTTTTCCTAACATCTAAGTTAAACCTACCCTCTGTCAGTTTAAAGCCATTCCCCCTTGTCCTATCCCTACATGCCCTTGTAAAAAGTGCCTCTCCAGCTCTCCTGCAGAACCCCGTTTAAGCACTGTAAGGCCACTCTAAAGTCTCGCTGGAGCTTTCTCTTCTCCGGGCTGAACAACCTCAGCTCGCTCATCCTGTCTTCATAGGAGAGATACTTCAGCCCTCTAAGCTTCTTCACGGCTTCCTCTGGACTTGCTCCAACAGGCCCATGTCCTTCTTGTGCTGGGGACCCCAGCGCTGGATGGGACTGCTCCAGGTGGGGTCTCATGAGGGTGGCATAGGGGGGCAAAATCACTTCCCTTGACCTGCTGGCCACACTACTTTTTATGCAGCCCAGGATACGATTGGCTTTCTGGGATGTAAATGAACATCGCCAGGCCATGCTGAGCTTCTTGTTAACAACCCCCAGACCTTCTCCCCAGGGCTGCTCTAAATCCATTCTCCCCTAGCCCGCATTTGTGCTTGGGATTGCCCTGACCCAGGTGCAAAACCTTGCACTTGGCCTTGTTGAACTTCATGAGGTTCACACAGGCCCCCCCTCTCCAGCCTGTCCATTCCCTCTGGATGCCATCCCTTCCCTCCAGCGTGTCAACTGCACCACACAGCTTGGTGTCACCAGCAAACCTGCTGAGGGTGCACTCAATCCCACTGTCCATGTCACTGACAGAGATGTTAAGGAGCACTGGTCCTGATACCAACCCTTTAGGAATGCCACTTGCACTGCTTTCCACTCGAACATTGAGCTGTTGACCACAACTCTGACGGTGCAACCATCCAGTCAATTCCTTACTGACTGAGTGGTGCATCTGTCAAATTTGTGTCTCTCTAGAGACAAGAATGTCACGTGGGACAGTGTCAAACGCTTTGCTCATGTCTTAGAAAATCTAGCAGAAAAGGGTTTTCATTTGCCTCTACAGAATTTCTGGGTAGGGGCAGTGCCGTTATGAGCCTCTCTTCCCTGTCTAGACTCATCCCGGTGACAAAAGGCGGGAAGAGAATAGGACTTCGTCATGGAAGGGTCCTTTTTATTAATAGTTTGCACACCAAAGGCACCAGGCAGTCAGCTCTTTTAACAAGTAATCTTCACACCAATCTTTCTGAGGTTGAGTGCAACTTAAAAAATGGGAAGGCTGAGCATTCTGCTCAGTAGGTGCCTGAATACATGCAAATGAATGTAAATGTATGCAAAATGGCAAGGTATATTTTTTCTTTTCTGGAGGATTTTGGCCAGTATGGCTGGGAAGGTGTCAAGTGCGGTGACAGCTTTCTGATGTGGACATCTGTCCCTCAGACTGAGACCATCTGCTTTGTTTTCCCATATACAAGAAGGAAGATACATTCCCTTCAGCCTAGATAAAGGATGAAATTCGGATGCAGAAACATCACAAAGAAAGCATGAGCACCAAATAGGATCTGAAATCCAACATTCCACACTTCATGGAGACTTTCTTATTTCAGAGCCAGTGTGATGTAGCAAGCAAATACACGGGAAAGGTCATATCTTACGCCATCTCTCCATGGGTATGAACATCAGCTGAAGGTTCAGTGGAATAGGAGATTCAGCACAAATCTTTTTGCAGAGATTGGAAAAAGGAAGAAGGAGCACACTGGGGTGCAGCAGATGCGCTGCTGCAGATCTAGTGGGACTGTTTATGGAAACACCATTTTCCATCTGCTTGGTACCACACCCCAGCTCACATCTGCTTCTCCCCTGGAGCCGAGCCACATTCACACACTCTGACAATGCTCCCAATCCACTTCAGGGGCTCATCTGATTTGTGCAGCAATAGCTGACTTTGTGCTGAAGCAAACTGGGAGCTCCCAGTTAGTTCATTAACATGGTTCAGCTGAAGGATAGAACAAGCAACTGGAGCTGCAAACCACTTTGTGTAGACAAAATGTCCTCTGCTCATGCCCAGTTCTGTGCGAGTGACTTAGGCCAGCTTGCCTGACTGCACTGAAATGGGTTTGAGTCACTCATGTTGTTAGTATGGTTCAGGTGCAGAGGCGACAGCAAACAGCGTAAAGTGGCAATGTCTTAGATGATTGTGTGTCTTCACTGATGGGCATGGTGTTTCCAGGGCATCAAGCAGTCTCCCGTTAAGTCCATCATTACCATATAGTGGTTAATTACCACCTCAACCTGTCGCTAATGAAGCAGCTGATAGAAACAAATATTCTTGCTTCTTCGCTTCTGACAATTCGTTTAGAGAACAGATAGGTGCCTTTCAAATATTCTTCAATATTTTTGTACTGGCAAGGTTTCCTCTCTGCCAGGGCAGCATCCAGTGATGGCAAAACAAGTGAGAGCAAGGCAGGAAATTACTGGCAAGTGACAGCAGTTAGGATCAGGTGGTAGGAAAAGATTCAAAGCCATGCAAAAGCCTAGGAAAGGTTTGGGGACTTAAAAAAAAACCCCTGTCGTTGTGCTTAGCTCTTTTCTAGGCACTGTCTAAGAATACAGGACTGGTACAGAACGGGGTCTTGCTTCTGCCAGAGTGATTTCATAAGGTGAAAAAACCACAATGAGTTGGGCAAGCACATTTTTCTTCTAGTTTTCTGATGTTTCTGTCCTTGACGCAGTTCTGTTATTTCACGTGTAGATTTCCTGGTTTGGTTGTTTTTAATTTACTGCTGTTATCAGCTGGCTTGCATGAGGGGCAGCGTCCCTTGAAAGAGAGGCCCGGGGCTGTTCTTGTGCAGCATCCTCTGTGCAGAATGTGAGCCTGTCCAAGGGCTCTGCCTCCCGGAGTTCTGGCTCAGCTGCAGGTAGTGCAGGGGTCTGTGTGGAAGATTCTGCCAAGCATTATCCGAGAAAGCTTTTTAGCATGTAGTGTGAGGCTGCCTGAGCTCCATGTCCCCAGGGACATCGATAATGACAATTCATTCTGTGACAGCCCCAATGCATGAAATGAAACATAATTGACAAAATTGCAAGCTTGGCACAGTCTGCTCCAGGCATCCTCAAATCCTGAGGCAAACTCTGCAAAATCATGCAGTTGGTATAATTCACAAGACTTAATTCTCTCTGGTTTTATTTGTCTTGGGCTTTGGTAGCTTCTGGGGGTTTGAGTTTTCCAACTTTTCCTCGCAGCTGTGCGAGCGACAAGTGTAAAAATATTTTAACTTCTAATAAAAGCTGAGGGCTTTGCCCAGCAATGCAGCAGTGATAGCAACAAGTAATGAAAATTGATTAAAAATATCCTGAAAGATTTCACTACAA
Organism: Mohoua ochrocephala; assembly: GCA_013398855.1. Classification (NCBI taxonomy): domain Eukaryota; kingdom Metazoa; phylum Chordata; class Aves; order Passeriformes; family Acanthizidae; genus Mohoua; species Mohoua ochrocephala. The sequence continues at coordinate 452,776 of VZTA01026989.1, forward strand.
ATCTAAGAACAGGCAATGCTGCAACATCTACCTACTGTGTGTGGCAAGCAGGAAAACTATACAGTCTTAAGACAGCTTATGCATCCTCCTGCATGTGCCTCCTCTCTCTATCTTGTGTAAGATTAATATTTTTTAATACATATTTTTAAGGAGAAGGCAGGAAGTGGCTTACCTCATCTTGATATCTTTGCTCTGAATTGAATTAAAAGGTTGTTCCAAAATGCCAAAATTCAGAGGGAATTCTCAGTCCCAAAGGGATGACTTGTGTACAAGCAGAAATTGGATTCAGTAGTTGGAAGTATTTGCTTAGATTTCAGAGTTTCTCCTTCTCATTGTGTTGGCTTTTAAACTGTGTGTTTATTCAGACTGCTAAATGAAATGTCACTTTGATCCAAGCCCAAAACTTCCTGTGTAACAATGATTTGACATTTCTGACTCTTTTAAGTGAATGAAAATTATGACATTAATCAAAACAAAACCTTTTCAGCGAACAACTTGGATTCTAAAAGTAGATATGTTGAAATTAAGAAACATTTGATCAGAAAAATGCTTGCCTATCTCATTATCTCCTGCTTGTGGGGGAAATCAGCAATTGTTTACCTTACCACCAAACCCCAAGAGTGTGTTCTCTCTTGGCAAGGTGAATATTGCTTAGAAATAAAAGGCATGTTTTTCACTTATTTTCAACAGCTTCCAAGAACTTACACACTTTTTTTAAGAGCTCTATGAGCTGCTTCCTAACTTTACCATTTCCCTTTTCTGTCAGAGAGGCAAAATTAATATTTGACTATTTAGAAATATTGTGCACAAACAACCTGAAGTTCAGAGTGAAAGAAACACACCACAGTGTGCTAGGGAAAGAATTCCAAGGTATTTATCCTGCATGCACAAAGTATAACTGATTCTCAGACTCTGTCCTTCTGGACAATTGTGTTGGGCAAGCTAAGATATGCATTTATGTTAATGTTTTTTTGCTTTGCCCTTTCTAGAGGGGGTCAAGAATGTACCAACTGTTCTTGTAATGAGATGTGTGTTTGATAAAATACTGCATATCAAAACGTTTCGATTTTGTGTGGGGTGTCTTCATCTAACACTGAAACTCAGGAACTTCAAGGGCAACACAATAGAGCTCTATGACAGAGGAGTTTCATAAAGATTTATGACACAGAGAGCACCTTGCTGGACTGAGGGGATAAGAATTGCAGGTGGCAGAGCAGAAAAACCACAGAAGTCACTTTTTCATGACCAAGGAGACATTACTAACAGCATTTTTTCCACTTCCTTTTCAGAAGATAGCAGATCTAGCACATGTTACTCTTAATGTGGTCTATTTATAACCGTAAGTACTTATTCCACATACAAGGCAACAGAGATCCAGCACTGACTCCACTAGTCAGTACTTGCTGAATTGGTGTCATTTATGTGCAAACCTATCTTAGATAATATTAGATTATGTATTAGATAATAAGATAAAGTCCTATCTATAGTCTGTATTAGTATAGTACCTAAATCTGTTGTCACAACCTTAGGTACTTAGATTGCAACAAATGCAGGGCAGAGCGTGGAACTGCTTATCCCTGCCATGTGCATGGAGAAGTGCCACCCAAAGCAGTGAAATGGTGTTCAAATCACATGGAAAGCTTCTGCTGAAATGTAAATTAATGATTATTCCTATTGAGCCCTGATAACCTCTGAAGCATGTTGGAGGAAAGGACATAATTCTGCAAGAGATGTTGAAGATATGCTGGCTTGCTTCCCACCTCTGGTATCATCTTGATGGATGACTCAGTGGGTTATAAAAACATGTCTAAATGCCAAGAATTTCCTAAACCCTGCTAGATGCTGGGGACCTTGCAAGTTGGCCAGACTGGCAAGTACAAGGATCTCCTCTCCCTGGGGACACCAATACCCTTTGTATACCAAACCTGTGTCCAGCTCCTGCTCACTGCCAGACACTGAAGAATGAAGCAAATTTTTCAGTCTGTCAAAGACAGGATAAAACAAAGGTTGCAATGTTTTAATGATGCTAAAAACCCGTTAACAGAATAATGAAGTTCGAACCAGTGCGTTGGTCCAACTGCTGTTCTAGCAATGGGGACAGAGAGTGGGTTTCCTACACAAAAGCCATTGCTGCGGTTTTCACTGAAAATATCAGCAGTATCTGACACAACTTGTGGCTCTGGACCCTACTTGGGTACCGAGCAGTCAGCTGCTAGTAGGCCCTTGCTGGAGCAGGGGTTACTCAGAGGGCTATTCCGGCTCAGGCACAGCCTAAACCCCCTGCTCAGCTCTCCAGGGAGGCATTGCCATGGCAATCAGATGCTAGCAGGGCACTGTCAGCAGGCAAGTGTCGGGTTTACCATGTCAATGCTGCTCTTCATCTCCCCCTTCTCAAACAAGAAAGCAAATCCTGCAGTGGAAGCTGTGTATGATACCAATGATATCTCAGTGTCTTGGCTGTTGTTCTTCACCAGCAATGTGTGAGTACTCCTGCAGCTGTGAAGAGGTGGTAAATGCCTCCTGTTATTCAGACCCTTTGCCCTGGGAAGTTCTCTCTGAATTTTCTTGCCTCTTTGGTGAAGATGGGATGGGGAAGGGGGCAAGCCCTGCCGTGCTTCCCCAAGCTGAAGTGGCCTGCTGCCTCCTCTTCATTTCTTCTTATCCCTATCACCAGGTCCAACCCTTACATAAAGATGTTTCTTAACACCAGCACCTTTGTGAGGAGGTCAATCCACTTTCCCCAGCTTCCTCTTAGCTGTCACATGTATCCATGCTCACTGTAGTTCCTAATTTGCACAGGTCTTCCTCCCTGGGTGGCTTTTCCTACCTCCTCAAAGTGCTGTGATGAACATGTGTGTTGCCCAAAGAACTGTGTCAGGCATGAGCAAGTCGTGGCCCACAGCACCCACCCGCAGCATGCCTGTGCTCTAGCAGTGCTGCGTGTGATGGGGGTGGCAGCACAAGCACTTTCTGTCCGCTTCCGAGCCTGTCTCTCGCTTTGCAGGCTGTGCTCGGGGCATAGCTTGAGCTTGCCCTCTGCAGGGGGAAGTGAGAGGCGATGGGGAGCCCTGTGCTTCCTGTAGCAGCTGTGGCTTACCTTTGCATCTGCAGCCAGGGCCTCTTTACCTGATTTAGCATGTCACAATTTCATGGACTGGCTTGATTTAGTGGTGGCTTCTCACAGAGCATTTTGCCGTGACTGTTCACAAGACTGGCTGTCTCCTTTAACAAAATGTTATCCTTCAGAAGTTATCCTGTGTAGAAATGAACTTGAGTGAGTGAAAGAAAGGGGAAAAAAGAAAAAAAGACAAAAAAAAATTCCCCACAAAATCCACTTTTTCATCCACCTGAAGTTTCCTTCTGCACCGTCAGTTCCATTACACGATGATTGGCACATTTCCTTTCCTTACAGCTATTTTCAGTGCTGAGGAGAAGTGCCTCCAGTTTTTGCAACACTTCATTTGGTTACTGGTCAGATAATGAGATGTATTTGTGAGGAATTTGAGGTTGGAATAAGGCCATTTGGTACGAAACTCTTGTGCTGCCTCCTTTTCCCTGCCCTCTGAAATCATGCTGTGCTTCATTAACACTAAATGTGTTTGCATGATCTGAACTTTCTCAGTCATGTGCTTTAGCTGCTTGGTGAAAACATAGGTAGTTTGTACACCTTTGTGTTTCTGGGATCAACTGGTGACGGGAGGCAGCGTTTGCTGTTCACTTCCCATCTCAAAGGCTTGGAGTTTTCATGCATTCTTGCTTCCTAAAAGTGGGGGTGGAAAAAAAAGCGGGCCCTTGCCAAATTCAAGATGCTGGTTATCAGCTAATTCTACTGTTTACTGTTCACACAGCGAAAGAACTGCTTGTGTTTGGCAGTGAGCTTGGGTTCGTCTGCAGAGTACAGGACAGAGCTGCCTGCTTGTTTTCTTCAGGAGCTTTCTGCTGCTGTTTAATTGTAGCACTCAGCGGCGATGTGCTGCACTGCTTTCTCTGTGTGCGTTCCAAGACCCTTTAAGGAAGGAGGGTGTCATCTCCCTTGCTTTGAAAAAGGAGGCCCGAGTTTCTAGACAAGCAGTGCAGGTGTGCTGGTTCCAATATGTTAGATGGAAGCTGGTAAAAAGACAAAGAACAGTTAGGAGTTCAGAGGGTTCTGTTTCTTCCCAAATTTTGCCCCATGCTAACATGGACTGATGCTAGGTGGTGCTGCTGCAGATGTCTGAGAGCAGGAGTTGGACTTGTGATGACTCCTTTCAGCGTTAGTGACCAAGGCAGGAAAATATATGGGGGGGAGGGGGGAGTGAAAAGGATAAGAGTGTAAAAATAATCAAAAGTACCCCAAATCTGGATGAGGCTTTCCCTGAGCAGCATCAACACTGGCCTCATGCAAGCTGAGCTGGCATTTTCCCGGGATACCATGCCTGGAGCTTTTTTTTGCAGCCAAATGTATATGGCTCTGGGCAGTGCTGCCTTCCAGTGGTGCTACTGTGGCATGGAGGACACTGCTGGTGTCACCTAAGGAGGTGCCAGCGCCAGCCCTCTCCGCACTCTGGGCTGCCAAGAGGAAATATTGGCCTCTGCGTCATTAGTGACAACTTCATGTTGTTGAACGAGTCTTTGATCCCTTCCTCCTATGCAAAACTGCGCAGTGGGTGGTAAATTAATCCCTGGAGTTTAGCCCAGCACATATGCAGAAAGCACAGGGGGGAAAGTAGGTGATGCTGCGCTGATGCCGAGAGCCCAGAGCTTGCCTGCGTCCTTGGTTTTAGCTCGGTGTTGTGCCACTGACTCAGGTGGCAGAAGCTCTCACACCACCCATGGATGTCAGCACAGTCCGATTTTCTCTCCTCATGCTGTTGGTGCACTCATACAACAAGCACGAATCCAGATGCCACTGCTCTTCTAACTAAACGCCGTAGTCTTAGTGGAATAAGAGTACCTGGCTCAGTGCACCCTGGCTGAAATGGAAGGTGGTATTGTGAGCTAAGTGGGCTCAGTGCTGGGAAACTGGGCAGTATTGCTTCATGATGAAACCAGGAGCAAAACAGAGGAGAGTGGCAACTGAGGAATAAACAAGTAGCAAATCTAGTTGGTTAAAGGAAAGGACATGCAGTTCACGCAACAATGGGAGGAACAGAGGCTGCCACGGTATAAGGATGAGCCTTCCCAGTCGCACATATTTTGCCCTCTTACCCTTTTCTTTGTCATGCTCTCCTCTTCATTGGGATGTAAATCTCCAAACTCAAAATCTCATGTGTTTTAAGACACTCAAAGGGGAAAGAAGTTTTGCTCTGTATGTGACTGGGAAATGGAAAAAATACACTCTTAACATATAAAAGGTTACAAGCTTTGTAATCTGCTAGCCAGCCTGGTGTGAGAGCTGAAGAAAACTGATGCTCTTCTAGAAGAAAGGCTTTGCTGAGACCCCTGTGACTGCATCAAACTACTGTCTGCTGAAAATGTCTGGTTCGATCCCACTAGCTGTAGCTAGGATGTGGCACATGACTGCAGCACATGCTGAGGATGCTTTGAAGTGTCTTTTTTGCTTTTATTTTTGCTTTTTTTTTTAAAAAAAAAAAAAGAGCTGTAAAGTATGCAGTTCAGGAAGGTCAAGTATCACGTGTGAATATTGCTGACTGCACAGCACAATGAAGGTCTGTGCTGAATGAAGTTGGGCCTCTGGTTCTTTGCAGATATTTTGTAACAACCTTGAGCAGAGCATCTTTGCTTTCCACAACAGTTCTTGTAGTTCAGCAAATGCAAATTTCCCTCAAATCTATATACTCTGGCAATTGCTATTTTTGTGTAAAGCTATATTTCACTTATTATTGCATAAGAGTTAGGCTGTGTACATTTTCAGGGAGCTTGTCCAAGGCAGAATAGCTACTCTAAAGACAGCACCATGGGATAATGACTTCCAGACTGTCCAAATCTACATTCCTTCAAGCTTCTCCATCAGTTCAGTAATAAAAACTCTGAGCCACCTGGGCTGCATCTGTACTGTGTGGGAGGTAGAAACTGGTGCACTCTGCAGCCCTGCTCCCCTGGCTATCCAGATGAGGCCTTCTGTTGAACTTCCCTCCTGCCACATGCCTGAGTGTCCTTCCAGCGGAGCCGTGAAATGCATCCTGATGGGGTGTGTACACACAGGCAAAACAGGGCATGATCCGTAGAAGTAGCGAAGGCTGAATCCTGCCGGAGATGGTTTCCATGAGCACAGTGAAAGTCAATTAGGAGAGGTCCTGCAAAGGACCAGAAGGGCTCCTTCCTCGGACAGCTTTTGCAGTTTTGGGACCAGCAGCTGGCAGAGGGATTTGCTAGCGCAGCTTTGCATTGCTCCGCCAGAAGCTGGTTCCAGAGGAGATCTTGAACAGAGTGAAATTGAAGCACCCAAAATTGAGCAGATCTGAGCCACACCAAAGATGATTTGCACCTTCATGGAACAGGAGCTTGTTTCTCAACAACACAAAAGTCAGGGCATGTGAAGGCTTTGCTATAGATTAGTGACGATGTCATTTATGGGGAGTAATCAGATAATTTAAAAAATAAAAATAAAAAGAAAGCTAAGCTGCCCCAAAGCTGATTCTTCCATAAAACTAGTTCTTGTGACTTCCAAGTGATTCCACAAAATTCACGGCTATGCAGGACTTGCAGAAGCCACTCCAGTAGTGGCTCCAGCTTACAGGAGAGAGACCATAACAGATTTTGCTAGCAAGCCTCGTACAGTGGGGCGAAGCAGACAAGATCCAAGAACAGAAGCCCTTCTTTCAACCTACAACAGGAGCCTTGCATTTCAGTGTTGGGACTTTGAATACGTACAGTTAACAGCAAATGGATATCTTGTTTACCCTTTGGTGTTTTTTCTAAATATATAGTAGAAAATGTGAAATAATGCCAGAAATACATGTGGAAACATGTAGGGAAATGTAGATTTAAGTGGGCTCTGAACTGACTCAGTAGTGCAGTGGTCTGGGCATCTTTAAATGATGAGTTTGAGGATTGCTGTTGCAAATCTGAAGTTAGCCATGTAAGTCTGTGGGACATGCATGGACTTTTAAAAATTTACTTAACGTATCTTTTTGCAGTGGACAAATGAGCAGTCTGTTCTGTGTAATTGGTTTCACTGTGTGCACCTTCTCTTTCAATGAGCCTCAATGGTTAGATTTGCATTTAGGCTACCGAGAGAAGTTTGGCTGGCAAGAAAAGGTGAAGTTAAGGATTCAAAAATATCATGAGAACTACAGGAAGAAAGTAGGAGGGCAAGGGAGAAAGCAGCCTAAAGGAATGGAAAGAGGAAACAGTAAACAATCTCCAGGAAGCTGGATCATAACTTTTTCCAAAGTATTTTGCTTTTCAAATGTAGAAGATCACCTGTGCAACTAGGTAGGTAGTTAGGTCAGGAGCAGCAGTTCAGAATGGCCTTGTCCCCTTTGGATATGGATTCCTTAAAGGAAGATACACTGCTAAGGCTTGGTGAAGCAGGGAGGGGGATCCTGTCTTCTGGAGTCCCTGTATTTATTTTAATATAAAATGTCCATGCATGTGATGACATGCTGAATGGCCTCACGTGGCTTGCTCCATTTCCATCAGAACAGTGCTATGATGGAGGGAAGAGTCTGCCTGCATTGGACTTCTCTATGAGTCCCTGGTGACTGATGACCACGCTTCAGTCAGAACTTACATTTCACCTGTAGGTTGCTTACTCTGTGGCTAAGCCCCTACCCAAAGCAGGGTGAATTGAAAGCTTGAGTAAATCCAGTATATTTCCGGTGTGCTGCTAAGGATCTGGAGCTGTAACTGGTAGCTCTCAGACATTAACGAAAATGACAAAGCATACGCTTATTAGCCTTGTCCCCAAACCCAGGACCTGATCTGCCCCCAAAATTAGGGGATCCCAGGAGCTGCCTGTGTGGATGCTTGCTCTGCACTAAAGTGTTAATTCCTTTGCCCTCACTTGCTTTTTTTTTTGTCCCAGGGACCTCATGGAAAGCGCTCTTGATGCTACTCTCTGGAACCTGCTGAGGTCTGTTTGTCCCCAATGGCAAAACTAACTCATTTCCCTCATTTCTCAACTGTTGAGATGAAACAGCAGATAGCAATCAGTCTTTTCCTCTCTCTTAACAGCCCCTCCTTCCCCCACAATGTGGGATACTCCATGTAATCCTATCTTTCCTCTGTTTCTGGTGGAACCTTCCACTGAGGACAAAACTGTTTTATTTGGGAGGTAGGGATACAGAAAGTAGGCATCGTTTTTCACTTTTGTTTCTGTTTTTGTAAACCTTGTTTGAAAGTCACTTGAAGCTTGCTGGCCCAGAGTGTTTATTTTGGAGAGAATACAATTCCTATTAAGCTACAGTGGTAATTGTATGTAACATGTATTTTTTTTAAGTGGATAAGTTATCCACAAATCCCAGATGATGATATGTCTCGCAAAGAAGATGCTGAAGAGGGCCAAGATTACTGTACAAAGGAGACAGTGTCATCAGAGGGTGAACAAAATGGAAATGTTTGCTGGGGGAAAAGAACCAACCATCCAACCTTGTGTTTGCACACCTCTTTTTACTGTTGCTTCGAGCCCTTGTCCAGTACCCGTCACAGACTTTCCCCTGAGACTGGAATGCATTTGTTTTGCTCACTGTTTGTTGTGGGGACAGCGAGGAAAGGGGACGCGATGTGACCTGTGTGTGGTAGGGCCAGTGCCTCACCTGCAACCTCAGGCCACCCTGTCCTGAGCCTCCCACCACAGGTACCTCTTGGGCCCTTCTGAAATGGTTGAGTTTGGGATGCTCGAGTGACGGTGTGAATTGAAATGGATGTGGAGTTGTGCTCGGACACGTTACCGGGGTGTGGCGTTAAGTGCCTGTTCCACAGGGCTGTGCAGCCAGCGAAGGCAATGACTGCTGCTGCCACGCTGGGAAAGTGGTCTTTAAAATGGAGACTGTTGGGTGGGGCTTCTCCTTTTGTTTTCTTTCCTTTTTTTTTTTTTTTTTTAATAAAGAAATAGAAAGTTTTGAGACTCTTCGTCTGCCTGGGGACTTTCTAAGCCATCTTTTCTCAGGAGTTACCATTTTTATCCTGGAAATTATTGTTGTTGTTTTAATCCTGCCTCTTGTCCCTCGCAGCCTCGTTGCTTTTTTGGGCTCTGCTCCATCCCTCCCCACCGCCTTCTCTTTACCCCTTTTGGACAAACTGCAGTAGCGTTTGCCTCGGTTAAGAAAAATGGGGCTTGACAGGGTTGGGCAAGGCTCCTGACTTGTCACAGAAAGGGCGGTGAGGAGGAAATGTGGCCGCAGCTGAGTTTATTTTGGAGACCGCCCACTGGTGCCCTGCCCTTTGCCCGGGGCCCTGCCACAGGCTCCAGCTGTGCCGGGCAGACCGGCAGTGTTCAGGGGCCGGTCCTTGTGGAGGAAGGAAGATCCTGGAAATCCCCAGTGCAAAAGAGCAAACGCTGCATTATTTCAACCTGGGACATGGAAGCTATGTGGTTTTTTTCTTTTCCTTTTTTTTTTTTTTTAAATTTTATTTAGAACAGAAGAGAATCTGCAGATCTGAGTTTAAAAACCCAAACACTTGCATTCCTTTCATTTTCACACATATGTCATGATTTGGATAATCCTGCCATTCTGAAAGAGCGGGTTAGAATGTGCACAAGCTGAGAGAAACCAGTAACCACTGGGATGTCTCAGCGTGAGCACTGGGTTTCCCAGAGCTGTGTGCCCTCCTCGGGGCTTTGCTTTTCCCTTGCCCTCCCGTCCCCTCAGCGCTGAGAAGGGGCTGATGCAGCCGAAAGTTGACAGTTTTGTGCAACAGCTGCAAATCATTTCAAGCCCATCCTTGGGTGGGAGCGGGGGGGGGGGGGAAGCGTGTGGCTTGTTTTTGTTTTGCTTTCCCCAAGCATTGCGCAGGCTGCGGTCTGCTGGCCGGGGCGCCCGGCCCCAGCAGCTTGTGACTCAGGGTGCTGGTGGTGCTCCAGGGCTGGAGGAGGGCTGCCCGCAGCCCGGTGTGACTGGGGAACCACGAGCCTACGTAGGCGCTGAGCTCAGGGATGGGGATGTTCCTCCTCCCGCCACAGAGGAGCCAGGAAGATCCCTGTCACCACTGACAGTGGTTAGACACGAGGCACACGTATTTACAAAGGTCTTTGGGAATACAGCTGAAAAACAAACTGCCTTTCCTTTTTTTTTTAATTTGCCTTTTTTTTTTTTTTAAATTCCTGCCGTACTTAAAAGTCCCCTGGTGCTTCACCCTCCCTCGTAACACTCCCACAGCTCCTCTGCCAGCATCTCCCTAAAAACCGCAGCTGAGCAATTACCACCGCTGCTCCCAGGGTGCTGGTTCCCAGAGGGACGAGCGAGGGGTCCCCGGGAGATCTCCCCGCTTGCCTGCCAGTTAGGTTTAGCAAGGAAGTTACATCGGGGAAATCCCATGTGCCTCCTACAGGAGTAAACCAACCAGGCGTGCTGTACACTCTGTGTGTGTGTGTATATATGTGTGTGCATGTACAGAAAGATATTATTTAGTGGCATAAGCCCTCATTAATGGCAATGGGATTTGTGTGGTTTACAGCCCCTAGGAAGCTATTTGATAGCTTACTCCTAATTTGCAAATCTTTGAAGCCAATTGCCGTACCTGGTGATTAAGGGGTTTTTTTCAATAATCCGGTGCAGAGGAAAACAGAGGCCTCTCATGGTTTGCATGAAAAGGCTGCTGAACGGGTCCTGTGATTCACGGGCCAAAAATAATGTGTTCTGTTTAAACAACGTTAGCTCTGTGATACAAACTGACAAAAGCCAGTGAAATTTAAAGGGACCCTGTCAAATCGGGCCTAAAAATAACCCCAGCCAGCTGTGTTTTGGTGAGTGGGCGTGTGTGCTCATGTGCTACGCTCCCTCTGCTCTGCCAGTCTTGTCCTGGGTTGTGGGTTTTTTTTCTGAAGCAGGCTAATATGACATTTGAGCTTTGCCATCTGGTCGCTCGGTGTATGAAATTACTCTGTTCTGGGAGAAAGGGTCTGGCTTTGGCGTGGGAAAGAGCACCCCCATCCTTGGCCACAGCAGAGCCCCATCTCCCTGAAGGAGGTGAAAAGTTGCTGGTGTGGGATTTAGCATCCCAAAAGGATGTTGCAGCAACACTGCTGGGTATCATCCTTTAATTCAAGGGGATGGTGGCAGCACAGGGTCCCGTCCACACCCGATCTTGCAGTGTTTGGCAGGAACCCTCAAGATGGAGCAGAACTCCTTCTCCTCCTCCCACCTCTCTGGGCTTTGGAGGCATCTCTTTCTTGGGGAGTGCTGTGACTCTCACTTCCCTACAAGCACCTGTGAGATGGGCTCCTCATCATGAGATAGCTCCTATTTGTAGGACAAGGCTGACTTTGAAACTGGGATTCCCCTTCTGCCAAAAATACCCTGTAGCATAAACAGGCACAGCTCTGCCGATTTGCACCTTGTCTGACCTCACCTTGCTCTTCCCAGGAAACAAATCTAGGCTTTCTGTCTCTGCAAATGTGATCATTCCCCGTGCCCTGTCCTCCTCCTGGGCATGCGAAAAGAAATATGCACATAAAGCCTGTGTATGTGTGTGATGCAGCTGCTTGGAGGAACAGAAGTGGGCTTCAGTTGGTTTCCTCATCTAAAGAAGAAATGGGAGATGGAGAGGTGGGTATTTCTCAGTACCATCTACCCCTGTGCTGTATTTCCCCAAGTCCTGTCCTTTTAAGTCAGAAATGGCAGTAAATAGCTGCTGGGGAATTCCCTCCTGCAGAAACCTCAGGAAAACACCTTTACCCTATACCCAGAAGCAGCTGCCCTGTTTGCTCTTCCCTTTCCCACCCACCCACCACATTTCTCGCTACCCTTTTTGTCCCTTTGAGGTTTCTGTTGCAGAAGTCCCTGTCCTGTGGTTGCACCGTCACTGGCAGTAGGAAGTCGAGCATCTCCTTCCCCCTTGTATAGAGACTGCAAACCCCAAAAGATCCTTAGATCTTCCCTGCCAGGCAAAGGAAAGAGGTTGAACATGTGCAGCATCTAGACAACTTTCCCCTTGCTGCCACACCAGGAGCAGGGCGCAGGACTGAGGTTCTGTTTACCTATCCCTTCTGAATTTTTTTTTCCCAGGTGCGATTTTATGTTAATTCAAATTAACATTCCCAAGTTGCACTCTTCTTGCCCAAAATATTTACAATAATAAAACTTAAATCTTCCTCTCAGCATGCTTCAGTGTAACTGGAGCATTTCCATCCCGCTCTTTTCCTTGAGGGTTTAGGAATTAAGTCATGGTACCTGACTGACTGAAATCTGAAGCAAAGGTGGCTTTGGAATTAAGTTAAACAACTTTATTTTAGCACACTGAAACTGTAAATACTGCTATCAGATTCCTTTTTGGTATTGACAACATTTACTTTCTGATGTTATTTCCAAAACAAAATGTCAGCAAAACTTGACGTCTTGGCAGGATTTTGTGCTTCTCTGATTTTGCTCTGAGGCTGTTTTCCAAGGGAACTTGTGCTCTTCCAATGGTGGTTTTGCTTCGCTGTATGCTTACTGCTTCAGTCATCTCCCACATGGGGGTGAAATGTGCATTTTGCTGTAGCAGTATGATAAAACTGATTACAAATAAGGCTGGTAATAGGGTATGTATACTGACGTTTGCATTCGAGTAATTGATTTCTTTTTGTTCTAGAGCATTCTTCCTTGACTCTGGGCTTCTAAGTGTAGTACAGGACAGCAGTGTCCAAGGATGAAGAGAACATCTGCTACTGGGAGAAAAGTGGCAGATATTCAGAATATCAGATAGCCTCTGGTGTTCTTCCAGGTGTTCACTGGGGGGGAGAAATAAGAAACCCTTCATTTTGATCTCATTGCTGGCATTGAAGTGCCTATGGAGTTCAAAAGAACTTTTCATCTTAAGAAGGAGAAAGGAAATTTTCAAGATGTTCCTCTGAAAATAGTTAAATGGAAGACATCCAGATTACAGTCTTTCACATCCACTGATCTGATCCGAGGAAAGAATGATGGACCAGGGAGAAGAAAAATAATTCTAAAGCGCTTTTGACTTGCTATCGTCAAATTGCACACTGTTCATCAGCATGAATTCATTATTTGCCTGAAAAATCAGAGGTCAGAGCAAGTGTTGCAGAAAGCTTTTGTAAAAGTCAGTTCCAACTTTCTACCAGAATGCATCCTGGAATACATTTCTGGAATACATTCTCTTTTTCTGTTTACTGTCTGCGAATGGATTAAATGGTGAGAGAGTTATAGAATTAAAACCAAAAAAAGGGAGGGGTGGCAAAATCACAAGCAAATATCAGAGTAGTTCCAAAGAAGCAGATTTGAATTCATCATAATCATAAGTGTGGAGTTTTTTTCCAAAAACTATGGAGTTAATCATTCAAATACAGTAAGACACTGGCTGATTTGTGTGTTCAATCAAGACTAATCACCACAGCTTGAATTTTGAATATTAAATGTTTGTGGAGTCTGCTCACAAATTATGTGCATAATTTTTGTCATGTAGATTAAGTTATTTGATGAATTATGTCAGACGACACATGTCTAAAAGTTGGGAAAGGCTGGTGAACAAAATGCACACAGAGGAAGAGAGAGGTAATTTCCTATGAATAGTTTATTCATCTCTGAGTTTGATTCCGAGATCTCTGGGTCTTAATTTTTCATCAATAGCCATTGATGTGCGGCTGAGTTTTTGCTGGGTAATGTTTATGGGGAAGCTGTCTCCCTTCAAAGTGAAGATATTGGGAGCTGGTGTCTGCTTCTACGTTGCAGAGCTGCTTCCTTGGAGCTGTGTAGCCACAGACGGTTTGGTCTGCTTGTGTCCTGCATCTCCTCCTCACCCTGCTGCCAACTGCAGCCGGGGGAGGTAGGCAGACCTGGTGAAAATTGAAGTTGCAGGAATAAAACAAACAGCCTTAGCTATATGAAGCTGATGGTTAATCAAGTGGAACTAGGAATTAGAAACTGGCTTGCTGAATCAGAGAGAAGCAATGGACTGATTAAAGAAACTAAAGTGAGTTGGTAGTTGAGAGACAGTAAAATGGGGGACTTTGTCAGCATGTGAAACCAAATCAAGTAGGGAATGATGAAGCAAGAATGAACATGAAACCACTGTGTAAGACATAGAATCCCAGAATAGTTTATATTGGACAGGGACCTTAAAGATAACCTAGTTTCACTCCCCTGTCACAGTCAGGGACACCTTCCATGTGACCAGATTGCTCAAAACCCCATACAACCTGGACTTGATACTTGGAGGAGGGAGTGGATGGGACATGCACAGCTTCTTTATTGACCTCAGAAAAAAAGATGCAAACAGTACAGTGCTACACCAGGGCTGTGTGAGCTGGGTTAAAGGGCACGTTCTTTAAAGTGTGCGTGAGGTGCTCTCACTGCCTGGTGTAAATGGGATGATTTACTGGTGTCTGGCTGGCTGCTTCCCTGGGATGTCCTGGCCTTTCCTCGGAGTGAAGCACTTTAGCACCCCTGAGGTTTGCCTGTAGATAGTACGTGTTGCCAGTAGAGGCAGGCAAATTCTGTGCCTGTGCCTTGCTGTGATTCCCTCCTGGCGTTACTGTGCATCTGAGTGTGGCTCTTGTCCTGTACCCTCTCGGCTGGGGAGCATCATGCAGGAGGGATATTTTACATGTGATACTAATGTACCACTGGGCCATCTTCTGGCTGAAGCCCATCTCTAGGGTATGAGCTTGTTTGAAACAGCATAATTCAGATTTTCTAATGCATTTTATAGGGTTAAGGACAAGAGCAATGCTGTGATTTGGACTCTGATTGCTTACAGAATAGACTGCACAGTTAATTAAGAATTTCATGTTTTGGCACATTTCGTGTTTGTGGAAAAAGTCTGAAAAAAACCCTGACATTGGAATCAAATGTATATGGTAGGGATGAAAACATATGCAATATCGTTTCCAAAGCATTGATCTTGAAGCAGTTTTGTCAAATTAAATTTCACCTTGTTATGGACAAATACAAAAGCCACTAGAAATATCTCTGTAGGGAAACCCTGGGTCCTCTGATTGCCACTGACTTCCTGTGACCTCCTGAGCAATGAGTCTTCTGACACTGTCATCGTCTGCATCCTTAGGAATGTGTCTGTGATTTGCTGCAAATTAGGCAACGATAGGCAAAGAAGTGCAGAAGATGTTTCTCTCTCTCTTTTTTTTTTTTTTTTTTAAATTCCAATGTCAACAGCTGGTTTTCATACAGGATTCTGTCCCCTCCCTCTTTCAGCCTTTGCAATTGAATCCACCAGTGAAACTTAAGTGTAAATAAGAGTGAAATCAACTTGATTATTAAAGCTGAGATACAAGGCAAATGAAAAATATAAGCTTACACAAGCCAAATGGATCATGCTGATGTTTTTTCATTAAGAGGATATTTTCAATTCTCAATCTAGGCAAGATCATTAATTATTAGCCCATTTATTTGGGCTGTTAAAGTGACACCATCCTTCTAATGAAGAATTAAGTATGGTAGCAATTGGGATAAGCAAACCTGTAACACAAGACAAGATTGTTTAAAAAGTGCAGTCACTACAGTGAAACAATACCATCGATCTCCCTGCTAGTGATAAGGGAAGGAGGCCTCAGTCTTTCAAGAAAAACTCGTAATTTCGGTCCCCTGCTGCCGCAGACACCTTCTTGAGTAAGACTCACACCTCGGGGCAACTCTTTGTGATATGCTTTCACAAAAAGTCTCAGAGAGCAACTTGAAGGCTTCATTCTCAGCCTGCTGAAGCACAGAGAGATGGCTCCTAATTATTTCCACTCATGCTGGAGCAGGGATATTATTACACCTAACAGGAAAACTGGAAAGTTCTGGGGAATCGGTGCTAGCTTCCAAAGAGTACTTTGTTGAGCATATGGTGAAAATTTTCCTAAATAAGGGACAATTGTTTGAAAAACTTGTTACCACCACAAATCAGTAAAGTCCACAAGTTAGCAAGCTGCAGTTCAAAAAACAAAATAAAAAAACCCCACCAAAAACAAAAAAAACCAAACCAAAACAAAAAACAGGCAAAGGAAAACACAAACAATAAAACCCCAAGAACAACAAAATCCCCACAGCCACTCCCAAACAAACAGTCCCAAGGTTAACAAGAATATGCAGAACTGAACTAGTATATGTTATCGAAATTCAGAAATGTATGTACTGGTGGCTGAAGGAATCCCCAAGTGTGGAAGATTGGTGGGAGATCTGGTCAGGTAACCCCATATTTAACCACTTCTTCATTCTTACAGGGGGTTGTATTTCCCCAGGGGAAGAGCAGGAAGGTGGCTGAACTGAAACTTGCTTAGTCACTCCTTTGTCCAAAAAAACCACCCATCTGACCCATGTAAAATTTCCGTGTCTGTCACCCCTACTGCCCCTCGTGATGAGACAAGATGATTAGAAAGTTTTCTGTGTGGTTACTGGACATCTTAGTAAAGGGCTCCCTCCATCTCAGTAATTCTTTTCGATGGCCCAGTGCCAGGCAAAGTGTGGGTGTTTGGAGAGGCAAAAAAGGTAAAACGCAGTGAAAAGAGGAAGTGGGTTTATTTGTTTCTCTCATAAGAAGTGAAAGGATTGATTGGTGTCATGGGAGAAATTAATGCCCACCCTGACCAAGCAGTATCTTCAGGCTTGCTTCATTTTCCCTTACATGGGAACCTATCCACGATCTATGGGATTTATTTTCTTGTGGAAGGATGGTTTGGGTAAAATAAGGCACTTTTGTGCATTTACTTGAGGTAAACAAATGCTTCTGAGTGCACAGATATCCATCTTCAGAGACACTCAAAAGTCTTCTGGACATGGTTCTGGGCAACCACCTCTGGGTGACCTCTCTTGAGCAGGGGAGTTTGACCAGATGATCCCCACGGGTCCTTTCTCACCCCAACCAGGCTAATGTGATCCACCTCCAGAGTTTTCACTTAAAGCTTGCAAACTTCCCATGTCTTCATAGGGAAAGGATGGGTGCCAGTTTCCAATAACTTAATATTGGAGAGAGACAGGGAATAATAAGGACAGCAGAGCCTTTTCAATGCCTCAGGGTAAAGAAAAGTGAACTCCCTTTGTTTTAGACCATGCTGTAGTAATTGTGTGTGTGCTTTCTCTATTGATAAATGTCTCCCTAACTCTGGCTGCGACTTCTCATAACAGGAATATCAGGGGAAAAGATTAAATATATGTCTAACAGCACAACTAAACTAACAAAAAACCCCACCCTCAGTGCAGCCTTTTCCAACCCGAAGCTTGGAACACAAAAGGGGAAGCATGCCAGAATCCACTTTGTGCCTTTAAAAGCTGCTCTTTCTCTACAACTTCACCCGCTCTGGAGCAAATACAGGAAGAACAGGATTTTGACTTTTTTTTTGTTTTAAAAAAGCTACTTTTTCAACATCAGGTGCTGTCTGTCTGGGGTTTCTCTGGCCCTTGCAGTGCATGCAGTGTTCATTAAGTTAGAGAAATACATGATGTCACCCCCCTTAGGTCTGACAATGGCAATAGCTGAGGTAGGCAATTAATGAGTACCTGCTGCTGCTTCTGTTTTTGCTGAAGGCCCAGGGGACATTAGAGTAGGCTTTGCCAAAGACAGTGCAGGACAGGCACTTTATTTTGGAGAGAAGTGACCTGATAAGCTGAGAACTAGTTGGAGAAAATATCTGAAGCATGGAGTTTTGAAACCCCGTTAGGCAGAGCATTCTTGGTTCTCACAGTTCCGTCAATGAGTATTTTGGTGGAAATTCAGAAATGCAGCATCTCAAACTCTTCTCTAAATGCATGGTCTATTTCTCCTCTTCCTAAAAGACAAAAAAAAAAAAGAAATGTTTTCAATCTATTGCTTAAGGATAGTGGGGAGTCTGGTGGCGTCTTTGCTTTCTTGCTGGGGAAGTGTGAGATGTGGCAACAGAGAACAATGTTGTGGAATGACGAGTGGAAAGGGAGGTGCTGCAATTTGGCATCTTCCATGGCACATGAGCAGTCATTTTAGAGATGCTTTTTCCGTAGGGACGAATGTCAGCATTGCTAGCAGTTTTTTCTTTTCTGTTTGTAATCAGCGTAGAGAACAAGACCCAAACTGCGTTCACAACTGACTTATGTGTATAAGCATGGCATACAATGGATGCGCAGGCTTCAAAATAAATTCGAAGAACAAACTGTCTTTGTGTTTGTTCTTGTTATGAAACAATTTTATGATTCCAGAATTTTACTGAACGGATAATATGTTGTTTCCCAAGCTGAAGAAAAAAGAGCCCTGGAAATGAAAATGAAATGTAGAGTTTTCCACCTGGCAGATCAATAGCTTTTCAACATTTTCCTTTTCTTGTGTTTCCCAAGTGAATGCCTGTTATTTGGAAGCATAACAAAAATAAGACAGAAAATGACTGTAGGAAAATTCGAAGCAAAGTCTTTCATTTAAACAACTGTAACACACAAAGAAGCGATGAAATCTGATTTCTTTTTTTTTCTTTGAGAAAAGAAAGTGAACAATGCTGTATTACTGCACAACACTCTTGATTTGTGGGTGTTGGACTGAGAAGGCCCTTTTCTAATGGCAAGCAAATAGCTGGAGTCAGTATCTGGAGGAGCATGCTCCTTGGTGGCATTTCCAAAGCATCCAACATAGATGTCCACAGCTTTTGCTACGTGCTTGGCACTGGAGACTTTCATGGTGTTTTTACACGGATAGCTGAGCGCATGAAAAGAGATCCCCAGTAATGCTTAAGTACTGCCAAAAAAATAGGATTTACCCATGGCTGCAGAGATGTCTCCAGGAAAGTCTGAGCTCTGCTCAGAGGGAGGAAGATCTGGCCAAGTTGTTCAAACAATAATGCAAGGGCATTGTTAACTTTCAAACTTTTAAATCTGCCAGTGAACTCGATCCTTTTGAGGGAGCAGAGTTACCTATGTGATGGTTTGGGGTTTTTTTTTCCTTCTTTCTACTAATCTATGATGTTGCACTTTTAACCTGAAACATTCATTTGCCTTCTGCACCTCCTGGCTTGTGTGCAGCTGTGCTTTGCTGGTGATGCTCAGGAAAGCACCAATGTTAGCAGAACAGTCTTGCACAGAAGTGCATCTGCCAGTGGCACTGAGCAGGGACATTGGAGTGACCCTGTGTTTCCAGAGAGTTAAGAAAGCAATGTTCAAACAGCGGCTGTTAGGAGACACTTAATGGGGCTAACACAGAGGTGGAAACAAAAGTGTGGCCAAGCCCAATATTCCTGCCCTACCAGGCCTTAGAGGGGCCAGAGCCGGGTGGTTGCTTTGCTGAGCAGATGGGTGCTAGGGAGGGAGGTTGCTGAGTGCTCGGAGACCAGATCTTGGAGCGGGGATGTGATTCTGCCCAGCATCTCCTCAGCCACCGGGTGAGTCCCACTGGTCTTGTGCACAATGGGTCGCCCTGGCCCACCACCCACTGGGCCTTCAGTAGGAGAGCTTTGGACAGGAACACGGGCAACATCTCAGCACCCTTGTTTTCTGGGACAAGTGGTTCATTTCCATACGCAAGCAGGGAACAGTGTCTAAGACAGGGATGCAAAAAAGCTGCCAGCTGCCTGGAAATCCTTGAGATCATCAAGAAGGCTGGATCTGTCCTGATGCCACAAGATAAAGTCTGGCCATTACACTGTTTACTCTCAGCCTTTCTCCTTGGGAGAAGGGACTTTCTACCCTGTACTGCCATGGGTTGCCTTAACACTCACGGCATGGGCACAGACATAGGACCTGAGGAAAAGACCTGGAGAGGTGAACAAGCACCAGCTGTAGCAGGGAACTGCAGCTCTCCCTGTCCAAATCCAGCAGAGCCACTACAGAAACATGCTGGATTTGGAAGGCATCCTTGCTGCAGGAGCAAAAGGAGCACAGCTTCTGGGACACAGTTTGTTTACGGAAGTTTAGGCTGCTTGGGAATGCCAGGGATGTGTTTACATCACCTTTCCCCAGCACCTGCTCTTAGCTCACCCAGTTATCCAGAGGGGGAAGGAGAGCACAAGAACCAAGGGCTGGGTGCAGAATGCATGACAAAGGTACAAAAATCTGGGAAGAATGAGGAGGAACTTGAGTGGTAATAGTGAAACACCAGTGGGCTGTGGCAGCATCCTCTTCTGCATAGGGACCTCTCACAAGCAGGACTGCTTTGTGCAGACCCGACCGACCCTTCAGGCTCCTTCTGTAAGCTCTTCCCCTTAACCTTCCCTGAAGCACTGTGGTATCTGCTTGACCCTGCGGAAGAGGAGGGCTCAGATTGTCCATCAGCATGCTTGTCCTCAGCTTACGGCCACAGTCAGCAATTACGTTTGGTATTGCACACCGCTCTGATTTGATTTGATTTAATTTGATTTTAAAACCTCTGAGGAGCAACAAGTTTTGCCTGTCTCTGATGGGTGCACAAAAAATGGGTAAAGACAGAATTATGGGTGAAAGCAATGGATCTGGGTTTCTCAAATATCTGGCAGGCAATTTTTAGGACTCAAAAGGAAGCTGATTTAAGGAGAGATGGTTTTCAGCAGGCTCTAGGCCATTTTGGCTATATAAGGGTCATTAGGCAAGACTTGATGCATTCCAAATCACTAAAGCTTGTACTTCCAGTCTTGGCTATGTTTTATCCTAACCATCACCCTGAATGCTACCTTTTATTCAGGACAAGTTGTCTTTTCAGCAGTGTTTAAATGCATTCTTAATGTGAATTATCATGTTTTATGGTAGAGCATCTGAAAAAGAAAGAGGCTTTAGGAAAGCTTTTTGCTGGCAATAAATTAGATCCAAGTTTCTGTGATAAGCTGTAATAGCTCTTCGGAGCAGATGCATTTTATCAATTTAAGAACACAGACGGAGGAAACATGTACTGCGTTCAGACTTTTTTAAAAAGTATTTTCATGTTAGTGTGTTCACAGTCAACAATAAATCCAGAGAAGCAATGATTGTCTTCCAGTTAGACATGATGCAGCTTGTGCTGTGTCTGTTATTTATATACAGGATGACAGAGGCACTTTTCAAGCCACAAGTTGCTCTTTAACACAAAGCTGGGCGGGCACTGTTGGAAATGATGGGCTATTGGCCCAGGTTTGATCAAGGGACAAGACAAGTTCCCAGGCTGATAACTCACCCACATGCAGGTTTATGGGCCCACAGGACACGGGAGAAACCTCTCTCAGTTATCTGCAATCCAATTCCCTGGCTCAGGAGCCTTCTCAGCTGCTGCAATTGCTGCCACACATGTGAGATATGTCACTGACACCAACTTCCTCCTCCTCTTCTTCCTCCTCCTCCAAAATGTCTATGTTCCCAGCCCCCAGGGAGAGAGGCTGGCATTATCTGCCAGCCTGGGCTGTTCTGGAGTTGCAGCCATGTCCCTCATACCAGCAGCACATGTGCATCTCACCTGACTCAGAGGGCTGGCCCTGAGGGTGATAAGGCTGTAGGTGGTGTGGGAAATCCCAGACAGGCTGTCCAATCCAGGAGTGCTGATCCCCTGAGAAATCAGCACAGTTCCACTCTCCCAGGTGTTTCTGTGGCATTTGTCTGAGCTTCTTCAGAGGAAGCAGGCCCACCTTCCCTGGATTTTATAGGGTGGGTATGGAATACGGTCCTTTCCCTTGCCTTGTCATCTTCCTCTTTTCTACCACAGTGCCAATCTGTAAGTGAGGTGGTTTTGCTCAATCCTCAGCTATACAGGTTGATGAACACCACCAATCAACATTTTTGTTGCTTTTTAATTTTTTTTTCCTTGAGAAGAGAGTATTTTTAAGAGAAATTCACTCAGATTTGTTTCTGGTTTTCAACTGGGCTGTGAAAATAGTCAACAGAATTTTCATTACTTATTCTCATCAAAAGGCACTGGCAAACAAAGGAAGATTTTGCTAAACCCAGGATTAGTTTCCACACCTCTGTAGAGGACAAGACACCCATAAATTTGGGCAGAGGCCTTGAATCTCTAGGACCTTACAGATACAGAAGGTGAGACTTCTATGAATAGAAAATTTTCTGGTCCCACAGGCAGACTGGTTTGTTAGAATTAGAGAATTAAGAGAACAGAAAAGCAGCCTCTTTGAATTTCATTGTTTTCTAGCACGGCTTTTCTAAGGAAGCAAGTCTTATGCAATCATGTTGGCTGCCTGGCTTGAGCCTCTCAGTGTTTGAATTCTTTGGTCATTTTTAGGCACACTTTTCAGAGGGGGAAATGTCTGAGATGTTATTAAATTCCATCAGTCATGTGAAAATTAGAGTCCCCATAAAATAAAATTTTTAAAAAAGCAAAATGTGTGCCCCAGCACAGGCAATGTCTGCAACATGGTTGCAGTTGGTGCTAACTGCTGGAACACCCACATGAGAGAGAGACTTTATGAATGTCCCAACCACAGGAAAAGCTTCCCTGGGAGTTTGAAATCAACCACAAGACACGGATCTTCAAGGAGCCAGATTATGTTAAACTGGGGTGTGTGAGGGAGTAGCTCTCAAATGTCTACATTTTCCCCTTGCCAAGGCCATCCCTATATCATTTAATTTGCTCTCCATCCCTGAGAAATTTGCTCAGATCTCAAACATCTAAGAGAGTTTTCCCTGAGCAAAGTAATGGATGCCAATAGATGTGCACATCCAGAGCATGCAAGGAATTTTTCAGAAACCCTGCTGAGCTGAGGTCAAGCAGAGTGAGGAGACATTTTCTCTCTTCATTGCCTCATTCATTCTTCTCCCAGCCACAGGCAGGCAGACCTGGGCGAGGAGGTTTCCAGAGAAACAGTGCTGATGTGACACTCTGCTGGTCACGTCGCTTCCTCCTTTAATTGTGTTTGTTTCTGTTTCACTCTGCGGTTGGACCAGGACCGGTTGTCCAGGGTTTGCACTTTCCACTTCAGTTCCTTCTTTCTGTGTGGAGGAAATTTGCAACTTCCCCTTATGACGTGATGCTATGTAGATCATGACTGTCCTTATGAAAACCCTTCCTATTCTCCCTTAAGCTTCACGAGAGTGACCAAACCAGATTTGTTCGCACTTAATTGTTTGGCACAGAGTGGAGCAGCTCCAACTGGAAATGCTGAACCTTTAAGCAGAGTAGCCAGCAGTCTTGTGGTTCAGGAATCACTGGGGAAGGCCCGTGTTAAAATCCCCAATCTGCCTGATTTGGAGAGGAAAGTTGAAGTAAGACTGTCTGCTGGAGTGTCCCTTTCTGCCAGGGTGAGAGCTGCTGTTCTTTGTGTTGAGGATGACAAGCTCTAAAACAGATCTAGATTAGAAAATCAAGCAAATGCCCAGATAATGTGTAGGAGAAGAAGCCTGCTAAAGAAAACCAGAGAAAACAGAGCTTCACTTAACCTTGGCCCTACCTGGTTGTGCTGGTTTGGAAACAA
>VZTA01026990.1:0-27271 GCA_013398855.1 Mohoua ochrocephala
CAGGCTCTGCTCCCAGGTAACAATTGACAGAACAAGAGGAAACGGCATCAGCCTGGCCAGAGGAGTTTCAGGTTGGACATCAGGAAAAATTTGTTCATGAAAAAGGTTGTTCAGCATTAGAACAGGCTGCCCAGGGAGGTGGTGGAGTCACCATCCCCGGAACTGTTCAAGAAATGACTGGACATGGCACTCAGTGCTCTAGTCTGGGTGACAAGGTGGTGATCAGTCCCAGGTTGGATTCAATGATCTTGGAGGCATTTTCCAACCGAAGTGATTCTACGATTCTGTGAAAGATGTCTGGTGATGAGTGAACAGCTTTTCCCAGGCTTGAGCCAGCTCTCTGATGCCTGACCCTAACCCTAACCCTAACCCTGGTGGATAGGAACCCCAACGGTGAGGACCACAGCGGGTTCCTGTTTCCCAACAGCAGGCCTGAGTTCTACAGAAGCAACGGCAGACCAGTTTCTGCACAAGTTAATTAGTAAGGTGTTGATAAAGGATGCCCCAAAGATGTTTTCGGTGTCACGAGAAATGTTGCCCCCAGACCCAGCCTTTTGCAAGCCAAATTGAAAAGTTCATGAAACACAGCACTTGTCAAGCCCTCAGCTTGGCCAGAAGTGTTGTGGAGAGATACCTGCTGTTCCCTTTCACTTCTCTCTCAACAGCCTATGGAAACGTACTGCCTCCTTTGCATTGGGTAACTGTATTATAGTCCGCAGTCAGCTTTACTTGTCTGGGGTTAGGGAGGCAGCTGGTGAAACACTAGGGCATTCCCTGAGGAGGGTAATCCTAAACCCAGGTATGGGAAAACGCCCAAAGAGATCAGCGCTGCAGCACTCCTCCCAGTAGGGACAGCAGAGTGAGCCGTAAAACCAGTATGGGAGCTGGTAAAACTGGTCTGAGAGAAAAAAAGAAGGTGCTTCAGGTAGGCAGTATTGGTCAGGAGAGCTCCCAGGCATGCCGCAGGCTGGCAGGGGTGCTGGATGACAAATGTCCCAAAGGGAGCACGGCAAAACACAGCTCTGGATTTACCCTGGAGATGTGGCTGAAGGGGTAGAGCTGTGGAGTGCTCCTCCTGCCCTCCCCTCTCAGAGGTGCTCGAATACCATTGGGTATGCCATTTGCCTCTGTATGTTTACCCCTCGTGTTGGGAAAAATCCCCAAGGCAGTCGGCAAGACCCAAAATGTCTCTGAGGAATTCAATTCAAGCCAGGAAATTCAAAGGCAGCTTCCCTGTGAGATCCAGGTCAGCAATCTCACCTTTACAAGCTGACATCTGCCATTAGAGTCACTCCCATGATTTAACTCTTTGTTGCTGTTATTGAAAACATTTTTTAATATAGTTTTGGGGGCTCTTTTTTGTGTTTTGGTTTGGGTTTGGATAATTTTTTTTAGCCATTGGTTTCCCTTGCTTTCTGTAAATAGCTTTCTGACTGGCAGGTCTCAGGACTAGCTCCATAAAGTCATTGAAATGTAGTGATTCTCCTTGTTTTCAGTGGAAGCAAAAGAGAATTGCTGTTATTTAGACCTTTCTTTCAGCCTGGCTGTTGGTGTCTGTGTGCATCTTATTTTCTGTTGCTAAGAAAAAGGAAAGTCTCACTGCCTTGTCTTCCAGAGGGATCAAAATCTTTATGGATGAGCATCTACAATGGACTTTCAGAAGTCGTAAGCACTAGTCCTGGCAATAGTATTCATACTGGCTTCGTACTGAAATACTGGCTGATCCTTGAAAAGTCTTGCTGATGCCATGACTGACTGTGCTCTAGGGAGGAAAAAATGACACAGGCAAAAGCTGTTAAAGATCAAATATATGCCCACTTATGCCTGTATATAACTGGCCTTTGCAACATCCCCTACACCCACAGCCCTGGCAATGTGTGTGGCACCCAGCACTTCAATACCTGAGGAAGATCTCCCTGATTCCTGAGCTTTAGGATACCATTATGAGCTCTTGGAGACTCTCTAAGTGAATACCTTCTTTTCACTGCCCAGATACATCCGGAGCAGCCCCTGGCTCCTGGAGACCCTTCTTTCCTGGGGTTACCTTGCATTACCGGTTCCACGATCCATGTATGCAGCCTGAGGGAAGGTTAGATGCTACTTACTGGAGATACCTGTGTGTTTTATCAGGAAAGGGGACATGGATAAAGTCTTCCAGTCTTAAAGTTCACCGCAGCTGCAACCGTGATTTGTCAGTTATCTTCTAGTTCTTTTTAGCACAAAATGAGCTCTAAGAATTAATTCGATTTAGTCCAGGTATCAACAACACTGTGATTACTCTCAATGGCCAGGGTACAGGAGTGAAACATGAGAGATCAGCTGTGAGAGGTTTGTCTGTCTCCTCCAGTCAGCAGGGTGCCCCTGCACTGCCTGCAGGCCAGAATCCTGCATTGAAGCACAACTCACCATGGGCTCAGGACAGAAGGGAAAGTCTTGGTGAGGGAACACCTGCACCCTCATGTAGCACACTCTCCATAGGGTCCTGCTTCCTGAGGATTGCCTGTGTTTCCTCACTTAATGGAGATGCGTCTGTTTGCCTTCAAAGGTGTGTGGATCAAGCAAGGAAAGCAAACATCACCCACTCCCGAGTGGCCTGAAACTTAAGCTGCAAACAAATCAGTTCTTTGGGATAAGCTGTCTCCAGCCATAGTCCTCCTCAGTGGTTGTTTTACACAAAGAAACTGGTATTTCTGACAGATGTACGTTTTGTAAGACTGACTGTAGGAATGTGCTCTTACTTTTCTGTATTTTCTAGCCTCTGAAGCCAGTCACTGACAATGTCCCTGCAAACTATCAGATCTGATCCTGTGCAAAGGAGGAAGAGACACTACCCATGGCATTAAAGGAAGGAGAAAAGGAGAAGACAAGTTCTGTCTATAGATAACTTTAATAGCAGCGTAAGATTCTGCTCTTTTGGGTACATAAAACCTACTTATTGCAACCCCCGAGTTTGTGACATTTACAGCTGCAGCTCCATTTACCTGTGCAACAAGCAGCTGCAGCCATGATGTCCAGCGGCAGCACAGCCACAGGAATCATTAAGGATACTCTGCATGGATCATCTTGCAGGGAGACTGAGACTTCTTCCTCACCGAGTGATACATGGGCCGCATGTCTGGGGGAAGTGACAGTCGCCTTCCCAAGGCTCCAGGCTCTGTTCCGGACTGTGGATGACTCATTAGGAAAATTGCTTCTGCTTTCGTTTCTGAGCCTGCTGCTGCCACCTAATTTCCACTGGGTCCGTTAGTCCGTTCAGGAGCTCAGCAAACCCTGCTAGGAGCTGCCACCCTGGCTTGGGAATTGCTGCTGCAGAGGTTATTAGAGAACTTTATTAATAATCATTGCATTAACCTCTCAGCTAGTCAGTGATAGAAATGCCATTTCTCCCATTTTATAGCTGAGAAAAATGAAGTGTAGACAGATTCATCACCTGGTTACAGAGTCAATAGGAATTCTTAATGCTCCATAAATCTGAAAATTAGGCTGTCAGCAGCTTCTGGAGTGAACCTGCAGCAAAGCTATTCAGGAGACCTAGTTCCTACCCATCAGGTACCTCCTTCCCCAGTTCACTGGGAGAAACCAGGACACATCTCTGAATTTCAATTCCTGCAGTCAGGCACAGAGGCGTGGGGATCTGGAGGGGATGGAGGAACACAGCTCAGTGCTCCCTGCCCACAGCAGACATCTCCTCCACAGTGAAGAGCCCTGAGGAGGGGCCATGGTGCACTTAATGACCATGCTTTGATGCAGGGGTAGGAACTAATTGCTCATATAGAAACTCAGGTACGTGTCTGGTCATCACCTGAAACTTGACTGTGAAAGATTATTTTGTTGTTAAAATATACAATACTGGGATATGAGAACAGCAGGAACTGTGGGGGACGGAGTTGGTTGGTTGTTTTTTAAATTTCTTTTCTAGTTTAATAGTGCAAAAGCAAGTAATGCTAGGAGGTGGGATGCTTAGAGACATTTATTCTATTTAAGATTATACAGAGTTCTTAAAAAAAGATTTTTTTCAATGCTTTATAACAACACCTTTGCTACTTGCAAGATGAAATTTGATGCCTCAGCCTTAGGCTAGCTCCAAGCTGACATAGGGATTTTAAGCAAAAATGGTTTAACCCCTTTCAGAAACAAAGAATCAGCAAAAATAAAATATTTAAATTTATTGCTGTGTTTAAAAATTTCAGATCTTTTAAAGAAAAAACAAAGAAAGAGGTATATGGTAGAAGTGTCGTCTTTGCACTGCAAACAACTACATCATTCTGGTCTTCTGAAGAGAAATTTGACTTGCTTGAACTAAAATGAGGTTAAAATAATTTGGTGATTCTTCCGTAGTACTGAAATACTGTCTTCAAAGTTTCCAGGCTCTACAGAGACCTGAAGAGAAATGTCCATGCAACTGCTGTTTTAACGTGTGTGCGCTGAAGCAAAGCTGCAGAGGAGCCTGACCTACAGCAGCAGAAATACCTGATTCACTGCTCAAAATTATGAAATTCCCTTTACACAGGAAAAATGATGATACCATCTCATTATTAGACAGCACACCGTCACGGATGTGTCCAGGGGTAGGGCGAAGGTTCCCTTACGGCACATCCTTTTGCTCCAAGGGTGTTTGACCTTGTATTACGAGTAGGTTTTCTAGGCAAATATTAACTAATCCCTCTGCTCGGTATGAGCATGGATAGAGAGGGTTTCTCACACACAGAGGCTTGACCCAGACTCAGTTTGTGCAACCCCAGGTCTGTCTTGGGATGCTGAAGCTCTGCCAAACTCTCTGGTTCTCAGGCAATGCAGCTGCAAGGCTCAGCTGTTCCTTACCTGCTCCCATTGACACTCCCCAAATCTGGCCAAACTCAGCCCCTGTTGTCACTCCCACTCAGCTAATACACCATGTCTAAATACAACCACGGCCAAATTAACTTCTTGTCTAACTGTAATAATCATTTTCTTAAAGATGATTTTGGTATCTGTCTATGTCTAGGCTGATTTCTCTCCCACAAAATATGATAACGTTGATGTAGTTATGTGCTCTTACAGCATGAAACAAGTCTATTTAGTGGACTGCATTTGAGTCTTTGAACATGAGCACGTGCTCCTACCTCTGAAAACTCCCTCCTTTATTATTATGGAAGGCAAAAGTCGTAGAACCACGGAATGGTTTGTGTTGGAAGGGACTTTGATGATCATCCAGTCCCCCTTTCCATGGGCAGGGACACCTTCCACTAGACCAGGTTGCTCCGAGCTCCGTCCAATCTGGCCTTGAACACTCCCAGGCTTGGGGCAACCACAGCTTCTCTCTTTCAGCAGAGAAATGGAGGAGAGGCAGCATCGTGTCAGGACCTCGGGGACACCAAAAAGCGTTGATTGCCTTGAGCAGCCTCATCTGGGACCTCCACCCACACGTCCTCTGGCAGTTGGCCCAGGCACTATATTTAAGGTCATCCCAGGACTTCTCTCCTTGCTTGGGATGTAGGGTGGTGACGCCTAACCCTCTCTATGGGTGGGACCTGGTACCTCTGCTGTAGGCAGCTGGTTTCCAGTCCTGCCTCATCTGCTGCTGCCTCTGGATGGGCCTAGAACCTGACTCCTCCGCTGTATCTGAGAGCTGATGGACCCTGTTACCAGAATCCAGGCCTGCCTGCTGTGCTCAGGCTGCACCCTTCTTGATGAGTGCCCTGTTGTGCCGGGGCTTGTCCCCTGCATGGGGCAGCCCTTGGCTCCTTGGCTGCTTCTCCTGCCTGCTGTCTCTTTGCTAGGCTGGGTGGATGGCAGGTGACAGGGGTTAGTGCTGCAAGAACCGCCCCCCCCCAAAAGAGTCAGCTGTCGGTTTGGGGTAAGCTGTAGATGGCTGGTAGAAAGTCATAGAATCTTAGAAGGTTTGGGCTGAAGGGGACCTTAAAGATTATCTAGTTCTAACCCCCTGCCATAGGCAGGGACAACTTTCAATAAACCAGGTTCCTCGAAGCCTCGTCCAACCTGGCCTTGAACACTTCCAGGGATGGGGCAACCACAGCTTCGCTGGGCAACCTGTTGTAGTGTGTCACCATCCTCATAGGGAAGAATTTCTTCCTAATATCCCATTTCAGCCTGTCCTCTGTCAGTGGGAAGCCATTCCCCCTTGCCCTGCCACTCCAGGCTCTTTTCCAAAGTCCCTCTCCAGCTCTCATGGAGCCCCTTTAGACACTGGAAGGGGCTCTAGGGTTTTTCTGAAGTCTTCTTCAGGCTGAACACCCCCAGTTCTCCCAGCCTGTCTTCATAGGAGTTTATTTTCCTTTGTTTCTCTGTTTCTTTTTTAAACTAGTCCATTAAAAAAATAAAGTTCTGTGGCCTTGTTACCCGCTTTGAGCGGCTGCAGCATCCCTGCAGTGCCTCAGCTGGCCTCTGCCACTCCCGTCCCCCCCAGCCCTGCGTAAGGCAGGGCACGATTTGAGCTGTCCTGGCCAAGGAGAAGCTGCCCTCACCGGGACAATCTTCAGCCCCGGAGCTGAGGGTGCCTTCACGGCAGCAGCACTCTAACGTGCCGGTTTAGCATCGGGGCGATTAGCTGCGGTAGAGGAGACACGGTTTTGAGAGCTGCTGCTTCTCAGTACCAGCGCTTGCCATCAGAGGGCAAACTCAGCCCAGATGAAGATGCTCCGTGCCCGGTTGTTGCAGCCTGCTGTTTCACAGACTCGTCTCTGCGGGGTAATGACCAAGGCAAGAGGCCATTTACCGTCCTCTCGCAGGGGACAGATGCAGCTTCCCATCTCTGCCTGCTGCCGGGAAGGGCTCTGCTCCCCGGTTCCCTCGAGAGCAAATCTTGCTTTGCAGGAGCATCCCAGCCAGCAGCAAGAGGCAAGGATGGTGCTGTGAGATTCGAGTCAGAGCAATGTAACACAGAAGGGATTCCCAGAAAGCAGCAGGTTTGGGCTTTAACATCCCAAATATACTGTATAACCTTCCTACTCCAGCAGAATTTGTATTTATGGCTTAATATAGACTTTTTGAGCAGCACTCAAAAAACTGTACTGGTTGCTTGCTTTCTATCCAGCATCTTGCTGCTCTCCAGAGCCACCGATGAGCATGGCTGTACAGCCCCAGCAAAACCAGTGGCATTAAAGTAACCTCTGTGGGAGTGGTGCCCCTCAAGTGTTTCAGACGCATCCTAGAGGAGCTAAGTGTTCTAAACTGTTGCAGCTCTGACCTCTCTCAGGAGCCCCATCTGCTGGCACGTGGGCCCGGCTGCCAGCCCAAAACCCTCCGTGCTTCCCAAGGCATTTGGGGAGGATTTAAATCTTGCCAGCTCTCCCCTTTGCCTCTTCCAATGAATCTCAGTCTTAATCCACAGCCCCCTCATAGCCAGAGACTTCCTTTAAAAAGCTGGAGGGCTTTTCAGAGGGGAATAATGAACCAGACGCTTTCCCGGTGTCTCTCTTTGTTTTTACAGCCCTGGGTCTCCCCTGAGGACAGAGAGTCCTTTGTACTGCATGGGGTCCCCTTACAAAAAGGGGCTTGTGAACAGAGCATCCTCCCATTGGGTACCACACCACATGGATTTTTTTTTCCACCTGTCCTCCTAGGCATAGCCAGTGTCAAATCCCTTTCTGTGTGTGAGGGACTGAGCCAAAAGCTTTAACCTTGGAGATGCATGGTGGATGTATGTCAAAGTGCTCAGTGCCGTCCTGCTGCCCACCCTCAGTCTAGCTGGAAGGTAAACAAAGGGTTAACCTGGTTGTCATCATCTTCCCCTGCCCAGCTGATATTTGGAGTGAAGCCACATTCCAGTTTAAAGACAGCTGATAATTGAATAAACTCTGCATCTTGAGTGAATTTAAAACCAAGACAGGAGCTCTCCCCATCAGAAGTCAATACGTTTCCTCTTGCAGGGATTTTTGTCCGGAGCTAATGCCGCAGCTGCCCCTTCCAGGGGATGAGTGCATGCTTGGGAGCAGTCAATTTTTGCCTGCCTTAAGGCTTTATATTTAGGTCTCTATGTGCATAAAGGAGATGCCTATTTCTGTTTCCTGCTAAAGGTGAAATCCAGCGCTACAGCCTCAAATGCCCTTAAAACCATTAAGCCTTAAGTAGCTTACTGATGGTTTGGTGTTGTCCAGGATCCTTGCCCAGGTAGCGAGGAAAGAAAGGCAGAGGGTTGCAAATACAGCTCAGGTGCCTTGTTATGTTTAGATCATGGTGTGAATGGAGGAAACCAATGTGATGTAGCTAATTGACATCATGCTAATTAAATATTGCATACTCTGCATGTACCCTTGCAATAAATCATTCCTAGTTTCATGTGGGAAATTTTCTCATTGTCAATACACAGATACACTGTGGACCTAGAGAAAGCTGTTTCCTGCAAAGTTGAGGCTGGTGATTTATTGAGCTCTGTAAAATATATTTGCTTTGGTCCTTCTTTGTATTCACTGTTCAATGATATTCAAACAAATGCCTTTGAGCCTGGGAACCAGCAGCTTTTTGGCACGTGTTCCTTTTGCAAATGGGGGCATTCACACCAGAAATGCGGTTCTACGATTTCATAGCCACGTGGTGGGTAGGCAGGGATGTGCTATGCAATCTGTGCCCCGTCAGAAATACCTGGCACTGCTTCTGTTTCAAACTTCACCAAGCAAAATAATTGCATGGAGCTGTTTACTGTCAATCTGCTGCCTGCATGTTATTAATAGGAGAGATGGAGTGAATAATTAGGACTAATGATTCGAGAAAGTTGTCATCTGTTCATGAATAGTTTGAAGAGAGGCAGTGTTCAACAATTAAACTTACTGGCAAAAATGATTTATTCCTTTTTGGAAATGTGTTCTCTATCATGCCAATACACAAAGCACCCACACATTGGGCCAATGTTCAGACTTCAGCTTCCCCCAGCCCTATTTCTGGCACTCAAGCTGGTGTGATGTGATTGCCAGAGGTGCTGGGGATCCCCTGCCCCACTGAACTTCCCTACCAGGCTGTGGAGTTGTTTTTCTTTAGGAAAGCAGGGACACATTTTTAAAGTCCAAATCATGGTCTGAGGATCACGGAATGGTTTAGGTTGGAAGGGACCTTAAAGATCATCTCGATCCAAGCCCTTGCCATAGGCAGGGACACCTTAGATTGGATTGCTCCAAGCCCCATCCAACCTGGCCTCGAGCACTTCCAGGGATGGGGCAGTGTTCATCCATGGCTTCTCTGGGCAATTTGTGCCAGGGCCTCATCACCCTCGCAGTTAAGAATTTCTTCCTAATATCTAATCAAACCTGCCCTCTGTCTGTTGGAAGCCATTCTCCCTTGTCCTATCATGACGTGGTCTGGTAAAAAGTCTCCATTTTCTTGTAAGCCTCCTTTAGATATTGAAAAGCTGCAATAAGGTCTCCCTGGAGTTTCTTTGTCTGGCTGAGCAACCCCAACTCTCTCAGCCTTTCCTCAAAGGGGAGGAGCTGCAGCCCTTGTGTTCTTTTGGTGACCCTCTAACAGGCCCATGTCTGTCTCGTGCTGGAGACCCCAGGGCTGATGCAGTGCTTCAGACAGGGTCTCACTGAGCAGAAGGGAGCATCACCTGCCAGGCCCTGCTGGCCTTGCTGCCAGCGATGCACCCAGGACACAAGTGGCTTTGTGGGCTGTGAGTGCACATCGCCCACTGCTGTCCCCAAGTCCTTCCCTGCAAGGCTGCTCTCAATCTGACTTTGGGCTCTTCTTTTGGATGCTGAAAATCAGCTTGTGGAGATGGATGAATCCTGGTTTTCAGTGGCCTCACACGTAGTGGAAACTTACTGTGTGAGTGTGGAAAAACTAGCCAGCATGGGGAGACCGGGGAGCTGGGGCAGTTTACCAGGAGCAGAGAAGACTGAGGAGTGTAGAGGTGTAGAAACAGGTTCCAAATATATCCAAAACTGCCCCAAAAGGAAAAAAACCTGTCTCTTGAGAAAAAGGCGAGAAGTGATTGGTTTAAACTGTGGCAAAAGAGTTATGAAGAATGGAGGAAACAGCTTTCTGCCACTAAAATTAGTGAAGCACAAGGAGATGCTGCGGGAAGTCCCTGTTCCTGGCAGAAGGATCCTCTCTGGGAAAGGCCAAATAAGGTTTGCCCTGTGAACCGGGGTGCCCTGCCTGTTCCTCTCCCACTGCTGGCTGTGAAGATGCAGCCTTCCTCATGCAGCAGCCGTGGGGGATGATGTGTGGAAGGGGACCCTGGAGAAGAGGATGTTCAGACAGTGGGAGAGATCTGCAAAGGTGCAGGTGGGCACCAAGAGGTAGGATTCATTTTATCTAGTTTCAGCCATCCAAAAGCTAGTTATTGCAGCAAAAGCTGTTGACCAATGTCACTCAATGACCAAAGGACTGAATGAGCAGCTGTGTGAGAGTTATCCATCCCATCTGTGCCAGTTGTCCCAAATACCTGGGATAAATCAGCTCCTGGATTGAACTATAGCTTGTCTTTTCACTCACCGGAGAGGGAGCCTGGGTGATTTTCTGTCTTCACACAACAAAGCAAACCAACCAATCTTACAGATATGTGATATGAGGTGCGTTCAACTTGAGCATCACAGGGATTTTCCATCAAAGCACTCAGGTGAGGTCAGGTACCCAGGGCTGAACCTATAAAAGCCCTCTCTAGACTGCACCAGGCTGACCGATGTCAATACACCAACCCTGTGCACCATTCCTTCTCAACCATCCTCTGCTCACCAACCCTTTTTTGTTGAGTCTGGCTCTCACCAAGTCTGGGGCCTGCTGAAAAAGATCATCCCACAAAAGTTCAAATGTTTAAATCCATTTGCTTCCAGACAGGAACCATACATGGGGTGTTCACTATCCCAAGAGCTGTAGAGCCAACTAATTTTGTGGTGGGAAAGCCTGCCAGCATGTTGAAGGCTGAGGGAATTCTGTGGAACATGTTCAGAAAGCAAATGATTGATTCATCATCAGTGGTGGAGAACTGATTCCAGGAATTATACGTGTGCCAAGCTGAAGCCTGTCGAAGCCAGGGAAAAGGCATCCTTGAATTCAGGTCATCAGTCAGGGCTGGGAAGTGCGTGGAGGCCCTGGTACAGGAAAGCTTAACTTCCAGTGCGTGCTCAAGCCTAACTAACCTCCGTTAACGTCAACGGTGATAAAATTAAACATGAGGTCAAGATTTTGGATAAGAATGGTTTATGGCCTGGAGGCTTACATGGATGAGAAGGTCAGGCCAACAAGCCAGGGCGTTCGATATTGATCAATCTAATCAAGGAACTCCTGCGTAAGCTGCCACGTGAATCAGGGAATAATTCGGGATAACAGACACATCTGAGTAATTCGTGACCTACTGGCAGATGATTCATGCAGACAGGCAACATCCATCAGCTGCATTATTCCTCACAGAGGCCTTCTTGGAAGGCTTATGAGTCTGTGGGTGGCCCCACCTCCTCAGGGGGTTCATCGAGGGAGAAGCTGGGAGCAGGTGGGATTGTGGGGATACCCCAGCACCCATTGCTGCACGGGGCAGAGCTTGTCCTTCACCCACCAGCAGCCCAAGGGCTTTGGGCAAAGAGGGGTCTTCAGGTTTTTCAAGCTGTCTTTGAGAAGAAAGGGATTGAGATGAGGGGGGTGCAACTGTAGACCCCATATCCTGTCCCTGTTCTGCCACACATCTCCCATGTAACCTTGTTTGGATGTGCTTTATAACCTACTTTCCCACCTGAAGCATCAGTGCATGTCTCTGCTTTCTGTTCCCAGTGTAGTCTGCAAGATCAATCAACTATATCCTGGTGTTCGCCAAGAGTCATCACGGAACAATACTTCATGCACTGGAAAAAGCCTAGTTTGACCTCTGAAACTGGGAGTTAAAGTATAAGGCTCAAAACCTGGAGAAAACCCAGCATTGTCATCTCTGCTCACCACAAACCAACTAGCTTTCGAGTAGGTAACTGCCTGCTCCAGGGACACGTTGCCGTGGGATAAAACACCTGCCTCACCTCTCCAGCCCAGACACACAGCAATGCTGTGGCATCACAGCTGTAGCTGTGTTAGAGTTGTGGTTTGCCATGCTGTATCTGAGATTCTGCAGTGACAGGGAAGAGTTTGAGCCTGACACCGTCAAATTCCTGTTTGACAGTGAATCAGCAGGGCCTTTTGGGAGCATCCTTTGGGTGCACTGTACCTTTGCTCCTCTTCATGGACCAGGTGATGCCAGGCAGTGCCAAGTGTCCCAGAAGCAGAAAGTTCCTGTTCCCCTTAGGAGATGTAGTCCAGCTGTTCCACCTGCCTTGAAGTCACAGAGGGGAGAGGGTGGCCCCAAAGGACTGGCAGATGAGGCATGGGGTGACAGGGCTGGGATGCATCTGGAGAACCAGCAAAGAGTCGAGGGACAAAGCTTCCTGAGATCCCAATGGGAGACCTGCACTGGCTCCAAATGTCTGGGGAAATGCGCTGGACAAAACAGTCATCTGTGGGACTGGTTCTTTGCCAGAAAGTCTTAAAATAATTGCAAGTATAGCTGCAACCAGAATCTATAAAAGAGCAGCAAGGAGAAAGAACCGTGTTTGCATGATCAGCATCAGGCTGGAGATGCTAGGACAAGGAAGAGAGAAAGAAATCTCTTTTCTGCCATGGAAAGCACAGCATGTCAGGTCCTGATGGAGTTTGGCTGGGGCCTCGCTAGTGCCAGGCTCTTGCAGAAGGTATGAAAGGACTTGCAGGCATCCTGCTCACGCTCTCCCGTGGGATGCACCAGCATAGCCCCCAAACCAGGGTGATGGTACCAGCAGGGTGAGCACTTTTCCCCAAAGGACTCCTCCTTTACCTTGGAGATGGGAAGCAGCTCAGAGCAGCATGGGACTCTCCATCCTCACCCCAGCACATGAGCATGGACCTGACTTTTGTTCATTTCTCACAATTTTTGTGCATCGTTTGTACCATCTTTGGTGCTCTGGAGCCTCCTGCATGGGAGCTGTACCCTGTCCCTGCTATCTGGCCTCTGTCTGCACGCTCCAGCGTGGCAGGTAACCATCAAGCGGCTCCCACTTAGCTTTAAGAGTGGCTATAAAAAGAGCTTGACAAGATCAAATGCTAATAGAAAGGTTTTCTGAAGGTTGAAACTGATCTGCTTGAGGGCATTCGTGACTGGGAGATGCCAGAAGAAACCAAATAACCAGTTCATTGTGGAGTAAATAATTGGATTTTAAATACTCTCCGGGAAAGAATTCTGGGCGGGGGAATACTCTGCTAAGTGCTCGGAAAACTATTGCTCTTCTAAATCTTCACTTTGCTGCAACATGTACAGAGTATTGTCATTCACAGCTATGGATGACAAATGGGGGACTTTCTTCCCTGGATTTGTCTGAAGTGTGCAAAGCTTCAGCATCTACAGCATCCAGCCCCCATGGTGTCCATGGATGGTGTGGAAAGCCGCGTCCCACTGCTCGTATCCTTCGTTGCCCCCTATTTTTGTATTTGGAGGGGCAGCAAGCAGTGCCCTGGACCCTCACTGGCTGGAGGTGCTTTGGTCACAACCTTGAGTATTGTCCCTTCCCACACTGGTAGG
The DNA here is from genome assembly GCA_013398855.1 of Mohoua ochrocephala. Lineage (NCBI taxonomy): Eukaryota > Metazoa > Chordata > Aves > Passeriformes > Acanthizidae > Mohoua > Mohoua ochrocephala. Next base: position 13,505 of record VZTA01026990.1, read on the forward strand.
AAGAAAGGTCCTACCAGCAGAGCTACAGCTCCCTCCCACCGGGTTGCAGTACGAAACAGTGCCCATCTCCCGGCATGGAGGAGCTGTATGTCAGTATTGACTTCTGGAGGTTAGCTCAGTGCAATTCCACCCAAAACGTGGGAACCTCTGCCGCCTCCTGAAATGGGGAGGAGGATGTCAGTATTGCTCTTGCAGGTCAGGGATCGAGAGCTGTAGCATCAACAACTGAGAAGCACCCAAATGGCTCATTCAAGCCCTGCCAGCATCCACGTCCTCACCCTGACTGATGCTGAGTGTCCATGTGAACTGCAGCCACGCCACTGGGGCTTCAGGGCTTTATCCCTGTGAGCACCTGGGCCCAACTATCCCAATTTTCAGTCCATGCTGGTGGACAAAGGCTCTCTCTTCAGTGATTTCTTTTTGCAGAATAGATGCCGAACCAAAAATGGTCTCAGGCCTGCTGACATCGATGGCAGCTGAGCAGGGCAGCCTGTTTTGCAGTGAGTCTGTCTATGGGAGCACAGGACCACTCTTACACAGCTCTTGGACCAGAGCTGACTCCTAACCAGCCATGCCTGAGCACCAGCGTGGGCCTTGCCCCACAAAAGCCATGCAGATGTGCCTTTGGGAAGAGCTGGCTCAGATCCTGCAGCCGAGCATCCTCAGGCTGCTTGGGGACCAGAAATCCCCAGCAGAAATCCTGTGTGTGATTCCCATCTTTGTGCTCCTCCTCCCCCCATTTCTCCTCTCCACCGTTCTTTCTCCACTAATGCATCCAGCATATAAAACTGAGGTTTCCAAAAGGTCTCTGAACCCAAAGAGACATCCAGGAGATGGAAAGAGAGGGAAAGAGAAAGAGGCTTTTTGAATATTGAATTAAGGCTGTCTCCAGTATTATTGGATTCCCATAAGGAGGCAGCCAGGGAGCCCACTGCTTTAGTGTCCTATGAATATTTCATTGCTTGACTTAAGCTCGGTGAAAAGTGTTTCTTTGCACAAAACCACCTTTTTGGCTTGTGGGTTTCTCTCCAAGCGTGTGGTTATTGTCCCTGCTCTTATAGCGGCTGTGCAATCAACCTGGCTCGTGGGCAGAGTCATCTGACAGCAAGCTAAATTTGTCGAACCTGGGTGATCTTTTGGCACAATCTACCCAGGAATTTCCAGAAGACAGCCAGTCATGGCTCAAAACATCTTAGTGGCTCACGGGGTCAGGCTGCACGAGTGCTGCAGCGGTGCTGCTCAGTACCTGTGTCTCCATCCAACCATGCTGATGTCGAAGAAGGTGCATGGTCAGGGAGGTCATTTTGCCCCACTTCAACCTACCAAGTTGGCTGCAGAAGTGGGGAAACAAGTTGTGCTGCCTGGTACCCAGCTGTAGGTTCCCCAAATTTTAGGTGCTTACCTAGAGCTTCTCTGGACTTTCCGAACCACAAATTTCTCAGACGGGAAATCTTTCCAAAGTGAGCACTTTCACAAAAATTTGTGGGTGTCCTGCTTTCAGACAGGCTGCAGACCACATTCACCAATGCAACGGAGAATCCCGACATGAGCCTTGCTTGCCCACTCTGCACAGATGGAAATGGTCTCAAATACCATGAAAACACCTGATTTTCCCTCTCCAGGACTGCTTTTTGGAAGCGCTGCTGCCCTACTCCTACCACCCTGTGCTTGTCCTCCATGACCCAGGAACTTCCTCTTATATCACCCAACCATTCAAGGTCCTGCTCAGAGATGGCAGTGGCAGGAACCTTTTCCTTGTTTATTGGATTAGCTCAGGGGTCTCCTAACCACAGCCCTCAACACCTCTCCTTGCTCTGCCAGGTGCCGTCTCACAGATCCAGAGTGACTCAAGTCTGGAGGAGGTTGACTAATTCCATTGCTTTCTTCTCTCTTTTTTTTTGTCTTCTCTCTCTCCCCTGCCCCCCAGTCTAGAAATCCTCTTCAAAGGCAAAGAGGATAAATTAATGAGAATTAATTGTTTCATTGTAGACAGGGCAGATAACACTGCTTGTTACTGAGGTTGCCCAATACTTCCCATTATGGGGCTGTGTTTCCCATTACTTAGAACAATGCCAAAACACAGACATTTAGGCAGAAATTGTCTCCCAGGGATTTGCCTCAACCTGAATTTCTGTGGAAATTTTCAGCCAAACTGGGTCAGTTTTTTTCCAAGAGAGAAGACATGGGAAAGCCATTTGGTTTGCCTGTGGCCAAATACTCTTCCTGAATCTCCTTGGGAAAACTCTTTCACCCTGTGCTTCACCCGAGGAGGTGAAATTTGGTGAGAGAGGACCCTCTTGGAGGGGAGCTGCAAACCCTTCCTGGTTTCCTTAGAGGGACACTGTGCCTTTTGCAGCTTATGTATGCTTCTAGTATTATTTTTCTTAGTTATCATTTCAGCAGTGGTCACACCACCCACTGACCAAGAGGTGCCCACCACGTGGCGTGAAGCTCCAGTGCCATCCTCCCTGAGCCATGTCTTCTGCGGGGTGGAGACCCTCCATGTCTCCCGCACGACTGAGTCTCAGCACTCTCCAGTCCATGGCTGTGGGATTGAACAGTCCCCATAGAACCCAGGATGGCAACAGACAGTGGGACAGAGAGCACGAATCCCACTTCTCCTTGCTGGGCACCTGCCTGCTGCAGACAAGGAGCTTCGGCTTATCACAACTGTTTGTCCCTGATGAAAGATGAGAAGAGAGGTGGCAACACATTATCTGATCTAATTTCCAATGACCATAATGACCATAGATCATAGAATCGCAGACTGGTTTGGTTTTGACGGGACCTTTGAAGACCATCTTGTTACAACGCCCCTGCCGTGGGCAGGGACACTTTCCTCTAGACCCGGTTGCTCCAAGTCCCATCCAACCTGGCCTTGAGCACTTCCAGGGTTGTAACATCCTCATGTTGCTACACTTTCTACAAGGCGTGGAACCCCTCTTCCCCGTTAGGCAGGAGGGCAGCACCCTGCTATTACGTGAGACACCCCCTGAGCCCCTCTGCAACATCCCAGGCAGGGACAGTGGGGACGCAGGGTGCAGCCGCCACTGTTGGTTACCCACGTGGCACAGGAGCAGTGGGATCTTTTCATCTCAGACAAGAAGATGATGCCCCAGGACCACTCCACTAGTCCCCTTTTGCAATTTAATCAGGAGAATCAAGAAGTTCTCTGGATTAACCGGGCTCTTTGCACACTGAGGGGCACGGGGTCCACGCGCTCCACGACAAGCCTGCTGGCACATCCAGTCCTGATTACGACTGCAAATCCCTTCAGTGCCCACCTTGGTTCTGCCCATCCTAGGCTTTAATTTTCTGGGAAGGTGACGACAGGTGGCTCTGGCTGACGTCAATGGAATTGCGTTAGCGCTGCTGAAAACCCGGCCCGTGTCGTCTGCTCCAGCAGAGCCCTCTCGGAGCGCGGCAGCGCGCGGAGCCGCTTGGCGTACATTAGGGTGGGTGAGACGGATTGCTCAGCTCCTAACTAGGACAGCTAGATAAGGATAATGGATGGATGGCCAAAGAGCAACCATGCTTTAGGCAGATGAATAAATCACTTTGATTGTTCATATATAAACAGGAGGTACTGGCAGGACTCAGCTTGCGGAGCAGGGTGCATCCAGTTTAAGCCCTACAATTGTGTTTAAAGATCTAAAAACCATTCAAAATGGACTTTGTTAATTGAAGAAACCCCACTTATAGTGCTCCTGCGACGGAGCCATTGTGGCTCAAGGGCTTGGCTGAGAGGCCCAGTCCCTCTGGTCCCTTGGGAACCTCCATCCTGAGATACCCTGTCGCTGTGACACCTTTCCTGGAGAAGAGGAGGTGCCCAGGAAAAGGAGAGGGTCAGTGCCCTCCTGCTGAGGGAGGCGGACTGCAAGACCTGCCTTCCAGCTGCTTACCTGTCTGCACCAACCACAGACCCTCAGCTATCCTGGGAACAGGAGTGGTCTTCAAGAGGCTTTGCAGTGCATGAAGTGCCCTTAATTTCAAAGCATGCTCAGCTCTGGCATCTCCAGCACCTGGGTACGGGGTGGTGGGGTGATATGGGTATGAGGGACATACCTCCAGCACCTGGAGATGGGGCAGTAGGGTGTTACAGGGCCACTACCAGGGCCACTACATCTCCAGCCTGGCCTCTTCATGCTGCTGAGCACTGCATTTACAGTGCTCAGTGGGATGGCAACCACTAGGCTCTCAGGCTGTGACGTGGGACATCTTCCCCACCCAGAGCAGTGGACAGTGTGTGCGTGGTTTCAGCATTTTTGGTACAGGAGCTGTGGCTGTTCCCGTGGGTGTCTGATGGTGCTGGGATCCATGCCGAGCACTTGCGGAAATGCTGCAGTGGCTGCGGATCAGATGGGAGGAGACCTCCAGCCTGTGCAGGGATGGGGCAGGCTCTCAGTGCCCATCCAGGGCCAGGGACAGCCCATGACCTGCTGTAAGAGGAGCACCTGGTGTGTTGTCACTGCAAGGGCTGTGCCCACACTAAGAAGCTGGCCAGTGTCCCTGCAAATATCCTCGCATGCCCTGCACTAGGTTGGGAAAACCTTTTGTTGTCCATTGACATCCCACACATCTGTGTCTTCCTTGCATATGCCCAAGTGAGTATGGCTTCACTGGGGACCCCCTCTGAGCCTCCACCCCCAAATAACTGCGCTGCGGGTCTGGTTCACGGGGCTGGGCTGCCATGGCTGCTCCCCCAGGCCAAACCACGAGGGTCAGCAATTAGACTCACCTCAATTAGGCTTCGCTCACAGCACCAGCTGCCAGCTCGTCCTCGGCACCCAGCTCCAGAGACGCTTCTCACCTCCCTCTGAGGGCTGAAGCAAGCCCTGAGAGACTCCAGGAGCCAACCGGTGGTGTCTCTCTTTCGATCCATCATTCTCACCATCCGTTTTATTTTTGCCCTCAGCAATGGATCAAGCCAGGATGATGCTTCAGCCATACCCTCCCAGAGCAGTTGGGATCCTGGATGTAATTCTGCTCCTCTACCAAAAGCTGATTCAATCCCTTCCACCAGGCAACCCCTCTCTCTCTGTCTGCTTGCTGCCTTAATATCCCTTTGATCAATCTCAGAAGGATCCAGTAACATGGAATGGCAGATGGGGAACAGAGCATGAATATTAATTAACAACGAATTCCAAACAGAGGACTTTAATTACATTAAGAGCGCAGGCTCGGAGACAGTGACTTACTTCCTGCTGTAAATCTGTTGACAGGTCATTTGCCACTGTGGTGTCAGTGCTCCGTAATGAATGAATATATACATTTCAAGTGCTGGTGTATGGAAGAAATAGGGTCTTGTTTCCAAAAGTGGCAACACAAGCCTGCACACCAGCGAGAGGGCTTTGCCCGTGGGGAGGCTTCGGGAAAATAATGATTAGTGTAATTACCTGGTAATCATACACCCCGTTCTGTGAGCCAGGAGCTCTGCTCGTGGGGCTGGAAATCCCCAGCATGAGCCAGACCCGCTGCTTTGTCATATGTGGTCTGGTCACTGGGGGGAGACCAAGAACCGCAGCACCTTCGGCGGGGCCGGTGGGTGCCGGGTCCCCGCCACGCTGGCGCGCCTGGCGCGGGCGATGCGCCCGGGCGCCGCGCTCGGGGCTCACGGTGGCCTCGCGGTGGGCTGCGGACACGTCTCGGCTTCCAGTGCTGGTGGTGCTTTGGCAGCCTGGCAGGCGAAATCAGTCCTGTGCAGGCGGGGGGTTAGCCGGAAATCCCATCTAGCCGGGATCCCCTCTCAGCCCAGGGGCAGCAGCAGGTTGGAAAAGCACATTTTCCCCAGCGCGGTTTAATCCCAGGAAAAAATACAGCCAATGCTGAAGACCTTCTGTACCAGCAAAAGGGTATTTTTGTTTTAATCCCTCGAACTAGCACGGGGCAGCAATGCTGCCAAACAGCATTGCTGTTTGTCCCCATGTATGGGGACAACTCTTTCTGTACTCAGGGATTTTGCTGGATGAGTTTGGTCTGAGGTTTTCTGCACAGAAAAACCAGCTTGAACTAAGAGGGTCGCATGAGTGCCAATGTGCCAATATCCCAGCAAAAAGAAGCTTTCGCTTTATCTTTATCTTTCTTCTCAGCTGCCCTCAGCCTGTGGAGCAGCACGTTCCTCCACATTCCCCGGTGGCAAGGCTGGAGAGCTGTGCTGACTAGGAGCAGCACGCAGGCACAGACCCCGTTGGGCAACGGGTAATGCTCAAGGCACTGCCGCGTCCTTGGAGCTCCTCCTGCTTGGCCGAGTGCCCCCAGGCCTAGCTGGGAAGCAGCGTGGGACATGGTGTGTTTGCAGACTCTCCAGGGCCCTAGTGAAGGCAAGGAGGGAAAGGATCACTGTGGGTGATGGTGGGAGAGCTGCAGCAATGGGCACAGTGCCGTGGGCTGCAAGAAGGAGATAATGTGGGATCTCGACTGCGTGGCCACGCTGAGCTGCGGGGGACTCTCCAGCAGCAGATTCGGGAGCTGGAGGCTTGCACAGGAAGGACATGGCACGGACAGCCTCTCCTCTTCATGTCTAACTGGCACGACCTTGCCCGGTGGGTTCGTGTCCAAAGTGATGGATTACTGATTTTGCCGGCTCTGCCCAGACTGGAACTCCTGCTCTTTTCCTGTGCTCCTTGCCAGCACAGTGAGGCTGGCAGAAGCTGGAAGTGCTGCTGGCCAGCTCTGCCAGTGGCATGAAAGGGAGATCAGAGATAGCTTTGAGTAACCCTCCTCAACCAGGGGTCACTCATGCATCTACAGCTCCAAAAGAAGTCACAGAAATGGTTGAGGGGAAAACCTGACCTAGGGATGAAGATGAAACAGCTAATTAGCTCTGACTGAGCTGAGATGAAGACTGTGAGAGCAGGCTACAAAGATGCAATGGGTTTTAGCACTGAGGAAGGCTCTGGTTTGGAAGGGGTGGTCCTTGCCAGCAAGATCTTGCCCTGACCAAGGCTTTCACATCCATGCTCTGCCCTCTTCTGCTCAACAGCTGTGGCGAGCACTCCGGATTGAGAAGGTTTTGAGGTGGCACTGGCGTTAGGATTGAGTAAAAAATGCCACAAACATCTCAGGAGCAAAGCACCAAACATCCTTAGAAGGTGTCTCTGTGCTTGAGGTGGGCCACAGAGGGGGACCATCATCACGGCACCATTGATAGAGACACTGAAGGGTTCAGGAACACAAAACCAAAGATTCGAGGGCTTCAGCTAACTGGCACAGGAGGCACAGCGTGGCAGGACACATCCCAGTGCAAGTCCTCCAGGAAATGGAGGCACCCACTCTGCTTGCAAAGGCTAGAGGGAGCCAATGCTCTTGGTGCCTCCAGCTCTTGCCACGTGTGGACTCACAGGTACCAGGATGCCACTGGCCTGGGGGTGCACACCTGGGGCTGCTGCCACTTCCTACAATGCAGGTGCAAAACCACACTATGGGCAACATCCAACAACCAAACCAAAAAGCAACTGAAAACTTGCTGGATAGTGGCTGGGGCCAGAATTCATCTCTTGGTCCAGTGACAGCCAGGAGGTGTCATATCCCCAGCCTGGGATGGCCACTTTTTTCTCTTGCTTGAGAAGAACGTGTGTGTGTACGTGCTCCTCCTTTCTTCCACATTTTAACCGGGGTTCCAACCTGCCCCAAGGTGGGTCGTGAATGACGTGGGCAGAGCAGGTCCACAGCACAGTTGCGAGCTGGAGGCTGTGAGCTTCCTTGGCAGCTGGCATGCGGCTCCATCCCCCTCTCTCCCCTGTCTGTGGCTCTTCTGGAAAGTCTATTTTTATTTGTCACTTCTAAAAATGAATGGGGAGAGCAGAGGTGTTTCCTTGTTGTGATGAACTTGTCCAAACTCCAAATACTTAAAACCCTGCTGGCCAGCTTTTAAGAGCTGAGTCTGACTCTTTCATGCTTCTTTTTATTGCTCACTGCCAAATGACAAAGCAGGTTCTCTGCAGGACAGAGGATGTCCCAATGACAGCGAGTTTTGGATCAACAGTAAGGTGGCACCTCTAATTCACAGTGCGAAAAATCCTGCTTTACCTTGAGCACGGGGACAGCAAAGTTCAGTGCAGCCCCTTTGCCTCCACCCCAGCCACTGTGCTCGTTTTCTTCTGCTCCTTTTCTTCTTGCTGCAGCTGTTCCCTGGCTGGGGTCGGATGAGAGATCTTAAAATGTGAATTTTGAGGAACCGCTGAGCTTTGCGTCTGCGCTGGGGTGGCACAAACCGTTTCTCCCTTCCCTCGTCCTTCAGATACCAGTGCCAGATAAGGTGTTCCCTCCATGTCTTATCGACTGGCTCTAGCAGATGGCTTTTCTGTCTGGGCGACACACGGAAAGCGTCTAAAAATGCAGCAGCAGAGGGAAGGCTATCGCGCGACGGTGGAGGTTTGTACAGGTAATTGCTCTGACCCTCCTGCAAGGAAAGTCAGATTGAGGAGGTGATGCTATCGTGTGAGCGGCATTTCCAACAGGGATTAACAAGCCGGTGTTGGTGTGGGCACGCGGACGATGAAAATGCAGCAAGGTCGTGTCATTATTCCACCTGGCCACCAGAGCTGCCATGAGTGTCGTGCTCTCCTGAGCCTGCTGCCGGCAGACTTGGCTCTGCTGGGGTGGGATTTTGAAAGCCTGAGCCGGTCCCCGCTGTGTTTGTACCAACACGCTCCTCCCATCGGTGCCTGCACAGCTCCTCTGGGATCCTGCCTCTGCTGCAGGCACAGGAGCTGCGTGGCATCCCTTGGCAAACGCTTCCCGCTGAGCTGGGGTGCAGAGCTGCACTTGGACTGTCCTGACTTAATGGGGCTGAAACTCCCCAACAACAGGGGCAGAGTGGAAGTGAGAAGCTGATTCCATTTTCCCCCTGCTTTTTCATGTGTGCTTTTCCTCCTTGGCTGCTGGAAGAGCTACGTTACATAAAGGCGGATAAGTCCCTGCCTTTTGTCAGCAGTTGGAATAATTTTCAATATCTGAGACACCCTGTCTGGCAAAGGTCATGCCTTGTTCTCTAGCAGGTCTTAATTTAGCACCTGCAAGTTCTTGGTGAAGTGTAAAACTTTGGGATGCAGGCAGATCCTTGGAGGCCGTTGTGTAGGGAATGTCTTCCCTGTGCAGAGATGTGAGTGAGCTGCTGAGCATCTTCACCATCCTCACCTCCCAACTGGAAGTAAATGGTTTTTACTGGAAGCTTGCAAGAGCCATCCAGAGCACAGCTCTGCTGCAGCTCAGGGTTCCAGCATGATGTCCAAGGCTGCTCCGAAATAGCTGCATCTGATGGTGATGCAGTGAACCAGCTTCTGAGCACCTCAGTTGATGCCCCAATGACTGCCTGGCCAGCTGGCTTCCTCCATGGACTCCCTGCATTCCAGCTGCCCTACAGGCTGCATGGCTCGGAGCACGGGGGAGGAGGCAGGTGTGAGGTGTGAGGATGATGCAGCACATGCATCCTTTGCTGTTATTTAAATCCATTCCTTGGCTCCATCGCCAAAGGAGTTGAGGTTGTGTACATGGCTTGTTAAAGGCTTGAGGCAGGTACAGCTGAATTCAGCAGAGAAATTGCTGTCACCAAACTCATGGGACTGAACAGCACAGGGAAACCTTACTGGGTGTTGCAGGGTGAGGGGAACCCAGCCTCCCAGGCCGTGGAGAATCCAGGGGAGTGCCCGTGGGAGGTCTCCATGATTGTCTCTCATCCCTTACAAGATGTGCCCACCTGCAAGGCGCAAACACACAGGACTTTTGACGAGGGCATATAGTGATAGGACAAGGGGAGATGACTTTTAAGTGAAAGAGAGTAGGTTTTGATTAGGTATTGGGGAGAAATTCTTCCCTGTGAGGGTGCGGACGCCCTGGCACAGGGTGCCCAGAGAAGCTGTGGCTGCCCCATCCCTGGAAGTGTCCAGAGCCAGGTTGGACAGAGCTTGGAGCAACCTGGGCTAGTGGGAGGTGTCCCTGCCCATGGCAAGAGGGTGCAACTGAATGACCTTTACAGTCCCTTCCAACCCAAACCATTCTGTGATCCTTTGATTCCGTGGCTCTGGAGCTTTTGCTGCTGGATTTTCGGTGTGCGACTGCGGACTCCTACCGGCACTGGCACCAGACGGCGGCTGCACACCAGGGCTTATCTCCAGACCTACCAGAAGCAGGAAACTCAGCGAGTTCCCAAACAAACCTCTGGTGCGGGAGGCCAGCGTCTCTGACCTCCGGGGGTCCTGAGTGTTTGAACAGGCTCCTAATCTGCTTGGGAAAAGCAGGAGAACTGGGGAGGGAGAGGAGGGAGGGCTGGGGCTCGGGGTCGGCTGTCGCTCGTGGCTTTGATTGCTGAGGCTTGCTGTCTCAGGCTTGCGGGATTTGGCTGCCTGGCCGTGAACAAAAAGGCTGGATTCTCCCAGAGCCTTTATTCCCATGTCATGGGTTGGAAGGGTTTCCCGAGGAGGAGTGGAGGGAAAGGAAGGCTTTTACTGATGGTTTTTGACAGGCGTGGGGAAAAGCAAGGCTCGGCCTCTGCTCCAGCTAAAATCCTAGAATCATAGAATGGTTTGGGTTGGAAGGGTCCTTTAAAGGTCATCTTGTCCATTCCCCCTATAGTGCACCCCACAGCTGCTCTTCACCTTCCCCCAGTGTGGGCTGAACCAGCCCTGGGTACCTCACTCCCGTGTTGGGACCATCCCAGAGCCCTCGCTCAGCACGTCCCTTTGATGGGCCCCCCCCCTTCTCCCTGCCTCCTTCCAGAGGCTCCTGGCCCCCTGCTCCTTCCCAGCATCGGCAGCCTGTCTTATCCAGTCCCTATCCCAAATAACCCTGACTGCAGAGACTGACAGCCCAGAGGGCCCAAAGAGCAGGGAACATGCCAGGAGGGACAATGAGTGGGCAAGAGTTGAGGAAAAATGCACCAAACCGACCCTCTGACACCACTCTGCCCTTCTTCCTCCCACCCAGCATCCTTTTACTTGCTCCTGAACATCATTGGCAGATTTGAACTGCAGCGGGACCCTGCCTGGGAGGAGCATGTCCATGGAAGATCCCAGGGCTGTTGTGTTCCTTAGCCAAGATGGCCTGGCTCTGAGCTGGGGTCTCTAACAGATGCCCACTCTGCTTCCCCGAGAGACAGAAAACATGCTGAGGGCACATTGCCACCAGTCTGTCACCCTGGAATCCCTGCCTTATCCACAGCCACAGGACCAGTCTTCTCTTCACAGGTTCACAGGCAGCGAAATCATCTCGGTGGTCAGTTAATTGCTTTTTTGTTTGTTTGCTTTTTTATTGCTTTGTTGTTTGTTTGGGTTTTTGGGGGTTTTTTTGTTGCTGTTTTTTGCTTGGTTGGTTTTTGGGTTTTGGGGGGTTTTTTTTTGAAGGCAAAGAAAAATTACTCAAATGATTGGGATTTCCTCTGTAGCCCACAGTGGTGCTGGGATGGGAACACCATCCCAGCATGTCTGTTCCCCAGATGCTGAGCCAGCCCAGTGATGTGCCCCCATTGTCCTGCCATCCTTATCCTCACCAGCCCCACCTTGGCAGGGATTGCCAGGGGAACCTGCCTGGGTGGAGATTGCTCAGGAGCCAACATGGGATAATGATTCATAGTCTCAGCTTCCTGCTCAGCTCCGGTGGTTCCTAAATCCGGACAGACTCAGGCTTGGACAGGCAGCGCAGGGGAAGACAGGGGCTTGGCATGGCAGGGAGCCTTCCTCTGCTGTTGCCCATCTTCCCCCCAGGAAGTGGGCTCCTTGGTGGGCTTTGCAGCTCCTGGTGCATCCCAACCCTGCAGACAGCAGAGCTATTTGTTTGGGGGTGTTGTTCTGTCAAGGGAGCGGCTTAGCCCAGGCCAGAGCCTATATATAGAGCCCCTGCCTGGGTGCACTTCTGGAGGGTTTTATTGCACTGGTGCTGGATTCATCCCAGCTAGGCCATCCCTGAGGAGGCAGTGCTGCCGAACCTCTTGGACGGCAGCACACGTTGCTGAGGGTCTCGCTTCCTTGGAGTACCTGGGGGAGAATGTTGCATGGCAAGATGATAAGCGGCCTCTTAATAAAGTCACCACCATTCAAAATTAGCCATCCCCTGGGATCCTCTCTTATCAGGCCCTGGTAGACAGGGCTATCAGGAGCCTGGTTCATTCCTGAACGAATACGCACTGCAAGCGGCCCTTGCTGGCGTTGGCCCCAGGACAACACTTGCTGGGCCACCTCGCCAGTGCCAAGCCCTGAGCTGGGCTGTCTCCATGCCCCTGCTGCCAGTGGATGGGCACTGGGTCAGTCGCTGCAGGCAGGAGAGCTGCAGACCTCTTCTCACCACCTCCCCGCAAGCAATGGGTGTTGGTGCTGTGCTTGGATGTGGTTCACACCCCAAATGTCCTTGGGAGTTGCTCGAACAACTTTGCATGAGCCATCCTTGCTCTGCCTGGCCTTGTTCGCTCCCTGGTGTCCTCCCTTTCTCTTCACACCCCGCCAGCCCAGCCTTGCCGTGCCCTCACCTCTCTGTGTGCTCACACCCACCTTCCTCCTTCCCGGGCGGCTGGAGATGCACTGTGCTCGCCCCTCCTAACCCTCAACCTTTTCCAGCGCTGTATTTTTCTATCTCCCCCCGACTAAAAGCACCAGTCCCCCACCCTCATTCCCATCACCCTCCCACCTTGAGAAGACAAAAAAACCGCCCAACCCCAACCCCACACAGCCAGCTCCTGCCGTTTATTCTTAAATCCCTTCCCTCCTGCCTTGCTGGTTTGAAAGCCTGTACCCTGGAATGGGCCTCCCAGCTTTCGCTGGCAACCCTGCTTCAGACTGACCGCCACAGATAGTGTTTGGGAGTGAAAGAAAATAATATATAAAATAATAATAATGAAAAGGAAGAATTAAAAAAACTTCTCATCTCGCTGAATCTCCTTGCTGAAGTTTTCCCAGTCTCCCACGCCATGTGCTGGTGTGAGGCAGTCTCGGGAACCGAGAGGAAACTTCGGGGGTTTGTTTTCTCACCTGTATGCTTTGAGAAGCTCTCCCCAGCAGCGCTGGTGCTGTACCCTCTGGCAGAGGGTGGATGAGATGCTTCTCACACCGCTGCCCACTCCCTCGGTGCATTCGTAGGGGTTTTTTTTGGCTTTTGGATGTGGTTTGCTCAGATAAGGCACCTCCAGCCCACCTTTCTGCACGTGTCGTTGTTTGGGAAAGGAAAAAAAACAACAAAAGAGAGAAAAAGCAGAAAAATCTCTTGCCGAGGAGGGACCCTGAGTCCAAGACAACCTCTCCCCTCGCCCGGGGGAGGGCTGAGGGAGGGTTTCCCCTCCTTCCAGCCTCTTTTCCTCCCCTCTAGGTGATGGAGATGGAGGATGGAGGCGAGGCGGGAGCTACAACGGAGGAAAACACGGGCAGGGACAGGGCAGGTGCTGTCCCAAAACCCCGAGGGCGGGAAGGGGGTGCGGAGGGGACCCAGCGCCCGGAGGGTTGTGCCCCCTCCGCATCCCCTCCCCGCCAGCATCCTGGGCAGCGCCCGGGAGGGCGGAGGGAAGGGAGGGCGATGCTCCGCTCGGGGTTTATTAGATTGGACATAATCATCTTTAAATAAGGGCAGCCCCCCCTCCACACCCCTCCTTGAGGTNGGGGGGGGGGGGGGAGCGGAGCGCCTCGGGGCTTTCTAGATAAGGGCGACTAACGCATCCCCCGCTCCCGCAGGCAGAGCCGGGCAGCGCCGAGAGCCGCGCAGGGTCCGCCGTGCCCCGGGAACCCCGGCTGCAGGCAGAAGGGGGGTCCCCGCCGCGGTGTTCTCGCCTTCCTTCTCCTCCTCCTCTTC
>VZTA01026990.1:28250-164200 GCA_013398855.1 Mohoua ochrocephala
GCGGTGGCCGCACGGTGGCAGCCGCGCCGCACTCACGGCCCAGCCCGGTGCGATCCCCCGGGCTGCGGCCCCGAGGGCTCTGCGGGACGGCTGCGGGGCAGGGGGCGGCCCCAGGGGCTCGTTCTCTCGTCTTGAGACTTGCCCCCTCAAGTGCTTGCTGGGAAACAGGCAAGGCATGAGCGAGTCCTATGAGGAGCAGCTGAGGGAGCTGGGGGGAGGCTCAGCCTGGAGAAAGGAGGCTCAGGGAGGACCTTACCGCTCTCCACAACTACCTGGAAGGAGAGTGTAGTGGTTGTCTGTCTCTTCTCCTGGGTAACGAGTGATGGGACAAGAGGAAATTACCTCAAATTGTGCCAGGAGACGTTTATATTGGATATTAAGAAAAATTTCTTCTCTCAAAGAGTTGTCATGCACTGGAACAGGCTGCCCGGGGAAGTGGTGGAATCACCATCCCTGAAAGTGTTCACGAAATGTATAGATGTGGTGCCTAGGGACATGGTTTATTTGTGGGCTTGGCAGGGCTGGGTTAACTGTTGGACTTGACCTTAAAGGTTTTTTCCAACCTTAACGATCCTATGAGGGAGAAGCTGAGGAGACAGAGAAGACTGGCACACAGGCACAGAGCGGGGCAGATGTCACCTCCTGCAGCGGTGCTTCATTCAGCCATGCCAGGATGGGTGTTTGTGTCTGGGTACGAGCTGGGCAGGGCAGTGCAGGGATGCCAGGAAGGGCTGGGAACAGATGGCAGTGCCAGGATGTCTGGGGTCCCCCAGTGGGGGTTCCCGTGTTCCTGTGCTGCCCCAGCCAAGCTGACTGGGGAATCCCTCTCTCTATCCTAACTCTCTCTCGGCTTGTGATCATTCGACTGAACCTCCCTCTGCTTTGCCTGGCCCCTTTCATTGATTCGTTCTCCTCGCTTGTAGGGCAATAACCTCACCTGTGCCATGGAAGAGGTAGGAGGGATGGGCTGGTGTCTGTGGCAGAGGGGAAAAACAGCCGTGTACAGGGAAACTCCCAAACTCCCTGGCATCCACCTCGCTGTCTGCCTTCCCACTGGCATCCCTGATGCCTCCCTGCTGGCAGGCAGCACCTTGGGATGCACGGAGCACAATTCCCAGTCATCGCATCAGCAGCACAGCTGTTTGCATCTGGAGGTCTGGCCTGCAGGTGCTGGGTTTTGAGTTTCCCAGCTAGCCAGCAGAGGGTTTTTTTATTATTATTTTTTATTCTATGTTTTTTAATTTCCTTCTGGAGGGTGGGACAGTTGTTAGTGCTGAAAGCACCACCCGTGAGCACTGGCATTCGCTCGAGTAATATCCCCCAGCTTCCCTGCTCCAGGGTTTGAGTCAGCCCCAGGAACCTCCGGCTGTCTGAGTCACTGTTCACTTCCCACTGTCTCCCTGCAGTTGGGACCAAGGGGCCTGGGTGTGGGTGGCCAAAGGGGGACAGCCCAGCACTGCTGGCATTTTGTGTGAGCAGGCGACAGCAGCAGCTGCCAACCCTCGGCAGGTGCCGAGTCTGCTTCTGATCTGCTGCGCCTGCTCTGTTGAAAGAGAGGAGACTGAGCATGAGGTCGTCCAAAGGGGTGGAGGAGCTGGAGATGCTCCAAGTGTCCAGGTGTGAGGGAAGGCAGGAGCAAAGCGGGGCAGAGCTGAGCTCTCCCAGCATCAGTGCCTGGGAAGTAAGGCCAGGCCGAGCAGCTCTGGTCATGGAAAGTAAGCTGTCCTGTCAGCTGGTGTGGCTGCTGCTCGGATTGAAGGCTCAGGAGTCGGTGGTTTTTCCCCCTAGATGCCACATTTTGCCTCAGGGCCACCCCGGATGAGGTTGTTCATCCTTCTTAGTCACTCCTTCATGGGGGGATTCCTGCTGGGGTATAACCCCAGTACCCTGCCACAGCCACTGTTAGGGAAGGAAACTTGTCCTCCTTCCTTGTCCTACTCATTTTGGGCAGCAGACGAGAGTCCTTTCATGTGATGCTGTTTCCTTTCCCACCTTTTTTGTCTCCCCTCCATCTATGCCTGCTCTGCTTCTGGTGAACCCCAAGGGATTTCCCTCTGTGCCAGGCTGAGGTTTGTTTTTACTCAGATTGTAGGTGATTTTGTTGGGTCAGATCCTTCACCGGAGACCGTCCCAAACATCTGCTGTGTCTAAATCCAGATGTCCTCCTTGGGTCCCTGAGCTGGTTCCCACTGCAGACCTTGACGGGTGACCATGACTAGAGGCTCCCGGCCTTTGTCAGACCCCCTGGAGATTTAGCAGCCAATTTCCCCCAGTATCTGGGTCTCAAAGCACGACCGAAAGCTATTCCTTGTGCTGCAAAACTCCTGGCCCCAGTGGGAGAGGCTGCCTGCAGTGTGGTCCTCACACAGTGGCACACTTGATCTCTTCGCGGGCTTTTTCTCCACGACCTTCCCTGGCAGGTACCTTCCTCTTCCATTTGTTTTGCATTGTTACCAACAGCTCTTGTTTCCACCCCCAGAGGCGTTACCCTGAGGCACAGGTGAACGGCACAAACCAGGCTAGAGCTCCCCTTTCCCACCTGAGGGATGAGAGGCAGAGTCGTGCTTAGAGCTGCTGAGGAGGTGGTACCTCGCACCTCTTCTACAGAGAGCTCTTTCCCTCCTGGTGGGGTGCCTCAGGACAAAATACCAAGCGCCTTGGCAAACTCTGGGGGCTTGAAACTGCTCCTCTGATGATTTCTCATGAAGGCCCTTGAGAATTGTCACAATCTGGTGCTAGACCTTTTTTGTTACGTTACTCTGCAGTGGCTGCTGGCTGTGGGACATGCTGCTCTGCTTGCAGAGCCTTCGCTGCTGCCGATGTGGAGATGTCATCCCTGGCCACATCTAGGAAGCACCAGCTGCTGCTTTACTGATTTTCCCCCCCCGCTGTAGAGCTGGCCTTGGCCTTACTTACATCCCTTTGGTGAAGTGCCTTTGAGGACTTTGACGAAGTCCTTTTTCCTGGTTCTGGGCTCACTTAAATTTCTTTTGGCCAGTGCTGAACTCATCAGGCACTGCCAGGCATGGCTTGGCTCCAGCATGGGTTTGTGAGGATGATAGCTGACACTCACCCCAGGGGCTGTTCCACCCCTGATGCTGCTTTTTCCATTTTTGTCTTGGGGTTTAATCAAATTTGGGGCACTCTGAGTCAATTCAAGGTGAACTGCGTGAGTTTTCCCAAGAGAGACGGTACCAAGCCCTGTTTCCTCAACCCCAGTGAGAAGCAAAAGATGGCTTTCGAGCGTGCAGGTCTCAGCACCTTTCAGCCAGCACCCAGCCCAAAAGTACTCTCCAGCTTTGCCTTCCCACTTCTGCAAGGCTCCTTTGCTCGCCTCCTGCTTTTTGGCTTCTCCCCGTCTCAGCTTCCCCTGGTCTTTCTGCTTCCCTTTCACAATCCACCAGAAAACAAGAGCTGGCCAAAGCCCATCCGCCCACGGAGGCTTTGTGCGTGGCTGCCTTTGTAGTGAGCAGTGACGGGGATCCATGCCCAGGGTGGTTACGACCGTGGGATGGTTTAGAGGCCACCACCCGTCTCGCCCTCGGTGAAAGTGATGGATGGAGGGAGGGGTGCTGCTTCCTGGGCTGCAGCAGGGCTTGACGTGACCTTTGCCAGCCGTGTTTATGAGGGGGAGATGTGGGGTCATGGTAACCTGGCTTCAGACACATCCCCTGGATGAGAGCCAGGAGATCCTGCTCCTCCTGGAGCTCCTTCTCTTCCACACCTCTGCTTCTCTCTACTGGCCTCTTCGCAATTCTGGCAGCAGGTGGGATATCCCCAGGGACGGGCAAGGCAGCGGCACAGGCAGGAGTGCTTTGGTTTGGACCACGAGGTCCCGATGCCGTGAAGATGGGCAGGCAGTGTGTGCAATGGGAATGGCGCAGTGAGGGGCAGGAGAATCCATGCAGCAGGAAAAGCAGGATGGAGAGTAAGAAATACCACAGCAGGAACATGAAAAGAGTCTCTGGGCATGGCAGCAGGTTTTGTCAGCGCTGGGACACTGTTTGTTGGGGTGATGAAAGGGAGAGCAGGGGGCCCCCAGAAGACAACCACTGGTGGGGCTCAAAGAGTGACTTCAGGCTCGTTCCCCTCAGCCAGTGGCCTGCGTGAACATCCTGGCTGTGGGGGTTTAGGAGCCCAGAGGCATTTATTTCAAGCAGCAGGTCCCTTGATCCTTGCCAGCGTTTAAGTGCCTGGTGGCCGCTGATTCCCAAGGGCATTTGGTGCCTGCAAGCCTCTGGTTCTTCGCCGTGGGCACTCAGCAGTCTGGGGGAATGTCAGCACAGCTCCAGGTCTTGCCCAGCCTAAAATAGGTTTGCAACTTGCTTGGGAGCAGAGGGAGAGGCTGTTCCTGGGAATGGGTTTATGTGCAGGTGACCTTAGGGGCTGAGGAGCGCACTCGCCAGGCTGGAGGCAGCACATCCCTCCCCAGCCCTCTCCCGCCAGCACTGGATGCATGACTGGGAGGGAAACTGGAGCATAAACGAGAGCTGTAAATCTGCCTGGAAGCTGTTGGGGAAGCAGTCCCTGGGGGAGCCTGTATTGCTTTGGGTTGCTGTGCTCTAATTCTTAAAAGCTTTGGCTCGCAGATAAAAAGCTTAGCCTCTAATCCCATCCCGCCGGAGCACTCCTACGGAGAGCAACTCAGAAACACCTCGCTCTTCAGCCTCTCCTCCCATCCACGCTCTTCCTCCCCTCTCCGTCCTGCCTCTCTGGCTCTGCCATTCTTCCTGGCTGCTCCACCTACTCATCCGAATGATTCTGAATGGGGGCTGGGATGTCACCCCTGGTGGAGCACCCACTGCCCAGCCTCTGACCACCTTCATTTCCCTGCTGCCGAGGACCCGGCTGGTGTTCCAGGGAGGAGTGGTGATGCTCTCTGGCCCTCACCAGCTCTCCTCTCTCTCTCCACCCCTGTCCCTGACCTGCTGCAGGTGTCTTCGACAACTGCTCGCATTCAGCCAGCGACAAGGGCTGGGCGCTGGGCATCCGTGCCCTGCAGCTCAGTGGCAAGAAGGACGCCCGCTTCTTCTTCTCCCTGCGCACGGACCGGGCAGCCACTGCCACTGAGGTGACCTCCCACCACCGCTACCGCCCTGAGGCATGGACGCACCTGGCCGCCAGCTACGACGGGCGGTGGATGGCCCTCTACGTGGACGGGGTGCGGGTCGGCCGTGCCGGCGGGCAGGAGGGACCCCTGCACAGTGCCTTCATGTCCTCCTGCCGCACGCTGCTGCTGGGGGGGGACGCCTGGGGCACCACCCACACTTTCCGGGGACACCTGGCTGGGCTGGCCCTGTGGCGTGGTGCCCTGTCCCAGTCCCACCTCCAGCGTTCCTTTCTAGAGGAGGTGGCCGAGGAGACGGCAGGGCTGGCTCTGGCCGCCGGCTTTGCCACCCCGGAGGAATGCTGGGTGCCTTTTCGGGAGGGTGCCTTCCCGCAGCAGTGGGTGCTGCTGTCCCCGCCATCCCCCGTCCTGTGGCCGCTGGGCCCCCCTGCCTGTGGGCAGACCGCCTGCGATAACGTGGAGCTGGTGTCCCACTACAACCAGCACTGGCCGCTGCGCAGCTGGAAGGTGGTGCGGTACCGCGTGGTGAACCTGGCGGAGGATGACGGCGGGCGGCCCACGGTCAGCTGGGAGCAGATTTGGCGGCAACACCGGGCTCTGAGTGAAGCTTTCCGGCCCTACAACATCTCCTGGCAGCTCAGCTTGCTGGAGGTACACAACTCCTCGCTGCGCCGCCGCGCCGTCCTCCTGGGCTGCGAGCCCAGCAAGGTGGGCAACGAGCGCTGCGACCCCGAGTGCGAGCATCCCCTCACTGGCTACGACGGCGGGGACTGCCGAAGGCCCGGCCGCTGCTTCTCCTGGAAGCGCCGCGACGGCGTCTGTCACATGGAGTGCAACAACATGTTGGACGACTTCGATGACGGCGACTGCTGTGACCCGCGGGCCACCGACGTGACCAGGACCTGCTTCGACCCCGACTCGCCCCAGCGGTAGGCGTGGGGCTTGTGGGGGGTGGTGTGCCAGGGGATGGGATGCACCCTCTCTCCAACACCTGCTCTCCACCTGGGTATTGCTTCCGACCGGTGGCTTTCCAGAGGGGTGTTTTCCCATGGGATGGGTGTGTTTGCCATCAGAAGAAGTAAACCCTGCGGTGCGACATGGCACCCCTCTCTGAAGCTCTGCCAGTAAGTGTTTTTTCCCCCCAGGGGGATTCTCTGTGCAGAGCTGCCAGCCTCTGGTTACATGCCAGTGGGACTGTGGGCATCCTCAGGGTGAGCAGAGCAGCCCGTGCAAAAGATATCGCTTACCCTGATCCCCTGCAAGGCGTGTAGCTGCGGAATTGCTGCCCTTCCCCACCTTCCTGGAGGTGTCTAAAGTATGATTTCTTAATTTGTGTTCAAAATGCCTTTTCTTGAGTGCTGATGTGGGGAGAAGGAGGCAACCCAGCAGTGCTCAGTGTGAGGTGCAGGATTTGGAAAGGTGTGGGTAGGCGTGCATAAGCCTTCCTGAACCTTGCCCCGGGGAGTGATGCCCGCAAGGAGATCCCCTTGGTTGGAGGAGGCCGTGTGCCTTCACTGTGAGCTGAAGGTGCAAAATACCTTGAAAACCCACGTGGACTAAAACCCATGGAGCATCAACGTGCTGCATCAGGGGACTCTTGCTCTCCCCAGGGGTCTTTGGAGTCAGCAGCAAGGGGCGGGGTGGAGAGGAAGACTCGCTCACGTTATGGGGGACCCCGGGTTGTTGGGAGCAGTGCAGTCAGTGGCTTGCACTCACCTGCCCTCCTTTCTGGAGCCTCTGAGGTGCTGACAGCCCTGCTGATGGCTTCCAGCACTCGGGGCTCTGCTAAATGTACTTCCTGGATGGAGATGGGGAAGGGGAAAAAAAAGTCATGGCTTTTCCTTTTTTTTGTTTTATTTAAAGCCACGTCTGCCTCAGTGTCAGAGAAAACTCATTCCCTGCTGCTGGCTCCCGGTGACGGGCAGAGGTGCCCACTGGAGCGGGAGGGGTGCAGCACAGATGGCAGCATCTGTGGAGAAAAGCTGCAAGGGACTGTTTTAGGGACACATCTGTCCTTTGATCTTCTTTCTCCTTCACTTTTCTTTCCCTGGGCTGTGGGAGCAGAGAGGCTGTAGCCATACATCCCTTTTCCCAAGTCTGCTTCTTCTCCTTGCTTCTTCCCAGGCAGGACACGGAGGGAGGAGGGAAGCAGGTGTCTCTGTTTGGGCAGTGGTGATGGAGAGGAGCAGCACTTTCCCTCCTCCCTTTCTGAGTCTGTCTCACCCATCCTTCAGTTGCCTGAGAAAACATAGGAGGAAGATGGGGAACCTTTCTTCCAGAGCATCCCAGCGACACAGGGAGGCATCGCACCGTGTCCCTGCCCAAGCAACCCTCCCCAGATGTTCTCCCACCTCTGGAAATCTCTTTGGTGACAGCCACCATTGCCACCCTGTGCCCACCCGTCCCCTTGTTGCCCATACTGTGAGCCAGCGTGGCAGTGCTTTCCTGATCATGGAGCAGGTGAAAAGCCTGCACACAATTCTCCACTCATGGTGGCCCTCAGCACCCAACACCACTTGGCCTTGGCTTTGGCAGGGCAAAGGCTCTGTCCTTGCTTCTGTGTGCAGTTAGAGAAATGTTTTCATCCTCAGACAAGAAGGGCTCCACCTTAAATTGAAAAAGGCCAAATTTTTGCTGGTATGAATCAGGGCTTCCATTTGTCAGGATTTTCCCCTGAAAGTTGGGAAACAAAACAAAACAAAACAAAACAAAAAAACCCCTTGCTTCTGTGGGAAAGGAATGGGAAAATGGGAACACTAGAGAAATAACAAATCTTTTGCAATTTTCTTTCCGCAGACCTCGTTGGTCTGCGCAGAGGACAAGAATGATTGTTTGTAGGCTAAACTCAGAAAAATGAAATCCAGCGTGCCTGGCATTTGGGAAATGAGGGGGCATGAGTTGAATCCTGCTGCCACTGAGGTCTTCTGAGCTGCTTTTGGCCGGCTTCTTCAGAGATCACAGAAAAAAGGAGTCACCGAATGGTTTGGGTGGGAAGGACCCTTAAGTGCATCCAGTTCCACCCCTCCTGCCGTGGGCAGGGACACCTTCCACGAGACCACATTGCTCAAAGCCCCGTCCAGTCTGGTGATGCTGGTGGACATCCACCCTCCCGGTGCTCATCCCTGCCGAGGATGGTTTCTGGGGAAGAATATGTGTGTTTGTGGGAGAACCACTGGGAAACTAGTGGTGTGTGTTTGGGAAAAATCGAGGTGAACTTGTGGCCAGCTTGGTGGCAGGTTTGGTCCCCCAAAGTTGGAGGGTGAACCCCACGACACAGAAGCAAGGGACCTCAGCTTGAGGGGTTTTGTTCAGGCAGAGCTCCCTCTGAGTGAGTGTTGCTGCGGTTGCTGTAAGGTATTATACTCAAATGAGCGGGGCAGCTGGCGAGCTTAGAGAAGGATTTTTAGGGTGGAAGCCAGAACGGGAGAAATAACGGGAAATAAAATTTAACAAACTGCGGAAAGGCGGCACAATAGGAGCCAGGTGCTTTGATGCGAACAACAGCTTTGGGTCTGCAGCTGAAGGAGAGCAAGCTGGCTGCTGCTCACCCAGACGTCTCTGCTTTCCCATACTTGTGCCAGAGCCCAGGCGGGAGCTGTGGCTTTGGGAGAATCGGGGGAGAGGGAACCCCCAGCTGCAGGTGATCTCTGCATCTCCTTTCAGATCAAGACGGCAAGACCAAAAAATCTTAGGATCTTTTTTCTGGGATTAAATCATCTCCATTTCATTTCAAGGCTTTCACAAAGAGTGGTTTGGATGTGAAGGTTTCTTAGTTCGGCCAAAACCAATTGAATTGAGAAAGTCAGAGTGAGACACTGGGCAATTTCTTACCAGCACTGTAGACAGATTCAATATATTCTGGTGAAGGGTCTCAATATCGTGTCTTGTCCTTCACAATTGTAAGCACTCAAGCAAAAGCTTTTTCCATCTTAACATATCCCTTATTTAAAATTCCCTCTTGGGCTGCAGCTTAGAGAGAGGTAAATTAGAGGAAAGAGCTGAGGAACAGCGGTGGCTTCGATGCTGCTTAGCTGGTGAACATCTCATTATACTTCCAGGGCTACAGCTGGTGCCAGCTTATACCCTCACCCAGGGGAGGGAAACAAGGTTTGGAAAGGATTATTATTATTATTTTTATTACAAAGGTGTGTAGTGACAGGACAAGGGGGAATGGGTTTAAGCTGAAGGAGGTCAGGTTTAGACTAGCTATTAGGAGGAAATTCTTCCCTGTGAGGGTGGAGAGGCCCTGGCACAGAGTGCCCAGAGAGGCTGTGGCTGCCCCTGCATCTCTGGAAGTGTCCAAGGCCAGGTTAGATGGGGCTGGGAGCAACCTGGGCTAGTGGAAGGTGTCCCTGCCCATGGCAGGGCGTTAGAACAAGTTGATGTTTAAGGTCCTTTCCAAACCAAACCATGCCAAGGTTCTGTGAAAACTGTAGTGGGAACAGAGCCAGCTGTGGCCGAGGCAGGAGCTGGGATAAGGGCTGATGCTGAAATGATGTCAGTGGCCACTGAAACACATCGCTGAGTCCCTCCTGCACCGCCTCTGGTAGCACATGGAGCGAGACAAGTCCTGCTGTGCTAGGAGCCAGCCGGGCCTCCACCCGCGGGCGAAACCCACCGGCGGGACTGGGCCTTTGTGGCTGGAGGGAGACTTGAGCAAGAACTCGGGTGAAGAGCTGAGTGTAGGCATCCCTGCAGGGCACCCCAACAGGAGACATGGGCAGCAAGTCACAGACTTCTCATTCACCTCTGGTCCATCTTACGAGGAATGAGGGGACAGGCAACATCAGGAGCTACTGACTGTCATCCTTTGCCCAGTTTCATCCTGACTTCAAGGGTTTTCCAGGAGTTGCTGGCAGTCCAGTGTCAGGGTCTGGAGTAAAATTTGCCTTGATTTTCTGCAGGCTCCCATCTTCTTGCAGAGCCTGAGTACTGCTGTAATTGGTGCTCTTGGAAGGAAAGCAGCAACAGCTCATTAGCAGCAATTAACACTCAGCGAGGGTTCCCCCTCGGGCACTTAGTCAATGAGAATCTGGTGTGTGACACAGTTAATGTGAAAGAAAAACCGGAGGGGAGTCTGGAGAGCAAAGTGGGTAAGGGCAGAGCTGCTGGGCCTTTCATCTTGCCGCCCAAAGTAATGGCAGAAATAACCAAAGTGACAAAAGGAAGTGAAAAAGGACGAGGTGTCTCCAGGCCTGGTGGCCTCCCCTGGGATGACCAAGGCTGTGATGTTAAAATGTGCCCGGTTAACTGGACACTTGATGGGCTTTAACGCAAGCTTAGCTGGCCTCCCTCCTAAGGGACTGGTGCTTAATT
Source organism: Mohoua ochrocephala (assembly GCA_013398855.1). Taxonomy (NCBI): domain Eukaryota; kingdom Metazoa; phylum Chordata; class Aves; order Passeriformes; family Acanthizidae; genus Mohoua; species Mohoua ochrocephala. The sequence continues at coordinate 38,635 of VZTA01026990.1, forward strand.
GGGTTAAGGCTGCTTGGGAACCTCCCGCAGCTTAAGCCTTGTCTTCAAAAGCTGATCCAGATTAACCTCACTAAAAGTCTCTGGTGGACAACCCCTGAGGAAGAAGGAATCACTCTGAGCTATATCCCCAGGCACCTGAGCAAGACCCTTTGTCAGGAGATGTTCAGCTGAACGTGGGTGGACCTGAGGGCGTAGAGGGTGTCAAATTGAGAGCAGGTGAGGCAATGAGGTATCTTGGGGCCAGAGCTGACCTGCCCAGCTCTTAATCCCAACCAGATGGTAAAACAACATGCAAATTAGCTGCTCCCTTCCCCTTCTTCTCCCCTTGCTACAGGAAACCTTAGCAGGTCTTCCTTACTGAGAAAGAGGGCATGTACATGCAAAGGTATTGCAAAAGTGAAGCCTTGGGTACAACCTGAGGCCACTGGCGCTGTTGCAGAGAACAGATTCAACTGGAGATGGTAGGTGTCTGCTGCTCGTGGTGGTGGGTTGCTTGAAGGGTGGATGGGAAAGAGTGTTTTCAGTGATTTTCACTGCCTGTGGAGTGGCAGAGACCATGTTGGTCCCATGAAGAAAGCGTGGTTAGGAGGTTCTCTGCTCAGGACCTGAGCTCTGGCTGCTTTTGAGCTCCCTCTGGCACCTCTTGGAGTCCTAGTGGCACGTGCCCAAATATTGTCCTGGCGTATCCAAAGAGCCAAGCCTCAAGTGCTGGGCTTGGGGGTTCTGAGGGGAGGGGAGTGGGGAGGGGAGGGCTTTGGAGACACCAAAAGCAGCACTGATGGGTTCATTGGCTTCTGAGCTCACCGCTTTGACTCTCTAGCGTGCCTGCTGGGACTGTGGGGGTGCAGGAGTAAAGAGGACTCTTTGCTGGAGCCCGATGGTTTGTTGGTGGCTGCTTTAAAGTTTCGTGAGTGCTTGCAATGGAGCTCATTGGAAAACCTTTCCTTTCCTTGCAGGAAAGTCCCTTCTCTCTGAGCTTTCCTATGGATTAACAGTTTTAAAACTTAGCAAAAATAGGAGGGGAATGCCTTTGGTAGAGCCCATTGTATCAGGTGGGCAGGATGTCTCCCAGGTGGCTTGCTTGTGGTGGGTTTTGGAGGCTGCATCCATGTGAATGTGCCTCAGCCCACCCAGAGTCCTGGCTGGGGGTGAAGACCCCGGGTTTGCTTTTGACCTTCTCAAAGTGCTGGACAGTCTGGAGATGGATGTTCTCTCACTGCAGAGTATTTGGCGTGTTACCACTCCTTGGTTACAGGAGCCCGGCAGTGGGATTTTGCTCCCGAGAGGGAAGACTTGGGATGGTGGGAGACTGCACTGCTGTGGCAGAGGCGGCGGTGGTGGGGGCTGCAGCACGGACGCTCCCTCTGAGGCACATGTGGCACAGCAGGGTCTGACTCAGCCCATCCAGCAGCTGGAGGGCAGTGGGACTGCGGGAGTGACTTCTTTCCAGAGGGAAATAACCAAGCATTGAGGTGCTGCTGTCCAAGGACCCCTGCAGGCTCTCGGGAGCCCTTTCCAAAGGCAGAGGGCTCCAGGTGATACCCCCTTCTGCTGGCGCCAGAGCTCTGTCGTGTTATCCCGCGGGGCTGGAGGAGCAGCACCGGAGTGTAGCGGTGTCCCGCTCCAAGGGGTGGTTCCCACTCCCATCTTGATGATGTGCACAAATCTTCCCTGCTTTTTTCGGGTGCTAAATCAGAGAATAAAGTCATGGCAATGCACTCCTTTTCTTGCCAAGGTGGAAAGCTCGGGGGTTAATTTCCAACAAGCCTCTGCGGGAGGATGAGTCTCTCTCAGTCCCATAAGCCTTCCTGTGAGCGTGGAGCTGCTGGGCAGTGTGTTCCTGGAGGAACCTGCTAGGTCCCCCCAGGGGTGACCACATCTCCGTGGGAGAGGGAGAACATGATCCGCGTGTGAGCGAGGGCACAGGACCCCTGCCCGGTGGCTGTGGGCAGCCCGGGTGCTTTCGGGGAAAACAGCTGTCCCAGATGTGAGCTATTGTTCTAGCAAACACCACCGACTCGGGGCTCACTTGAGGGGGGCCGATTGTGTTGGGATGGCAATTGTGAAGGAACAGCGTGTGTCCGAAGGCTGGGAGGGGTCACTCTTTGTTAGGCCTCCCCAGGACTCCTCCTCATCCTGCTGCAGCCTTGCCTGTGGGTGGAGGACACCAGCCGAGGCCCTGGCCAGGCCCGTGAGACCCCAAGAGCCGAGGTGGCAGGAGCTCGGCAGCCATCCGGGGGGACGCCCCGTCGGCCGGCGCTGGTGGGGTCTCTGGGATGATTTCATCTGCCTTGGGTTGGCAAACTGGGCTATGGCCGCGGGAGTCCTTAAGTGAACATGCTGCTTTTAGTTTTCCTTGGCCCAGCCGCCGCTGTTATTTAGGAAATCAAATTGCCCCTTTCCAGAGGGCAGTGGGGTGAGAGGGAATGAGTCCAGCATCGCCCAAACCCACTGAGATGGTGTGAAGCAGAGGACTTGCTTTGGAGGCTTTAAGAAGGATGAGGATGCTGAATGTTTGTGACTGTTGCCTCCCAAGGGCTGTGCCAGGGATGAGGGGGGCAGCCTTGGATTTTTATTTTTTTCTGTTAATGTATGATTATTACGCTACAGAATTTCCCCAATAAATTATCTCGTGTCCTTTTTATGTCTGTGAGGAAGGCATTTTTAGAATACTGGGTTGTGCACTTTGTGCTCTGGCTGGGACACCCAGTTGCCTGGATCTAAAAATAAGTTAGAGGCTTGGGACTTGGTTTTACCCTCAAAAAAAAAAAAANAAAATGCTCAACATCGTGTCCCTCCAAAAAAGAGATATTTAGCCCTTTAACGCCCCCAAAAAAAAAAAAAAAAAAAGCATATAAAAAGCAAGTTGGAGACGTTTGGCTTGAATAGATTTCTTTTCTTTTCCTCTGTCTCAATGCCTTTCCTGACCAATATCATGGTTGCAAGTTTTTGTCCTTCAGTGAGAAGTTTAGGGTGAATGTAGCAAAGTTTTGGATCTTTTGGGAAGACTGGACATTGCCGTTGTGGTGAAGAATGCACGAGGAGGGGCTTATTGACCATAGGGCAGTGTGGTTCCTCTGGAGCAGTTAGCTCAATGCCCTGGGAGCATCATCCTTGCTCAGCAAATTGATCCACTGCTGTCAGGCCTGGTGAAGCGTCCTTATCCTGCCAGTGCCCAGGAATCTGAGCAGAAGTGACAGGCCAGGCACTGGAAGGGTGGCACCTTGGTTTTCTGCCACCCTTTCATTGCCTTCTGCTGCTGGCCTGTGCTGCGCTGCTGAGGGATGGGGATGCCCATTGCAGCCGGCTGCAGGCTCGTCTGGCACCAGCAGGAATCCTTCCCTAACCTTGCAGTGTCTGTGGTGCCTTTTTTGCTGCCCTGTTTGTCAGGGAGGCTGGGTGAAGGAGAGAACTGATTTTTTTTTTTTTTTCTTGTCACCTTGGCTGTTTTTGGAGATGGCCTCAAGCTCGGGGTTCTGCCTTCTGCGTCCATGCAGAAACCGGTTTGTGGTCTGGCCCCTCTTTGCCAGCCATGCCTTCTGTCAGGAGGTGACCAGGCTGCCTCCTGACACATGTTAGTCCGTGTTTCTCTCCAGCCTGGACTGATTCTAGCACAGATCTCCGTGGCCTCCCTCTCTGAGGCCTGGTGCTGAAGGTGATGTGCACCAGTCCCAGCTCTTTGGCTTTAGGCAGCGTGTGGCACCTCCTCACCGCCACGTGTGCTGTAGGGTCATGTGCTTCACCATCTCACCCAGCCCACAGTTCTCCCTCTTTCCCAGTAGCTGAGATCTGTCCTGTGAAAAGCAGGGTGCTGTCGAAGAGGGGGAGACACTTGGGAAAGAGCCGGACACTTGCTTTCCCTTGAGCAGCAGTGAGACGTGGGTGCCTAACTTCTCTGAGCTCCTGTGAAAACCCTGCACAGCAGAGATCACATCTTTCCGGGTGTTTGCAAACAGCTGTCTGTGCTGTGGGCAAAGGTAATCATCAGCCAGGGAAACTGAGGCACAGACATCTTCCCCCTAGCCATGAAGCAGTGAGGTGCTGCCATCAATGCTGGCATCTGGCCTCCTGCCTCTTAGTCCCTGGGTAGGGAAGAGAGGCATTTAGTGAAAGGAGATGAAGCTGCTCTGCTCTGGATAAATGCAAGGACAAAAGTTGCACAGTTCCCCTCTGTCTGGAGGGCTTTAAGGAGCCTCCTGGCACTGGGACACCGCTCAGCGATGTGAAGCCCACGCAGTGGTGGGGGAGATGGGGAGAACTGCACCCACTAGTGCCACCCCTGCTCCCTTACCTCGGCAGATTGTGAATTGCACTATAAAAATTGAGAGTGAAATTTGGGTTCCTGGTGACCCTGGGCTGCCTTCAAAAACCATAAGGCCCCCCCTGAGCCTGGAACATTGCTTTATCTTTTTGTTGTAGGCAAAAAGGAAGAGAACTGATTTACAGGTCTGCTCTTGCAGGTTAGGTGGGACAGGGCTGATCTGTGCAACCTTGGGCAAAAAAGACCTGTACAACTTGGTCCTGGCCTGGGATGGCTTTTTTTATTTTGCTTTGAAACAAACAATCCAGGCAGAAAGGGAACCATCCCTGACTTTGTTTAGCTTGGAACCGGCTCTAGAATAACTTGCCACTGTTGAGTTCTGCCTCCCAAAACCGCACAGGGCTGCAAACATATTTCTCCATTTCCCCTGCTGCTTCTTGCTTGCCCTCTCTCCCACACTCTGTGTAACTCCAGCCAGCCCTGGCATTGCCAGAGGAAGGTGAGTGCTTGCCCTATGCTGTGGATAGCAAGTCTCTCCCAGGCTGTTGGTGGGTGCTAGAGCTGGGATGCTGCCTGTGCTGAGCTTTGGAGGGCAAGGCTGGACTCCCCTCCTTCCCCAAGCTTCTGCTTCATTGCCTTTCTCCCAGGCAGGGCTCTTTTCCTTCCCCTAAATGGTTCCAAACTGGATCTTTAACTCTTTCTTTTGAATTTTTTTGACTAACTCCCTGCAACTACAGCTCATGTTTCCAAGGATGATGTGTCGGAGAGGTTGTGGCTGCCCCATCCCTGGGAGTGTTTAAGGCCTGATTGGACAGGGCTCGGACCAGCCTGGTCTAATGGAAAGTGTCCCTGCCAATGGCAGAGGGATGGAATGAAATGGTCTGTCAGGTCATTTCCAACCTAAACCAATCCATGATACTTGAGCATGGAAGTGAGAGACCCATTACTGGGGTGGAAGCAGGTGGGGAGCTACAGTGTTTGTCTCCTTTGCTTATTCCACTGATGAGGAGGAGAGGCAACATTCTGTGGCTCTGAACTCTCTAACTGCTGCTTCACTGGGTTTTTGAAGGGGAAGGTTTGAGGGATCAGGAGAACAGACATCCCTTTGAAATACGGGAATTTTCAGGTCCTTGGAAATTGGCCTTGGGATTTTTTTCTCCTTTATTCTAAGGGATCTTGCCATGACCCTCACCCAGCCTTGCTGTACTGCACACACGTCCTTGGATCTCCTCTCTGTGGTGGCTGAACCCACAGTTTGGTTTCAAGCAGGTAAAAAGCTTGGGCCTCTGTGTTCCTGCAGGCTCGCAAAAAAGGCAAAGGAAGGAGCTGCTCCAGTGAGGGGAAAAGCGGGGAATGACTGCAGCCTTGTGCTGAGCCTTGGTAGGCCTTGGAGGGCTGTTGGGGGTGATAGCCCCAAATACATGCCCTGGTTGGAGCAGGGGGGCTTCAGCCAGTGGAATAAATATCAGAGTTCAGTCTGTCCATTGCTTCCAAGATTACTTCTTAGCAATTAGTGCATTCCTTTGGAGTTCACTCCTGTTGGCGTTTTTGATGCGTGTTAACCCCAGACAAACCAAGATTTCTGCCTGGGAATTTCCCTGAAGGATTGTCAGCTGGGAGCCTGTAGGTTGAGTTTAAACCCAAGAGTCTGGGGCACACATGTCTTTTCGGCTCCCGAGGAGCTGTCCTGTGAGCAATGGGTGCATCATCCGTGAGCGATGGTCCGTGCGTGCTCTGCTCCCGCCGTGGAAGCATCTGGGAGCCCGGCTGTTGGGAGAGACCGGCTCTGCATCATTGCCTGGTCTAATGAAAGACATCCCCGTCCCCTCGTGGGGCTCAGATGGGCCGCGTGCTTTAGGATGATCTCAGCCGTGAGGAAATGGTGAGCCTCTCCGAAGAAGAGATGGCCATGATTCACTCAGATAGAAATAGAAAACCCAAACAAGCAAATGGAAACTCCCTATTGACCAGGTTCCTGCAATTTAAATGGGTTTTTACTACCTATTCCAGTATTCATTTGAAAATCATATGCATTTACTCATACACACTACAATCAGATGGTTTTTAAGCCATTAAGGCCCATTGGGTCAATAACCAGCATTTTCAAAAATCTATTAAATTCCCATTTCCGTGGAAATAGAGCTTTTACAATTGATCATGGCTACCGACTCCCATTAAAATAAACCCTAAATGCTATCAACTCCCCCAAGATGTAGAGCACTAAAAGACAGTTTGCCAGGACAAATTTATCCCAGGGGAAAGTTGATGGCCCATTATGTTTAAGCAACATGAGAATTGTCATATAAGTCAGGAAGTTTATGGGACTTGCATGGATTTGTCCTCCCTGAGGGGGTGAAAAGGAAGGTTCATGGGTTGAATCACTAGTGCTAACACGAGCTCAAAGCCAGACTCCTGAAGGAGCTTTTTGGGAACGTTTACGCTATTTCTATTAAATTCGAGACTTTGGTTGATTGGCGGAAACAAACGATGCTTTAGGGCTGAAGTGCTGTAAGAAATGCTAAATTTGTGGATCAGTTCTTGGTGGCACAGGGTTCCCTATGCTGCCTAGGTCTGCAGAGCAAAGGTGCTCCAGCCCTCTGATCATCCCCGTGGCCTCCTCTGGGCTCGCTCCGACAGGTCCACGTTTTCCTTATGCTGGAGCTCTGGGACCCCCAGCTCTGGACCACTGTGGGTGGGGTCTCACAAGAGCAGAATAGAGGGGAAGAATCCCCTCCCTTGTCCTGCTGGCCACACTTCTTTCCATGCATGGGAGGCAAGATCTGCGCCAACCCTAAAACTGGAGCAGAGCCAGCCTGTGTGCCCCTGCTGAGCACCGAGGATGGAGGGTTACAGCTCTGGCAGGCCCATCCCAGGAGGTGACCCAAAGCTCTGGCACCCATCGATGTGCCTGTTGTCCCCTCTGAGAACGGGCAGTGGTTCTCAGGACATGCACCAAGGCTGGGGGAAGAGTAGTGCAGAAGAAAGGGGTCCCAGCCCCGGCTCCCACGTCTTGGCTTGGCAGAGAAGCACGGAAAGATTTCTGATCCAGCTGTCCCTTTGGATTAGGGCTTTGCTGCTTGCCATCCCTGCCAGACAGCAGCAGCTCTCAGGACGCAGGCTCGCTGCCGGCGTCAGCCGAAAGCTGCCGTGGCCCTTGCAGGAGAGGTCAGGTAGTCCCTGCCGAGCCAGAGGCCATGCTTCCCTTGTTTGTCTCCCTTCATGCCTCCTTCAATCAGCTTCACTGCAGCCCTCTGCTCCCTCCCACAGCCCTGGATTTCTCTGCTGTGTGCCTGATCCAGCACTCCTCTTCCTGCTGCTGTCGTCTCCCCAAGACCTCTCTTGCTCTTGGGGATGATGTCTGTGCTATGGGGCCATGTCTAGGTGCTTCCATGAGGCCACTACGAAAAGACACCCCTTCCCCTCCACAATGTGGTGATGTTGGATGGTGTTTGTGATGGGAGTGGAGGAGGAAATGCAGTGAATTGGTCCTTTCCTCCTTAAGAGAGTTTAATTTGAGGCAGGTGGTGTGAGGAGCGTGTGAGTTCCTGCTCCTGCATGGAGTTTGGACAACTATCCCTAGAACAAGTGTTGTGGGACTTTCTCATGTAATGGGTTCTGTGTCAGGCAGCAGGACCACTTGGGATTATTGGTGGTTGGCCTTGGTGCTGCTTGCAGTGCAGGATTGACTCCTCCAGAAGCTCAGGAGAGAATGACTACAGGTCTATCAAACAGCCACAGCCATCAGCATTCTTATATTTTCTTCGGAAACTGAAAAGCAACTTGAACAAAATTCTGGCGTCTGAGTCCCGACGAGTATTTCTCCAAAACCTTATTTCCACCAAAGGTATCCTAGGGGCTGGTGGTACCTCAGTCATGTCTGGGAAGCTTGCACAGGCACGTGGAGACGTGCTGGGATTCCCAGCACAGCCATCCCAAGAGGCCCTTGGGCAGGCTGTGGTGCCCATTACATGCGAGGCAGTGAGCCAGCCCTGCCCTCGGGGTGCAAACCTCACAAACCCAGTGTTTTTCCATGATCCAAGCATTTGATGCACATATGCACCCCTCTGGCACTGGTGTCCTGAGGGTGCCCCCCACGCTGGGAGAGCACAGCTGGGGCTTAACCTCTGATGAGGCTTATTCTCATGTATTCAGCACAAGTGGGGGACCATCCTCGATTCAACCCCCAAAACATGAGTACCACGTGCAACCAGCCTTAAAATTGGTCGCTGCCCTCTTGCCCTGCACGTAAGCTGTCAGCAGAGCTGTAACAAGATCCAGAGAGGAAAGCAGCATGTGGCAGAAAAGCAAACGGTCTCTGGGCAGGCTGATAAGGAGGAATTAACGCAGCCTTCCTAAAGTCAGGTGTCCTGTTGTGATGCCAGAGGCAAAGACGAGTCCTTGATGCCTGACCGTGGCTTTGCTCTGAGTTAAGGAGAACCTTGAATATATAGAAGGCAGCTGTGATGATTGTGGAGGTCCCGTCACATGCCTCTGAGTCAAGATCAGAGGGGCTGTCTCCAAGGGGCATATTACAGTAGGGACCTGCTATTGACCTCCAAACCAAGATGATAAGGCCAGCAAAGCAACGTTTGAGTGATTTAAGCTCTGAGTCATCAGAACCTCGTACTTATGGGTGACTTCAGCTACCCAGATGTTTGTTGGGAGAATGATACAGCAGCTCACAGATCATCCATAAAGTTCCTGGAATGTGTGGAGGACTGCTCCTCATACAAGTGTTGGATGTGCCAGCCAGGAATGAGGCACTGCAGGACTTGCTACTCACAAACCAATAATACCTGGCTTGTAATAGCTCGGCTGGTGGTAGTCTTGCCTGCAGTGATCACAATATTTTGGATCCTGCTGTGATGCTGGTGGTTAGTGCTAAGAAAAAGGTTTTCGATTTTTTTAAAGAGTAAATTGCGTCTTGCTCAAAGCTCAGTTGGGAGGGATTCACTTCCACGGAGGCTAAAGGAGTGAGTGCTGGGAGTTTTCAAGAGCGCTCTCCTAGAACCACAGAAACAGTTCACCCCCTCTAAAGGTAAGAGAACCAGGTGGGAACAGGTCTTTAGAGAGAGGACACCCTGATCAGCCTTTCTTGTTGTGATCTTTGTTCGCCCTCTCAGATGTCACTGCATGTACCATGTCAACCGTTCTCCAGTCGTGTGTCCTGTGGTCAGTCCTTCTGCATCCAGGGTGGCATTTCCCCTGCAAATGTGTTACACCCACTGAGTTTTGTTTATCTATGAATGTTTGTGTTTCTGCACTCTTTCCTTTTGCTTTTTGCCCCCTGCTCTGTATTCCTACATCCCACACTTTCAGAGGTGGAACTTGCCACCTCTCCCGTGGTCTGTCTTCCACGCAGTCCGACTGAGACTTCAACCCCATCCAACTCCTGCCACCTTTTTAAAATTTTTTTTGTCTTTATCTTGAGCTCTGCTCCACTACCACGTGTTTAAACTTGGATAAAGGTGGGGACCATACTGTAATTTTGTCCAGGGATGCCTTTCAATTACACTGAGCTTCAGCTCCACTTTCCCTGCTCAGCAGATCTGTTTCTTCCTTCTTTCGCCCTTATTTCTAAAAGGATCTTTTACTCTTTGTTTTCACTGGGGTCAGCTTGATTTCAGGGAATTCCATTTCACCCCGTTCTCCCTGACAGCTCTGGTGCAGCGGTGTCTGCTGGTCAGTCCTGGTTTTCAATTCTTCATTCAAGACTTGTGTTCATCCCTCCATTTAAGTTGATCTGAATCAACTCGTTATAAGCTCAGGCCAAGTTTTCTTTCTCTCATCTGCTCTTTCATAATTTCTACACTGCTTACCAAAACCAGGTCTAAAATAGCATTGCCTTTGGCTGATTCAGTGATGATTTAGTGAATAACTTTTTAGCCAACACTTCCAGGAATATCTGGGCCATGCCATTGTTAGCAGCACTTATTCTTCAGCCTATCTCAGGGCAAAATGCCCTGCAGGCTTTCTGGTCTAACACTAATGTTATTGTCTTTCTTTCCGAAATCTGACCTCAAGAAGCTGCGCGCTGCCCTCTGATGTAACAGAGCTGTGTGCTAGCGGTCTGCAGCCTTCCAGCTCCCTTTCCCCTGTAAATCTACAGGGAAGGGTCACAGCCTTCGTCTACAATGTGTCTTTTTGATCCCATCTGCAGCTTTTGCCAGTGCAGCTCTCTGACCCTTCAGCATCTGCTCCTGCTTCAGTCCCACGCTCACACGTGGAGGCTGAGAGTTAACTCTGAATCCAACAGGAATTGCTCACGCGTAAGGGAACCTCCTGATCCTGAAGCATCCTGTTTTGCCCTCTCACCCTCTTTGACATCTTGATACTCAGCCACCCATGCGAAACTTGAACTGTGCTGCCCGTGATGGCTGCTTCCTAGGCTGCTGTTCTACTCGTGCTGTCAGTGCCTCAGAGGTGGATCTTTCCAGGCATGTCCAAGAACTGTGTGATGTCCTCATCCCTTGTGGACTCAAATGCTCTTTGGCTGGAGTCCAGCACCCAGTGAAGTTGATGAAAGACTCCTGAGCACTACAGAGGGTATTATTCCAGCAGTGTAGTGCTTCCCGTGATCCCAGGGGAATGTCTGGCTCTTTTGCAGCCTTCCCTTCGCATCTTGCATGTGTTTTGTATCTGGCTGTGTTACCAAAGCCTGTCCAGATGAGAGTCATTTGGATGTTGCTGCCTTGTCAAGTTGTCATGATGCTGGCAGAGATGTTTGTGGCATACCAGCAGAGCGCTGGACTGGAGTCAGAGCTCCCAGACGCGGTCATGGGGATGCAAGCAGTCTCAGTAAGTACAGAAGGACTCAAAAACACAGCACCCCCCCAGCTGCGCTAATGCCAGAAATTTTGGGGCAGGTAAACCCAGAGTGTGAGGCAGCTGCAGTCACAAGAATGGCCCTCAGCCTCGCCTGGAAGCAGACCAAGTAACCCATCTGGGCTCGTCTTCTGTGCCGAGGTGGCACCGTGTTTGCGCTGCGGTGGTGGGCTTTGTCTGCCTGTGGTAGGGAAGAAGGGAGGCAAAGCTGAGATGTGATGAGAACAGGGATGAATTCCCAAATTCGAGCAAGGAAGATTCATTTTTGCAAGCAGAGAGCCCAGGTCTGGAGGCTTACCTATTTAGACCCCCTGCCGAAGAGTCACCATGAAGAGGAGTCCTTTGGTGGGCCAAAAGGGAAGATGTTCACTTGGGCTCACCATCTGGACGAGCATCTCCCTTCACGGATGATACGGAGAATTTAGAGAGTCTGCTCTCCCAAAATGTTCACGCCATTTGGATCAGCACCTGTCTTCGTGGATTGAGCTGTGCCTCAGAGACAAGGTGGCTGTGTTTGTCATTAACCCTTTGCAGCCTTGGAGAAATGTGTTACCCACACGCTAAAAACGTTACCGGCAGACTGGTGCTCATTTCTGGGAAGTCTGTGGGATTCCTCATTTGTCAAGCAGAGGTCTGGGGGGAAAGGGAGCCTCTCTGCTTGCAGGAAGTAGGAAGAGGAATTTCCTTGCAGTGGTTGAGGGACATGAAAGCAGAGCCAGGAATCCCCTGTGACTTCTTTAGGCTGTATGGTTAGCTGGAGCTGGCTGGGTCTCAAGTATTTTCCAGTTGTCCATGGAGGGCACTTGGACAGCTTCCACCCAGCCCCACTCCCACATCCCCTCTGAAAGATCTACTGGGAAAAGACTCCTATTTTTGAATTGCAGTGGAATTCCTGTGGCATTACAACGCTGCGCCCTTTGCAGTACCCAGAGAAATCAGTTTGATTTATGGTGCTGCAGGGGGTATGTGCTGGCCTTGCTTCTCATTTGGAGGTGCCATCTTTTGCCTCTTGCTGGTCATGGGGGCACTTCGTGGCCCCAAGGCTTCCTGTTATGATGTAAAAAGTGCCACTCTTGCCCCTCTTCTGCCACCTTCTCCCACTTCAGGCTTATTTTACAGCTTGACTGTGCTTTCTGCTGCCCCATGGATTAGCAGATCCTCTCCTCTCTCCCACCTGTCTGCCAGCCATGGTTCTGTTGTTGCTCCCAGGAATTTGTGCTGGAAAAGCTGACACAGCTCTGTCTCTCCCAGGTATATCAAATCTTCTCCTTTGACCAAGCCAGCCCAGAGCCTGACTTACAGCCGTGGTTAGGAAGGTGCTGTCTCCCCCGTGGTCAGGGCAAAACTTTCCAAGGAAAAGCATGAGAAAAGAACGTGAGTTCTCCGGGGAGGTCTGGGATCGTGGGTGGAGTGTGATTTTTCAACTGCTCAGAAAGGAAGCTTTGGGTCTTTAGACTTTAATAAGGTAAGGCCTAGTGCAGTAAGAGTTCACCATGCAAATCTACGGTCGTTTGATGACTTTCCCCTTTGATACGATGGGGGTGACGCAGGGAAGATGGAGCAGGACTCCAAGAAGACAATTGTCAGGAAGCAATGGACACAACTGGGAATGTGAGAAATTTGGATTAGACATTAGGAATTATTTTTAACTTGAGGGTTCTTAAACACTAGAATAGGTTGCCCAGAAAGGTTAGGAAACCTCTGTCCTGTAGCTGTTCAGGCCCCAGCGGGACATGACCTTGAACAATGTGGTCTAATTAGACCTGGTTTTGAATAATGGGGTCAGAATTGCCTGTGGAGATCCTCTCCATCTGATTCTACTGTTCTGTGGTGACAGTCACTGAAGCTGCTCCATCTTCTCTTCCTTTTTTCAACAGCAAGAAGCACCACAGGATGACAGCCCCTCGTTATGCCCCATACAAGTAAAACAGGATGCAGTGTGCTGCCTTAGAGTCAGGTCATCAAACAGTGTCGTTCAGCAGAACTTTGAGCCAGGATCACCTGGTGTAAGGGAGTCCATCATTTCTGGACTCATCCCTTCAAATACCATCATTTTGGATGGTGTTCATTCCCATGCTCATGTCTAATAACGTCGTTCCCTAGCCCTCCCATCCCTAATCTCTCTCTACTGTTGCACATACTCTTCTTGCAAGCTCCACTCTCCCAGGGCTGCAAGTGCTCCCCACCAGGTCCAGGTGTCATCTCCACACAGCTGGCTGCTCACCACTGACCTTTGGAAGCCCTTGGAAAAACAGTCACTTTGAGTCTGGCAAACCTGATGTCCCACCTCTATCTCCTCTGTCCTCTGCCCTATTCTTTGGAGTTGCTTTGGGTTTTGCTCCTCGGCTGATAGCTGTGCCTTCGTGTATCCTTCTGTCTTTCCTTTGTGCTTCCATGTTGGGTTGCAGTGCCCATCCTGCTGGAAATACCATCTAGTTTGGAATACTCTAGTCTTGTAGGCATTGGAAAAACTATTTGGGAAGCAGAGGAGAGTGCTGTCATTTAGGCTGTTTGTGGAGACCAAAGGCTGCTCTGCCTTCTCCTCAGCAAAAATCACAGAAGCACTGAAGGAGAGGGAGAGCATAACCTTGGCAGGAAGCAAAAGGCTCAGATGCCAGTTGGATGCTCCTTGTCTAACCTAAGGATGCCAGCAGGAAATGTAGATCGAGGGGAATTGGCGTTGCCCATTCTAGAATTGTTCCGCTCGCATCTTTGGGGACGTTAGCAGGATATTTGTGCTTTCCATGCCATAGGGGGCGAAATTAGGGTCCGTCCTTCTCCTTGCCCATCCAACCCATCTGAGCAGCTCTCAGTGCTGGAACTGCTCCCTCTGATCCTTACACATCCTTGAACCATCCAGATCTCTCAATGGAGGGAATTACAGTTATTTATAATTAAGCCTTGACAAAAAATGTTGGTAATGTCAAGGGAATGGCAGGCGACAGCCAGAAAAACATCATGTCTCCAGAAGAGGGGCTGCAGGAATATCCCTCTGAATAGGGCTGACGTCGGCTCTTGGAATTTGGACAGCCTGGAAGGCTTTGGGGCTATTTTTCCGAGATATCATAGGTCAGGAATTGATGTTATTTTTAAGTCTGTGTCCCCCGAGCAGCTCTGATGAGTGAAGGAGACTTTCTCTCCCCCCTCCCCCTCCTTATGCTCTATTTCTATGAAATTTTTGCTTCTATTCCTTCCGAGTCATGCCACAAGTATGTCCTTCAGGTTTGTTTATTCTTCTCACTATCTATTCCTCCCAGCCTGCTCCCGTCTTGGTTGGGTTGAAGGGATGGCGTCAGCGTGGCGCGTGTCTGGGATGCTCAGGCGAGACATCACAGAGAAGGGATCGAGTTCTCCTAATTTGTCCTTTCCGGTGGGGAGAGTTTTCTCTCCACAAGCTGATGTGGCTGGGGAAAGTGTTCTGGGAATGCTGCTTTGTGGTGGGAGATCTCGGGGCCTGGTGAAGACAAGCTGGTCATCTCATCTTGCCACATAGTCCAGCCAAGATTTTTCTGAAGTAACTGAATCTTCAGAGCTCCTGGGAAGGTGGGTGAGATGCCTCCAGCCTGGGGATGGTCTTTTGGGGCTGACTGGTAGGAGAGAGGCAGTCAGAAGATCCCGATTATGTGACACCTCCCAAGTCAGCAGTGGCTTTTGAAAGCCTCTGCTATTCTAGGTCCAGGGAAATAGCCCTTGGGTTTACCCAGCTCTGTTCCACATCCCACCCTGCTCTAGTTTATTTCTGGAATCCTTTATTTTTTCATTTTTTTCCTCCTTCTCTTCAATTTGCTGTAGCAACCTCTCTCTTTCTAAACAAGCCTGTTGGTGTAACAGCTTGACTAGAGATCTTTTCCATTTCAAACAGAGTACTCGCACATCTCACTGGTTTCCTTTCTCACTTCACCTCTTGGATGAGAACGTGCCTTTTTCCCCTTAGCCCATGCTCAGCTCCATCCTTCTGTCTGTCATCCCGTGCGGTGAGGGACGCACTGATGGGCATCACTGCTAATGGGCACCACCAGAAGCAGCTCGTTCAAATAGAGCTGGTGCTCCTTCATGCTGAGCCCAGCGTAAAGGAACGACTGTGCTCCCTTCATAATCTATCCACGCAACTCAAAGATGCCAACTGCTCCTGGAAGCATGGGAATAAGTGAAATGCTTTCCGCCACCTTAATGTTGCTGTTGGCCTCATGCTGCAGGTTTAGTCATTCTTATGACATATTTCCACAATGGTGTGTTTCCATCATCATTCCACAGTGATGTATTTAAAGCCTTTCCATGAGTTGTTTTTGTTTTGTTTTGTTTTTTTTTTCTTGCTCAGAATCTCTTAAATGAATGGCTTCACCAACTGTGGGTCAGGGTCTTCAGGTTTTGAAGACTTAGAGATAAGTCATAGAAATGTGGAGACAATGTCTGCTGCCTGTCCCAATCCTGTCTCAGCCCGTGAGGTTAATGGCACAGATGGTGGAAATGGTAGTGCTTGATTTCCAGAATATCCTGAGATGTAAGGGGCCCCCACAAGGATCGCTGAAGCCCATTTAAAAGAGTACCTGGCATTTGCAGCACAGTCCACGGCCTTATAATTCCATTGCTATTATTATTGAAATTATTATTGCTGACATTAGGTTAGACCTTGATTGTTTTGCATAGCTGAGGACATGAGCTCCCTGAAGACCATTGCTGGGACTGTTGGTGTACTGGTGAATGTGGTTCAGACTTTTGACCTGTGCAGAAACAATCACACAGAGGGAAGTGCAAAACCTGACTTTCCCGACTGCTGGATTTTTAAATTTTGGTCTCCAAGTGCTGAGATATGCCCCATTGTGAGGATCACTTGATGGACATTCAGATATACCCATGGGGGTCACTGCTCTGCTGCAGTGCCTGGTGCCTACCCGCCTCTCCCGGCCCGTGGCCTTTAGAAATGGAGGTCTTGGATATCCCCATTCCAGTGGTTTTTCTGCTCCTGCAACTCTTTATTCCCAGCTCTGAAGATGGGAGGAGAGACAGCCAGCAGCATTGTCAGGAGACTTTCCCCACTAAACTTGCCCTTCAATGAATCTGGCTCCAGAGATTGCCCTCTCCCCACTAAGCTTATTTTGGGAGATTTTGTCTTCTCCCCTGCTGGCTCCTGCAGACATCTCAGACCTCCTCTGAAAGATTCAGATCATGCGCAGAGGGACAGATTGATGTGAAAAGGGCCCAGCTCAGTGCTGGTGAGACCCAGGCAGAGTCTTCTCCAAGGTCCATTTGGAGCAGAGCTGCAAGAGTTGGGTTTGTTTGTTTGGGGGGTTTGTTTTGTTTTGGTTGGGTTTTAAATTTTTTTTTTTTTTCGGAGCAAATTCCGAGATCCCTTTTGCTCATGCTCTTCCTTGTGCAATACCTGGGGATGTGTCTTGATGAGAAATGTACCTGTGCACTGCCAGGACAGCCTTGTTTTTGCCATGTACTGCCATCTCTGCCATACTGGTTTTCCTGGGGAAAAGGATGGAATGCAACTCCAGATAGACTAGAAAAGCTGGAGAAGAGACTTCTCAGCCCCAACTGACAAACCCTCTCTGCTCCCAACAGTAATGTTTGATGTCCGTTCCCGTATCAGAGGCAACCCCTGAAAACCCCTTGTTAGAAACAGTTGGAGTTCTGGATTCAGAACTTCCCTCCCTCCACCTCAAATTCTGCTTTTCTGATGCCAAACCCCCTCTCTTTTCCCCAGCAGTACCAATCTCTTCATTTCCTTCCTTCTCTCATATTTTCTCCTCCTGTTTTGTCCCCTATTATCCTCTTTTGAGGGGCTTCTTTTGTCCCCGCGGTTGGAACACCTTTTCTGAGAGCAGAACTCACCGGCAAAGCTACTGTAATTAGCAAAACTTCTTCAGACTCGCATGGGCGCCTTCCACCCCCACCCAAACCCCTCACCAGCAGACCTTGCACCTTACAGAGCAGAGTTTGCAGCGCCACGGGACAATTTCCTGTTGAAATGCTGTATTTTTCTACGCCTTAAAATGCTCTTGGTGTCAGAGTTGAGGATGTCTCCAGGTCCGCTGCACCCTTTGTAGGATGTCTGTGGATGGCTCCTGCTTTTCCTCCTCGCTCTGCTGGGCTGTGTGCTGACCATCTCCTCTCCTTTGTCCGTGCAGGGCGTACATGAGCGTGAAGGAGCTGAAGGAGGCTCTGCAGCTGAACAGCACCCATTTCCTCAATGTTTACTTCGCCAGTTCGGTGAGGGAAGAGTTGGCTGGTGCTGCCACTTGGCCGTGGGATAAAGAGGCCCTTAGTCACCTGGGTAAGTAAGTTATCCCATTCACGGGGTCTCAGAATTACTGGTTTTCCTCTCTCTTCCTTGACTTGGCAAAAAGAGGCGGATGTGTTGTGCCTCAGCATTGTGGATGTTTGATAAGAAGGTCACGATAACAGGGTTTGGGTGTTCCAACAGCTGCTGCTGTAAGGAAAAGAGCTGCCTGTTCCCTGAATCCACGTGAGTAAGATGGTGAGGTTACACCCTGACAAGGGACCTCAGCATTGTTATGAGAAACTTTTGATGGTGAAGGCAGTGAGGCAGTGGGATTACAGGTTCACCACAAGTGCAGGCTCTGGAGAGGGTTCTAGACTCGCACGTGGGTTCTCCTGGACCTTCCAGGTCTATCTTTTAGGATTCTAGAGACAGCGAACTTCACTCTGCAGCACGTAATAGCAAACAGATATAAACCAGGAGTGTCAGTGTTTTCAGAGCTGAGATGGCAGATTTCAGCAACTCCAGGGCTGCCCAGGCAGCAGCCAGAACTGGCCACTTCCGAATCCAGCTGCAAGTGTGAGGATAACTATCAAATTTTACCATGTTTTTATAACTTGGCCTACTACTGCCTGCTGGAGGCAAGGTTTTCCTTGGCCTCGGCGGATTCAGGGCAGACCCTTAAGGTCATCAGTCCTCGTAGGCTGCAAAACAGCCAAAATGGCAACTGGTTCCCTAGAATGTGGTTGTTTTGTGCGTTTTCTGCTATTTCTGTTGTTTCTCTTTTTCCTGCCTCTCCTACCACCTCTTCAGTGTCAGAGTTTTCTGGCAAAACCCTTTACACTTTGCAGTCAAAACGTCTAAAGTGTTTCTCAATAAGTAACTGGAAATAATTACTCCTGACACCTGCACAGCAGACCTAGACCTTCTGCTTTTGCAAGTGCGTGATGTTCAACCCTTAAAAGTTTTACACTGCTGTTAAAGACCTGTTTTAAAGTTCCTTTTTGCCAGTTTCCCTCCCTCAATGAGTTTCAGGGCTGTTTTTTCAATAGCATATTGCTACAGCTGCTTGTTGAGGAAGGCAAATCTCCATGAAATTTATTCTTCCAGCTTCCAGAAATCACTTCCAAAGCTCAGCTTGACAATCATCTGACTGCAGCAAGTGCTTCAGCCACACACGTTCTCCTCAGACCCCTCCCGATGGCTTGCAAGCAGTTGTGCAGAGGGGTAATTGGGGTGACTGGTCTCATCAAAAGCTTGCATTTAGCTCCAGTCTCGGAGCTCGTGTCCAGCCAGGGACACGAGAAATGGCACCATCTGGAAATGTTGGATCGGGGTTTTAGCGTGGAGGTTCAGGGGAAGAAGGGGTGTTGTCTTGACTCTGGTGCCAGAGCTGTGAAGTATGAAGCTGGATCCGAACTTCTTTGAGGCTCTGGCACGGACTGAAGACGTCGGTTCAAGGCTGTCCTTGGTTTTAGATTTAATGAGCTCGGGAGGGCGGGTGGCGGGCTCTGTTCTCCGTAAACAGTGAGCTCCACCACGTCATCATTTGCTTTGTACCCTGCACGATGTGTATTATTGTCCCACACAGAAGAAACTTAGGACTGAGGAGGCCATGAATATGTGGCTTTTGACAAAAACTCTCACAAGAGGCCACTGGAGAATCTGAGTAGATGTGGAAGTAAAGTGGTGAGTGAAGAGAAAGGAAAACCTTGGGAGGAGTTGATGGCAGTTTGAGAAAAATTCCTGAGCTTAGGGACCTGTGGCCAGGGGTGGAGACAGGTCTATCCACAAGAGAGGGGTCTGTCTCCAAAAAGACAGACTCCTTTCCTTGTGCTAAACCTTGCTAATCTCCTGTCTATCCTGACCTTAAAATACGAGGGTCAGCACACAAGACCTGCACCCTCATGCCACCGTCTGCTCCCACGGAGCAGAAATGCCATGCTGGTTTTTCCCTACACACAGACAGGACCTCTCCTGCTTGAGTTCTCTGCGTGAATCGAATTGGTTCCTTGACTTCTCTGAGAAGCCAAACTGCCTCTCGTCCCCAGAGACAATCTCGGTCAGAGTTTGTTCTGTTTGTTTCTCTGAACTGGACTTTCTTAGAAGTTTTCAGCAGAAGCATCATGAGACTTTTTCTTCTCCAACTGCCTTCCCTTCTTCTATTTTAATACTTTGCCTCAGCCCAAAAATCACTAGATTTTCTTGTTCTCCATCAGTTCTTCTCTAGAAGTTTTTTAATCTGCCATCTGGATTTTGATCTCCTTATAAATCATTTCTTCATGATCTTTGAGTGTGTTTTTCAAGAGGGTCCTCCTCACCTTCCCGTTGGTGTCATCACCTTCTGGAAGTCTTCAGTGAACTTTGTTTTTCATCCTCTTCTCTTCATGATGCTTCTTGGGGCTACATGACCATTCGTGTGCTGGTTACTTGCAATTCTATTGCTCTCCTCCAGACTTTTTTCCTGAGTAAATTTAATTTTCAGGCAGCCTTTCCGAAGGCTTAGGGATAGTTTACCAATAATACAGCCAACAGCAACTACTTTCAGTGAAGCATAAAAGATAATTACTGGCTTGGGGAGGCTGAGGTGGTCTATGAAATTTCTATAGACCGTGTTTCAGCTGCTGTGGAGCTCCCAGACAGAGACAACTTGCTGCCAGCCAGCAGCAGAGGTAGAAGGTCTCAGGTCTGTTTGCACCACTCCCTGTGACTATCCCGTCTGTCTCAGTCTTTCCACCATAATCACAGTGAGTTCCTTGCAAATTCAGATTTCTTGGAGCCTGGAATGAGTTTTCTGAGAACTTAGAAGTAAATCTTTTTAACTACAAAGCAGAAGGAGTCAAAGAACTTCCTTTTGAAAAAAAACCCTCAGCTTTCTGTGGTGGAAAGCCTTGTTCAAAAAACCCAGCAATGTAATAATGCAGATGCTTTAAACTTCATGTGTAGCTGCATGTGAACTGCATAACCATGGTCGAAAGGCAAGGGAATTGTGAACATTTGATGTTATAAATACTTTCTGTAGTTATATAAGCTGAGGCCAGCTCATATATCTGGCAGAGGTCAGTGGATCCTGAAGGAGGGCCAGCCCTTCCATCCGAGGTACCTTAGGCAATGGCCATCTTCCTGTCTGACTAACTGTCATGCGTTTGTTCCATTCATGGCTGTGACTCAGTGTTTGGGGAAGACTGGCCCTGCAGTGCAGGTTCAGCTTTGTGGTTCACTGTTTAAAGGTCCTGCGGTTACTTGAGGATGTCCTCTGGGGCAGCCCTGACCTAGGAACAGGTTGGCTTCTTTGGGACTGGCATGGACGGGAGTCTTTCAGCATTGCCATTGACCCTGGCTGGTAGCAGAGAACGTCCTGGGAGCAGGAGCTTCCAGGGCTGTGTGAGTAAAGGAGGAGCGTGGTCCACACCAGCATGAATCATTCGCTGTACTGGTGGGCTGGGCCTCTCTTGTTGTGTGACCAGAGCGGAAGCTTGGCCTTGGGGACATTACCAGGCCTGCAGCTGGTAGGTCTGGCCTGGAGGGACAAGGTGTTGTGAGGCCAGACGTGAAGCTTTCCAGCTGCCTGGACTTGGTTGGGTGAGCAAGTCCAAGGAGGTCTCTGGTTTACCTGCCTTGGAGTGCTGGACCCCCTTGATACCACAGGGACATGGACGTTCCCAGCTTTGTTGTGTAAATGCTGACCTTGTGGACCTCCTTGAGCTGGTTCTCAGGCACTGGAAGCCCAATTTAGCCCTTCTCCCAGGGCAGGAGGAGGCAGAGGTGAGAAGAGAATGCCTGATCTGCGGTGGAGAGAGAGAGAGGGGAGGGTGGTCCTGTTGGGATGTTACGAACACTTCCACGTCTTGCCTTCACAGCCAGGATCCTGCAGAGGGGAAATAGAACTTCCTGGTCCAAAGCTGGGAGCACTCCCAACTCATCAGGGAGCAGTGGGGACAGGGAATGAAGGGATAGGGATGTTCTGGAAGGCAGAGTTCTCAGGCTGTTTCTAATTCTGCCATTTAATTAGCTGTTAAAATGAGTACTAAAAATATGATCGTCCTTGTGGAGTGTGGGGGAGGAATGGGACAGGGAAAGCCAGCAGAGAGGAGGGGAGGGGACAGGGTACCCCGGCCTTGGCATCCCTCTCTTGTGACAGTTTTCTGCCTCCCTGTACTGGAATGCCATTTATTCCACCACATGGGAAGAGCATTGGGTTTCTGCAGGGACGAGGGCTGGGCTGCTTGGTCCCAGGGCCCCCTGCGCCCCTGGTGCTCAGCCCCTTTCCCAGGGGTTACTGCCGCAGGATGCGTGCAGGGCTTTCACGTCTCATTGACTTGTTTATGAACTCTGTTTTCTTTCTGTGTGCGCATTCCTCCTTTCAGACCTTTGGGCAGGCAGCCCCCCCGCCTTGCTCAGGCTTGGGTTTGGCTGTAGAGATGCCTTTTCTTTCTATTCTCTCTTCTCTCATGCCCTGTTTTGATTGAAATGAGAAGCAGCTTCTTTTTTTTTTTTTTTTAATGTGCCCACTGGGTTTCCCATCAATGGGATGCCCTTTGCTATCTATAGCATTTACCAGGGTGGTACTTGAGAGCGTGACGGCTTCCAGAAACCTAAGAGTCGACAGGACAGAACACGGAGGTCCCAAAAGGATTTTTCAACCTCTGTGCCTTGTTGTGACCCACCTCCAGGCAACGAAAGGGTCAAGAGCTGACTGACGGGATGCAAAGTCCTCTGCTCTGTTGTCTCTCAACTAGGAAGAAAGGGAATGCAGCTACTTTGTGACCCATCCTTTGCCTCAAGCCCTGGGCAGAAGATCCACACTGTGGGAAGGAAGAGCAATAAACATGAATTTTGAGCTAAGAAACGGTGCCACTTGACAGGTCAGCGGTGCCTCTCAGCTCTTCCATGGGCCACACGCGCAGGATGTTCCACAGAAGATGCCACCCTTATTTCTTCACCCCTTGTTGGAAGGGCTTGGGAGAACTGCTCGGGACATCTCTGAAGGTCCCTTTCCGGCCCCCAACTCAGTGCTCGCCCAGCGCGGCTCCCCCCACAGGAGTCACAGACCTGCTGGCGCCTTGCCAGGGACACTGCGATCTGAAGAAAGCCCTCTCTTGGAAGGAGTGCCCCGTCCTCGAGGACGTGAGGTAGTCGGTAGTGCACGGAGCTGATCCAGGAGCAGATTTCAAGCAGTCTGTGTGGCTGGAGACAGGATCACACTGTGGCCACCTGCCAGCTCTAACTTTGCTGGCAGGGCAGTGATCATCAGCAGAGATGCAGTAGCAGAGGCTCTGCCGTGAGGTAGCTGGCACAGTAAATCCTCCAGGGCCTTGCAAAGGAGGGAGCAAGCTGTGCCGGAGCCAACTATTCACCACACTGCCATCCAAGCTGTCTGGGTTAAAAGCAGTTGTGTAAAAACAGCCTCCCGAGACATGGAGGGGTTGCCTGAAGTCAGCCTGGGCACATGCTGGGGTCTGCTTTTAGCACCCCTGTCCTGTTGATACTCCCCAGCCTTTGCTCCTCCACTCTAAGGCAGCATGGAAAAGTGAATGGAGCATGAAAATGAGAAGAAAAAAAGGGGGGAAATGGCCAGTGAAAAACCTCAAAACAGGGAGAAAAATGTGGAGGTTCCAAAGAGATTTTAACATGGACAAAAAAAAAAAAAGGAGGCAAATAAAAGGAGGCTAGTGAAGCAAATTTTTTTGTTCTTGAGCACCTTCTGTGGACAATTTCCTAGCAGATGTGGTACAGAGCCATCAGGACAGGGTGTGCATCCCAGGTCAGGAGCTGGAGATGCTGGCAGTGAGCAAAGGGAAGGCTCTGTTCCACCTGGCTTTTGTCAGTATCCTTGATCCTCGTTCTTCCCATCACAGATGGGCTCACAGGAAAGAAAAAGCAACTTGTCCTGCAGCCACGGGTCAGTTTAGGGCAGGATCACCATGGGTCCTGTCCAGCTCCATGCTGTTGCTCTCAGTATGAGGTGGCAGCTCTGGGGCAGTTTCTGGGGGACTCGGTCTGTGCCTGTGCTCCAACATCTTTGACAGCTGAACCTGCAGCAAGCTGGCTTGGAGACCAACTGCCCCTCTGTGTCTCCTTGAGTCAGGGGTTGGGGTGCCCCAGTGAAGAGGAAGTAGGTTTGTGATGGTTTGTGAGGATCTTGTTGGGTTCACTTGGTGCACCTTGCTCACATGCAGACCCCTCTGAAGGGGAGGAAGAGATCTTCAGAAAGATCTTCCCTCTGTGTCTTGGGAAATCCCACTCTAAAATGCACTGAATTCGGGTCAGGTTTGTGCTAGAAGCTGAGTGGATTTCAGCAGCACCTCATGAGACTTTTAGTTTGCCCCTCAGAGTCTGGTTTGGAGGTTGAAGCAATAGGTCATGGGTGATTTCTCAGCAGGGGCTGGAGGCAGTGCACTTGAATCTCCATGCAGGTTTGTGCTGAAGCTGGCTTCTGGTTGGCACAGCTGAGTGTGTTGGGACCTTGCTCAGCACCTCATTGTCCTCACCTGCCATGGCAGCTGGCCTGCCTTAGACACCTGTCTAGGCCAGGGAAGGACTTCTGTCCTCTGGTTCAAAAGATGATCCCTGTAAAGTCACAGCATGGCTCGGTTTGGTGCCCTGGCTCCCAACCCCATTTGGAGTTGTGCGATCCAAAGCAGACACTGAATTACAGCTACACAAAAAGATGCAGAGGGAAACGGTACCTGAAATGA
This sequence comes from Mohoua ochrocephala, assembly GCA_013398855.1. NCBI lineage: Eukaryota > Metazoa > Chordata > Aves > Passeriformes > Acanthizidae > Mohoua > Mohoua ochrocephala. Next base: position 62,645 of record VZTA01026990.1, read on the forward strand.
TTGAAGGCGTTCAGGGGGGAATAATGGGGTAGGAGGGGAAGAAAAACCACCCACCCCATTCCAGCCAAAGAGGGCAAAGGAGCCTCTTCCTATCCTACAAGAGGCTGAATATGTCCATCTTTGGGTCTCCATCTGGCCCCTCGTCTGTGGCCTGGAAGCACGATGAGAGGAGTTTTGCCTCTCACGGGTGAGTAATGACGATGCCCACTGTGCCTTTCTTGGAACGATGCTCCCTGTACTTGCAATTCCAGGTGGAGTTGTCCTCAACCCTGCTTACTACGGCATGCCCGGCCACACCAACACCATGATCCACGAGGTGGGACACGTCCTGGGGCTGTACCACGTCTTTAAGGGAGTGAGCGAGCGGGAATCTTGTGACGATCCCTGCAGGGAGACCACTCCATCCATGGAGACCGGAGACCTCTGTGCCGACACTGCCCCCACCCCAAAGAGTAAACTCTGCCGGGATCCAGACCCTGCCAATGACACCTGTGGCCAGACACATTTCACGGGGACGCCCTTCAACAACTACATGAGCTACACAGGTAACGAGTGACTATTGCTGGGACTCGCAATGGCCCACCTTCCTCAGAACTTGGGTTTCCCTCCCTTCCACCTCCGTCAGTAGTACCTTCCCTCATTCCCTAACCAACGTGGTCCCTCCTGGTGCGTTGGGATGTGGCAGGCAGTGCACACAGTAGCTTCTTAACCACTTTCTTCCCTCGAGCTATTTCTACCCATCCCTCCCTTCCTGCCAGTGGGTCCCTGGACATGCACCAAGGCTGCTCTTGTCTGCGTGTGCCTTTGTTCTCCAGTCCTGAAGCTATTTTTATTATTATTATTGTTGTTGTTGTTGTTGTTAATTATTAACCTCCTGACCCCTTTTGGCGTGGTTCCCAAAGGCATGCCGCAGGGGGCTGGTGTTTCCCCTGGCATCCAGGAGGAGCGGAGCCGGAGGAGCACCTCCGTCCCCCTTGCTCGACGCTCCCGCCGCGCCGTGCGGGCGGCACTGCCCAGGTGTCGGCGCTGGTGCTGGGCAGGTGCAGGGACGCGGAGCTGCTGAGGCAGTGCCATCTTGTGGCTCTGGGGACACACGACACCGGAGAGCCCCGGCAGCAGAGCCACCGCACGCTGGCGCCTCTCAGCCCTCCCTAGGAGTCCCCCGAAAAAGTCTGGCCAGAAGGAAGGGTGCGTGATGCCGTGCCCCGACCCTCAGCCCGGTGTCTCTTCTCCCCCAGACGATGACTGCACCAACAGCTTCACCCCCAACCAGGTGGCCCGGATGCATTGCTACCTGGACCTGGTGTACCAGCGCTGGGGCCACAGCAAGAAGCCGGCGCCCATCCCGCTGCCTCCCATGGTCACGGGGCAGACGCAGGACTCCCTCAGCATCTACTGGCTGCCTCCCATCAGCGGCGTCCTCCACGAGAGGTGAGGGAGCCGTGCTTGCCGTGGGCTTGGCCTCGCACAGGGGCCTGCTAGAAGGGACAGGGGATCTCTGTGGTGTGGACCCCCAATCCCCTTCCCGCCCTGCTCGCCTCCAGCGGAGCCCTCAGACACAGGAGCCAGGCTGCTGCCATGGCCCCCTGGCAGATGGGCTCTCCTGCAAGCTTCCTGCTGTCGGGGTGCCGGGAGGGGAAGCCAAAGAGCGTCAGGAGGCAAAGCCAGCTCTTAAACCCCAGAGTGCAATCAGGGAATGAAAAATGAGCTTCATTTAGCACTTATTGTATAAAGTAGCTATTTACCAGGAGGAAATGCAGCCTTGTGGTTAAGGCAGGGAGCTCGAACCACAAGAGCTGGGTTTCGTTCCCAGCGCTGTCATGGACTCGCAGAGCAGCTAACTGGGGGTAAGTCCGGAAAACTTTTCAAGCCAGAGAAATGATGCCAAGGAGCCAGAGTTGTTTGGCTGGTGAGCAGTGCATGGCTACAAGTGTTGGGTGGCTGTCTGTCTTCTCCCCACTAAGGGAGTCATCGAGGCCTGGGTACACCACCGGTGTCTCTGTTCAGCAGCCCCCCTTACTAAAATATTTCAGTTTCCACCAGGTTTTAGGTGGTGAGACTTTATCCTTTTTTTTTTTCTTGCTTATGGGATCATAAGCACCATACATGAGGAGCTTTTGAACTTGTTTTGGAGCTGCTTCATAAAGTTGTCTTTTATAATTAAAAGGAAAATGCTGTTTGATGGCAGCTGGGGCACTCTTGGGTCAGTGTTTGCTGGCCTTTCAAAGAACGGGTGCTCTCTGCAGTGGGCCTTTTGCTCGGGAGTAACAAGAGCACGTGCATGTCACCCCACAGGCAGGAGAGGCTCTGAGGGCTGGGAAGCCTCGAGTCATCTGAGTGAACTGCTTTGTTGGGGAATGAAGTGATTTGGGAGCAGGAAACCATGGGTCTAGAAGGGAGGCACTTTGGAACCACCCCAAGCTGTCACTCATAACTGGCTCAGGAGCTGATCCATTGTGGGAGTCCTGCATCCCCTGAGATGAACTGGTCAAGGAAAGTGGATGAGGCTGGCCCTTATCACAGAAAAGGGCCTTTATCTTTTCTGGCGAGCACAGGAATTGACATTACTGTGACTGGTTTGTACTACAATGATGCTGAAAGCCAAAACCTGACTCTGGGTTTAGCGGAGAGAGCCTTAATTGCACCCACTCTGGTCCAGAGGCACTGCCCTGGGAAGTATGGGGTCTGTTAGCTCTGACTGGCGGGGAGGGGACAGTCCATTCATCCAAGACTACCCAGAGAGCATGGAGGAGAGATTAAATCCAGCCTGCCCCGTGGCCGCCCTTATTTCCCTGTCTTTGAAGAAGCTTATTCCAAGCAGGATGATAAACCCGGGGAGCTTCTGAGAGCTTGGCTCTGCTTTTCCACCTTCCTGCCTGACCCCACCCGGACAAACGTGGACGGAAAGTTAAGGGGTCCTGCTTGGCCCTGGCAGTGTCTGTGCTCTGTCAGCAGGGAGCAGGACGCGCTCTGTGACAGCTGTGCCGAGGACGGCACCTTCCGCCAGTACGTGCACGAGGCCTCTTCCCCTCGGGTCTGCGATTCCTCCGGCTACTGGACCCCAGAAGAAGCAGAAGGTAAAAGGTCTCCTCTCTTTTGCTGTCTGTGAATCCCTGGATAGAATCTTGCTGGTACAAGAAAAAGAATCTTTTTTTCCTTTCAGAGAATCAGTTGTCTTCCCTCTGCAAGGGTTCTGTAGTGCAGGAAGGACTTCTTGGTGCCCAGGAGAAACCTGGTAATTAATGGCCAGCTGGCTTTGGACAAACCAACTGGCACCCCAGTATTAACCCAAATCATTGTTCAGACAGGTGTTGTTGAGAGATACTGACCAAAGGGAAGGAGCATTTAACTGAAATCAATCTTAAAATACAGATCTTGGGACCTCATTCCAAAACCTCAGGGACATTCACGGACTTTAATGTAGTCTTGTCCAAAGAGAGCGAGAGGAGCTCTGTGCTGAGTCCCACTGAGCCTGTGCCGAGCCCTGGGCAGCCCATTCCTCTCTAGCAAGGCGAGCAGCAGCCGGGCGTTACGGCTTCTCTTGTGCCGAGACCCAGACGTTGGTTTAGAGACCCACCTTGTGGGCACGGTGGTGACTTTCAGGGTCACGCAGCTGCCACAGGAGCTGCTGGGCTTGTCTTGCTGCCTCGGCTCCTCCGAGAGCAGGGCAGAGGAGGCAGGAGGGCAGGGGAGCTGATCCTGGGAGCTGCGTGAGGTGCGTGTGCTGCTGCTGAACCGTGCAGAGCCAGAGGACGTGGCTCTGTGTGACTGTAGTTAGCACAAGTGCTCGTTTGCTCTGATAGAGAGTCAATTTGTGGGTTTCAGAAACTTTCGGGCTTGTGTTAAATGGGTGAAGGCTTTGAATTGCTGCTGGGCCCTAAGAAGTGCTTCCAGTGGCTAATGAAGACAAGGGTATTTCTACTACAGAGTGATAAATTCCAGCGATCCTTTCTGGGTCTGAAAGACCAGCACTCCATTTCTCCTGCTGAGTGCTAATCCACTGTCAGGAGAGGCAGGCTGGGGCTCTGAGGTTAGCCTGGGCACTGTCCTGGAGGTTCTTCTGGAAAAACAGCCTTCCAGAACCTGCTTCCCTGCTTTGGACCTGGTCCCTTCCTGACTATGACCTGTTCCCAGCATGTGCTTGTGCAAAGCTTCAGTCTCTGCTCTGCTTGGAGCATTCAGGTGTCCTTGGCAAAGTTTCTGCACCTGTGAGAGCAAGCTTCATGTTCCTCAGCTGTGTCCAGGCTGTCTCTAGATCTTGGCAGTGTGTCCAGCTGCAGTGTGGATACCATTGTACCCATCTGAGGGGGCTGTGAGACAGCAGATCTGCTGAGCCTTGTGCATGTGTGCAAGTACCCAGGAGCTGGGAGGCCAGCGGGGATTATTGCTTTCCAGGATGTTAGGGCAGGTGCCACCAGTTCTAAGCCATGCCCGTGGTGGGTGCAAACCCGCACGGGCGTGCAGTTATAGCCTGGAGATGTGTGAGCACCTGGAGGGAACATCACCCCTGTGGGTCTCCTGCGAAGCCAGCTGTGCCCTGGTTTTCACCAGCTTCCTCCTTGACCCAGGTCCTCCGGACGTGGATCAGCCCTGTGAGCCCAGTCTGCAGGCCTGGAGTCCGGAGCTCCACCTGTACGACATGAACATGACGGTGCCGTGCCCCCAGCCGGACGGCTGCATCCTGGAGCTGCGCTTCCTGCACCCCGTCTACCCCGACTCTCTCACCCTCTGGACCACGTACCTCTCCACGGGCTCTCCCAAGGCACTGTCCGACATTGAAATCCTGACAGAGCAGGGGGAGTCCATCCACCTGGGCCCCCTGGACACCTTCTGTGATGTCCCCTTTACTGTGAAGCTCAATATCCCTAAAAAGATGTCTGGAGTTAAAATCTACACCTTTGACGAGAGGATGGAGATAGACACGGCCCTGCTGAGCTCCGTGCCCCACAGCTCCCTGTGCTCGGCCTGCCGGCTGATCCAGTACCGCGTGCTCCGCGAGCCCCCGTTTGCAGACGGATCCCCTGCCACGCCCCTGCAGGCACAGCGCCAGTTCATCGACACGTGAGTCGCGAGGCTGCTCTGTCTTGGGCTCAAGGGGTGGCTGAGTCGGCTCCGATTCCCTCCTCGTGTCTTGTCTCTTTGAATCCCTGGAAGGTTTTGCTTCTGTTTTGTTTTTCCTCCCGTCCCCCTGCTCTGGGAATTACTGCATCCAGTGCCATCGAGCAGGCGAGTGGCAGGCCCACCATGCCAGCACCACCCTTGTCCATGAGCCCATGTTAACTAGAAGGAGCTCATTAAATCCAGAAACGTTTTCCCCATCAATACAACCCCTAAAATTACGTTTTCCCCAACAACACAATCAAGTAAAACATTTCCTCCATCAATACAACCAGCAAAATGATTACTCAAGCTAATGCCACTTCTCCCCAGCTCACACCCTTGGGAAATGAGCAGTGTGACCTAAAAGAGACTCTCTTCCCACACGCTCTGCCTCTGGCCGAGCATGAAGACACGTCAGATTGTGATACTGCGTGGACGTACACAGTTGTGATGAGCAAAGCTCAGCGTTGCAGATGTGGCTGTTCTCTCAAGTTCTCTCTGTTCCTGCAGGGAAGTCGTGCCTGGGCAGGTGTACCGCTACCAGGTGCAGGTGGTCTCTGGGACAACCTCGGGAGAAGCCTCCCCACCGCTCGTCCACGTGCATGGAACACCCTACTGTGGGGATGGGAAGGTGACCACGTAAGTTGAAAAACTCAAGCTCTCAGCTGAGGTTCTTTAAGCTGTCAGGTCATCCTGCCCCAAAGGGAAGCAGCAGGTGGGTCCTCCACACACAGGTACCTGGCTGAAGATGCTGCACTGAACCCTCCAGCAGACCGAGCTGTAGAGCTTGTGTTTTGTAAGATACCACGTGCACGGGAGACGGAGGTGGTCTTCTTGAGAGGCATGCCCTGCAGGAGGGGTCCAACCCGAACATCCTCTGTTCTTGACTCCGGTGCTCAGATTCTGGCCCATCTCAGCGAGCTGTTGCAGAGTCTGACCCAAAGGATCTGCCTTTGGAAGTGGGCAGTACAACTTTTTTGCACAGGGCCCTGCAGGAGTAGGTTCTGCAACAAGCACGGTCCCACATGGTGCGGTGTCTTCAGGGAGCTGTCCAGTCTCTGCTCAGAGACCCCGAATAATGGGGGATGCACCACCTCTACACTGAGAGAGCCCAGCGCTTCACCTGCTCTGCCTGGGAGATAATTGCTTCAAATTTCCATAGTTTAGCTTTTTCAGACTTCAACTTCCAGGATACTCAGTATCACTTTCATTTGAAACCAGTTTTCTTAGCAGTGTGAGGAAAGGGAGAGGAACCTTCTGTCTCTCCCTTCTCCTGCCTCCTTCTCCAGCTCCCACTGAAACCCCAGCCCCATTTCAGAATCTCCTGCCCTCTCCAACACGTGCTTTCTCCAGCAACAAGTCTTCCTGATGCTTAGTTCTCTACTTCTTCCATTCTCCCATAGCTCATGCCTCAGGTCTTCGAGGAAAGTCACTGTACAATCATGTCTGCTCCCAAATGCTGTGATTTTAACCTCCCTTTATCCCCTGGCAAGGTGTTTTCTCTTGTCTATCCGATTCCACATGTGGTTCTTCCTTTCAAACTGCTTCTGCAGAAATAGAACCAAGAGAAGGGGTCCTCGCTCGGGACTGGGCAGGAGCACAAGGGTGCTGAGTCAAAGGTGGTATTAATACACCTGGCTGTTGCCCTCTTAGGAGCCTGGAGGAGGAATGTGACGATGGGGACTTGCTGGATGGAGATGGTTGTTCCAGGAAGTGTAAAAAGGAAAAAGGCTTCAACTGTGTCGGTGAGTCCAAGAGGATTGAGGCAGGTCCCAATGGATTGACTCCTTTTGAGGTAGGAGTCAGAACTGTACATAATTCACACTGCTCCTTCGAGCAGAGGGCGATGCCCCTCATTGCAACAGAACCTGGATTTGCAGCCGGAGTGATCCATGGATCTTGTCAGGACCCTGTGGTGGGAAAACCCCAGGCTAAAGAGACAGCAAACCTCCTGTAATAAGAGGAGGGGGGTGTGTGTGCCTGGAGCCTGGTTTGTCAGCAGCTCACCCCTGTTGTCCCCGCAGGGGAGCCAAGCCTGTGCTACGTTCATGACGGGGACGGTGTGTGTGAGCCCTTCGAGAGGACCAGCAGCATCCTGGACTGCAGTCCTTACACTCCTGAGGGATACGTGGATCTGTGGGCAGCGAAAGCCTACACCTCCCGACAGGATGCAAAGTCCTGCCCCGCTTCCTTGGTCACTGGAGAGCCTGTCGTGAAGGTGAGTGAAGGCATGGACAAAAAAATAAGACTTTTCTAGGGAAGTCTGTGCTGGGGAAGGCACGAACAAAACCAGCTCTGGAAGCATTCGTTGATTATGACATTCCCAACCAGGGAGTGAGTGGAAGACCTGGGCATTTCTCACACTCCTTTTGCATCAGTCCCTGAGTTCAGGAACTGCAGTTCGTGGAGAGATGCCTCATCCTGGCAGGGAGCACCTCCCCCAGCCATGCATTTCACTGAACAGTGACCACCCCATCCCACCAGCCAAACGCTCAACTTGGAGCATGTGACTTGTCCCACTTTTGGCTTAAAAAAAATCCTGTAAGTCTGATACCTTATAAGGTCAGGGCCTGAAAGGATGAAATCACGCACACATCAGCATCTGTACTGCTCCCAGGCCCTCTGATCTGAAGCCAAGGAAAAATCAATGGGAGAATTCCCATCTTTCATATGGGCCTTGGAGCAGAGCCTGGAGGGGATTTTGCCTGATCGGTGTTAACGTGGTGTGTATGTTCTTTCCTAGCAAGCTGAAGAAAGGCAAGAAATATGTAAAGAGATCGTATTTAGCCCTTTACACATGTGTTTCTACTGACTTGATACGAGGAACAATCTTCTCGAGACCTGCAGCATGATTAAACTGCCCAGATACACATGTCTAATGAGGTGCCTGGAGCTCAGGTGTCTGCTCCTTGACAGTGACACCTGTATCTCCCAGGTTTTGTCTGCCAGGCCTGTGGGGATGCCTGGGATGCCACAGGGCTTTGAATGGAACAGAAGAGTGTTATTCAGGCAAATGAATCACACCTTTGTATCTCATGAGCCCAGCCAAAATCAGGGTGCCGTGGTCTCACCTACCAGCTCACAGCTTGGCTCGCTGTTTGTTACTCAGCCCCGCAGGCACCGTGAGATGCTTGAACAACACATTTACGGCACTCCAAAAATGGGAAAGGCCTTGTGTGCACATGTGTGGGCAGTGAGATGTCACTTAGGAAGCCCCATCCTAGCTGTCTTCATGCTAGGAGCCACCTTGGGGTCCTTCTCAACATTCGTTGAATCTTCCTTGAGGTTTTGTGGGTGCTGTTTTTCTCTCCTTTCCTTGCAGCCTTTGGGTTGAAATAAACCTCTCCTTCCAGGTATGTAAATCCCGCCTTCGTGAGGTGCCAAAGGACCTTCTGCAGGCTGCTTGGTTTCCCTGTGCTCCCAGCCAAGAAAATGGTCAGGACCCAAATGGGAAGAAGATGCTCTTGGGTGATGAGGGAGTTTGGCTCAAGGTAAGTGTGAGGGCGTGTGGTCAGGCACAAAGGGTTCGTTTGTCTTTACCCAGCACTGGTGACAAAACTCATCATTTTCTGTCCCGTAGGAGCTACAGCAACCTTTAAAACTACTCATATAGTACTTCATATCCTACTGAGCTCTCTGCAAATCCCAAAATACCTGTGTCTGGATCTTACACAGCTGCCCCATTCCCACTGTGAACAGCAAACCCATCCTGGGGCAGATTGCCAGGAGAAGGACTGTGCATGAAACCAAAATACCACAGAAATGCCTCGAGGCTGAGAAACAACTTGCTCCTGACTCTCCCCTGCAGTCAAGCTGTGCTTTAACACCCACAAAGGGTAGGCACAGGCTGTGTTTAAAGTCCTGGTTGCCTTAGCTCCCCGTGGCTGGGAAGAGCAGCAGAGGGCAGCTGGATCTCCTCTGCCATCCTGAGGGGGGTCCTGAGCACCCCAGGGTGCTGCTGAGCACCCCAAGCCCACAGCAATCAGCTGTGGCACACAGGTCCTCCTGATGACTCCAGACCAGAGGTGGCACTTCTGTGCCCCAAGATGCTGGGTCCTGCAGCCCAAGAGGGGCTCGAGGGCTGCCCTTGGGAGGGTCAAACCCCTCTGTCCCAGCAGGTAGAGCAGAGGGACAGAGGAGAGCTGAGGGTTAGGCCGCTGGGATTTTTACAGCGTTGGCTTTCTGACCGCAGGCAGAGTTTGGAGGTTTTGTGGCTGCTGCCTGGTGTTGCTGGAAAGCCGGGCTCTGGCATGCTGCTCCCTCTGCGCTCTGAGGGGCAGCTTGCCCTGTTTTGTTCGAGGTTCTCTAGAGAAGGCCTCTTTCCCAGGACGCTCAGACTCCTCGGTGAATCATCAGACCTGAGTCAATATAAACATGGGTATTGCTCTGAGGTCCTGTATCTCTGCAAGGCAACTTCCTTTAACCGTCTTGCAATTTTCCCTCTCTTCCTTGTGCTCACAACTCGCTTTCTGTCTGCAGTCTCTGGCCACGACAAACGTGCCGCCTTTCTTCCTTTGCTAAGGAGAAAGCGGTAATCCTCCCCCTCTGCCTTACCTAGATGAAAGCCTGCTTTCCACTTCTCAGCAGGGGTTAAAACATGTTACAGTTTTATTGGAGCTTGTGGTCAGTTCTCTTCCTCTGTGGATGTTTATACTAAAGACTTTCATTACTGGTTCTCCGTGCTCTCTCTAGGAGTGCTATTATTTTCCGCCCATAAAATTATTTATGGACTAGTAATAAATATGCCTTTTTTTTTTTTTTTTTTTCTTTTAAGAGTTGGCCTGATTGGTAACATATTGGGTTAGGAAAGATGGCTTTTTTGTTGACAATTTGCCTAGCACAGCTGCCTGCCTGGACAGGAACGGTGCTGTTGATGCACATGTGTGCCCATGTGCACGGGGTGTTTGGTGTCACCAAATGGCACCTCCCAGGGCCATTTGACAGCTGTTGCACCTGTGTCACCCGGGTTAGAGCTGTGCCACAAAGCTCATCAGAAGGCAGGAATCGCTTCCCGCAGCGTTTCTGGAGAGGTGGCTCCAACGAACAAGGGAAAGGCTGGGTCAAAGGATCATGGAAGGGTTGAGGGTTGGAAAGGAGCTCAAATGCCCTCTAGTTCAAACCCCACTGCCACCAGCAGAGACACCTTCCGCTAGACCAGGTTGCTGAGAGCCCCATCAGACCTCGAATGTTTCCAGGGATCCACAACCGCTCTGGAAAAGCGGTGCCCAGCATTTTACCACGCTCACTGTCACGCCGTAATTAGGCTGGGGGCGAGAGGTGTGTGTGTGCCACCGAACGGAGCATCTGCCATGCCCCTCGGGGCTGTCTGCACATGGGAATCGTTACGATTTGCAGATCTCCAGCCATGCTTTGTTCTCAGTTTTTAATACATCTGACGAGGAAAGACATCAAAATCACTTGTAAGCAAGTCAGGATGTGTACTGCAGGAAATTAAATAAGGAAGGGGGGGAGAGGGAGGGAGAAAAATTAAGAAGATAGCCTGCTGTGGCCAAGCACATAACATGTATTGAAAAGGATTGGGATGTTAATCAAGTCAGCTGCTGTTGGCCTGACTTGGGGCCAGCGTCTTTCAGCCTCGTGCAGATGCACTGTAGGAAGGGAAGGACTGAACTCTCCACCTCAAGATGTGTAGGCCAGGGAAAGCTTCACCCGACTGCTCCAACTACATCTCCTCCCCTGAGGAACCACACTGGGAGGTTGGGTTGAAATTGGTGGATTTTAAGGGTCCTTGGGACTTCACAGCTGTAGCTCTGTCTTGGGGGGCTCCTTGTCTGTGAGCACTGCTGGCTCTTCTCTCTTTCTTTTCCTCCCTTCTTGTTTTCCTGTTTCTTTTTCTTCTTCCCTCGCTTATCTCACTAAGGGACACAGTGGGGATATACCAAATAAAAATGTTTGATCCCTCTGGTTCACTCCTTGCAGCCAGGCCAGCCCTGTAAGTGAGCGAGCCCTGGCTAAGGGAGCAAGGAGAGAGCAGTGGGGCCTCGCTTGCGGGGCTTTTGCTGCTGAGCACCTCCCTGCAGGGTGGGACCCCTGGGCTGAAGCCCAAGGTTTTCTCCTGTTCCTGTGTGTGAACAATGCCTGACGTGGCACAAACCACCCTGAGGCTAGGCTGCCATCGCAGCTCGCGTGGTTGTCCCCTCCGCTCCCACAGTCTGCTCCTTGGGCTGTGCCTGGCCAGCCAAGACTTGTCTTCTTTCCAAATACACCTTTGCCTCAAATTTCTGAGCTTCCTCCACGCCAGCATTCAACAAAAACACGGTATCGGGAGGATCTTGATCAAAACACATCTTGGCACTGGGGGGAAGGGGGGGTACCAGGGTGGGGGAGAAAAACATTTCTGTCTTCTTACTTCCAAAGAACATCTGCTCTGCCATGACTGATGCCATGAGTTTCCCAGCTACTTCCAGCTGCCTTCAGGGTTGTAGACAAAGTGGCAAGTTGCTGGCTCTCCTGGCAGGCAGGGCTTCTTCCCACAAATCTTTCCACGTGTTGGCTGGTGGACAGTTTGCTGTCGCAGTGGGTGCTGGGGACATTCTTTGGGCTTGTTTTGGTTTTTTGTCTTTTTTGAGGGCTTTTTTTAATTGGAAATATTTTGGTGGCAAGGGCTGGTAGCTGTTTCCTCTGGGTGCCTCACTTGCCTGGCCAGCTCTTTGTGGGGTGGGAGTCAGAGCCAAGTGAAGGGAGAGCAGGAAAGAGGTTATCTGGGTCTTGCTCAATTTCAAGAGTAGCAAATGTGGATGCTGTGAAGACGCCGTAAATTTATGTCAAGGTGGGACTGAATACGTGAGGAGAAGGCTAGTCAAAGGGAGAAGGGAATTGAGGAGGGAAAGGACTGTTTTGGCTCCCTTCTTTCTCCCTCCCTCCCTTCCCCCCCACCTTTGCACCCATTTACAGCCCTGCAAGGTCTCTGACCCCTTATGCCTGCTCCTGCTGTCCTACTGCTCTCCCTTTCTCTCTCTTGCCTGTGTGGGATCTGAGGAGCTGTATTTGGTGTGCCTGCTCTCAGAGTGTCTCCTGCCCTCTTTCTTAGGTTTGCTTTGAGAGACCTGCAGTGCCCACGTCTCTCCTGGTCTTCCTGGCCTCCTCTGGCACTGTCCCAAGCCAGCAGCACAAGCCGGTGGTTGCCGTCCAGCTGACTGACACCGATGGGCGGAACCGCTCTTTGGGTGAGCACCCTGTGGGCTGTGACACCAGCAGGGACACCCGGAGCCGCCACCACGGCTGCGATCTCTCGCTGCTGTCCCCTGCCCCCCTTGCAGGGTTTTCTGCCCTCCAAGCTGGTCTGTTGGCGTGTGGGGGGCGCAGATGTAAACCAAAAGCAAATCCATGGAGCTGGACTAGTCACTTCTCGTCACTTCTCTCTTTGCCCTGCCTCACAGGGACGTACGAGCTGTCGTGTCAGCACAACCCCCTCGTCATCGACGTGACCCATAGCCAGGAGGAACCGTCCCCACAGGTTGCTTCGGTGCTTCTCAACTTCTCCTCTCCACTTGTGGGCGTCGCAGCCGTGGCCTTGCGGACCTTGGCTCAGCCTGGCTCCTCTGACCCCCTCCCCACCTGCCTCCTGCAGCACGAGGAGGGATGTGGCCATCAGTGCTACAGGTATGGTCTCCTCAGGGCATGTCCCAGTGGCCACCCAGGGTCACTGCTCTCCTCTGGGAATTTGTGTTTGAATTCTAGAGTTTTTACCTTCTCATTGGGTGCTTTGTGACTATCCTCAGATGGCTTTTGAGGTATTGTTGGGGGATCTGATGTAATGAGTCTCGATTTGCTTATCTTGCCGGAGGGAACGGGAATTCAGAAAAACAGATTTTGTGTATGGCCTCTGCACCTGTACAAAACTGTGCTAAAGGACAGTTTCCTGGCGGGAAAACCAAGAGAAGTGTGAAAATGGCTGAGAAGTTATCACTGGGGGGTTTTGCTAAAGCCTCGCGGAGCAGCGAGTGAGAGGTGGCGTTTGCAGAAGGGGCACCGCTCTCCGAGCGGGTCGTGCTGGCAGAAGGATGGGCAAGGACTAGTGTCCAAAACAGACTGAATCAGCCAGGCAGGAGGAGCGTGCCAAGCAGAGGTGTGGACCCGAGGAGGGGTGAAGGGATGCTGCTCAGCCGGTGTGCTGGGAGGGTGGAGGGGCTGACGACAGCCAGATCTGCCAAGTCTGGCTTGGCTTTCGGATCCCAGGCTCCCTGAAGTTACACTCGTGTGCTGAGCCAGGGCTCCGGTTCAGCCAGTTGCTCAAACCACACCACTGGGAATACCGATCTTTGAGTTTAGCTTTTGGGGGTGTTAAACACAGAAGGGCTTTGTCTGGGGTCATCTCATCGCTGCTCTTGTCATGCTCCTTCTGTTGATGGCCCTGGATGGGTGAACATCCGTGATAACAAATGAGTGCGTGCGTGTGTTTTTCTTGAAGCCTGTGGGATCGTGGTACAGTTGATTTATGCAGAGTTCTGGAAGCCATGAATATCCTGAAGTTGCTTTTTACTTTTTTTTTCTCTTTTTTTTTTTTTTTTTAAGTGCATGTGTGATTTATACAGAAACATAAATCTTAGTGAGTCAGAATATAAATATTATTCTCAGCCTTACATTAAAAGATCAGTGTTCACCTGAAATGCAGCGTGTTTCCTCCTGGTAGCTGTTACAGCTATGTACCCACATGCTTCTAAGACTCTGGCCAACTGATGTGGTTTTTCAATTACATTTTCTCATCCCTTAAAATAATTTTGCATTCTTGTTGCTTGAGAGCTTCCCCCTTCCCCTGAGAAGTGACTGCAAGGAGGAAAAGACTCGCTGGTCGCAGCTGAGCGTTGACTGGGGACGAGGAGATGCCCATATAGGGGCAAATAGAGGAAAATAGATGTTTTCCTCATAAAAGTCTCGTTATAGCTGAAGCACAAGCCAGTTCCCATATTGCCAAGGCACACCAAGCTGTGTCCCTTTTCCAGGGGCACAGCAGGATCCTCGTGTCTCCTCTTCCTCTCGTTGCCCTCCCATGGGCTCCCCGTGGCCTTGACTTCGCAGCAATATGCTGAATTGCAGGATATGTGTGTGCCCTTAGCAAATACTCAAAGTGAATCAGATTCCCAGAGTTTGCAGAGTAGAAAATTCTATTTAGAGTATTGATTTTCAGAATTAAAGTCTTGAATATTCGGGGGGAGGAGGGGGGGTTAGGCTCACAGCCTCAAGTAGCCACACTAATAATAAAGGCTCTTCCTCTGTTAAGTCAGGAAACATTCAAGTATCCCCCCCCCCTTTATTATATTTTTAAAATCTGTTCTTTCTCCGAAAGTAACGCGTTGCAGTATTTTTAAAGGCTAACAATTCATTTCGCATAAGGTAGGTGGACTCTGGCAGGGGGGGAATCCCTATAAAAATCCAGGAATAGAAAATCTTCAGAGGCTGAGAGACATTTGACTGCAAAAGATCACAGAACATCCATGTTCTTCCTGCACGGAGTCGAACTGACCGTTCGCACGCACCCAGCCTCGTGTACACAGTACGTGCATGCGAGGGCTTTCCTAAAATAACCTGAGAAAGGACAGTAACAAAAGCAACAAAGAAATGAGGTTTCCTGCCTCCAGCATTGCCAAAATAATAAATACGTGACGGGCTGATATTTCTGTAGCATCTTTCATCTTGCAGGATCTCGTAGTGCTTTGCAGGCTGGGGAAAACGCAGAGATCGTGTTTATGCTGATGAAATGCAGCTTTCTCCAGGTCAGGATGCAACAGGTGTTTGACTCTGGAAAAGTGCATGCTTGTTTTGAAGAAAGGGTCGTCTTCTGTCTTGGAGCCACTTGAGGTGCTGAAGGTCGGCAGAGCACTTGCAGACCGAAGCAGCACGGTGCCCTCACTGCCCTCACCAGGAACCCCTCTCTGCTGTCTCTGCCAGCAGATCAGGGGTTGTGTGTGCATTCTGCTCCCAATCACAACCTTACGAGGTCAATCAGACTTTTAACAAGTTCCCACCCAGGAGACCCAAAGTCTCCCGGCTTTCATCCCTTCCTTTGCGTTTTTAAACTGAGCCAGAGTCCCTCCTGTTTAACTTGGTGCAGGCTATGCACTGAACCGGGGGAACATTTTTCATTTCCTCTGTTATGGTTATTTTTAGCTTGCTTTTATTTTTAGTGTGTTTTATTTTACGTTCACATATGCTGGGAAATGCCTGGGTGAATTCCCAGGAAGGTGCTACAAAAGGCAATCTGCTTTGTGTTTGCATTTCCTGTGTGAATGCCCTCCTCTGCTTCCCCAAAAGTTGGGTCTAAGGCATCGAGGG
Source organism: Mohoua ochrocephala (assembly GCA_013398855.1). Taxonomy (NCBI): domain Eukaryota; kingdom Metazoa; phylum Chordata; class Aves; order Passeriformes; family Acanthizidae; genus Mohoua; species Mohoua ochrocephala. The sequence continues at coordinate 78,038 of VZTA01026990.1, forward strand.
GAGACTGGTTTGGATCCCTGTAGTATGGAAAATGGATGTGAGGGAGAGAAAATTAGATGGAGGAGGGAGTTGTTTACATATTTTCGACTGATACACTTTATTCAGCAAAGAGGGCTGTTTCCCCAAACAGGTTTTCTTTGGTTTGTTTTCTTTCTTCCAGGCACCAAATTTATGCAGGGTCAATTTCTGAGCTGCATGTGTGATGGTATGAAGATTTATGGGCACCCTGGGTAGACGTGCTGGTGTCTTATTTCACAGAAATGTAGAATAGTTTGAGTTGGAAAGGACCTTAAAATCCTGACTCTTTGCCTCTGGCTTAGGGTGCCCCGTGGATGGAGTCCCCATCTCTGGAGGGATTTAAAAACACGTGTAAATGTGGCACTTGGGGACGTGGTTTAGTGGTGGCCTTGGCACTGCTGGGTTAATATTTAGACTCAATTTTAGAGGGCTTCTCCAGCCTAAACGATTCTATATTTCCAGGGTCCTGATGACCACATTTCCTGGGGAATGGGCCCACCTCTGCCTTTGAGACCTCTGGAGGTGCTTCTCCTCCAGCATCAAAGCCTGTTGACCTCTGGCACTTCTCTTGTGGGTCCCTGACTGGCTGATGGGCAACGGTGGCCAAGACTGTGCTGTAGAATGTGTTACCCATTTTAACTGGTGGCTTCGGTGTCCGGCTGGAAGGTGTCACAGGCAACCCTTGGAGGGCCAGGCACCGTTTCATGGACTGCCCCATCCCATTTGCTCTCTGCAGCCTAATAAGCTTCTTGAGATCAATGCTCTGTGCGTGAGCTTTTCTGGGGATGCTCAAGATGTCTTCTGCCTTTCCCTCAGACTAGCCAGTCTCACCTAGGGAAAAATATCTCCCAGCACAAGTTTTTCACCAATTTGATCTTGAGTCAAACACAGTAACTGAATAGCTTTGGAACAGGGTGCTTGGTGTCACCTCCCGGAAAGGGCCCCCCGGTCTGATGCACTCGTTGCAAGCAGAGCTGACCCCTCGAGGGAATGAGTTACAACACAGAGCAGTTGTGTGAGGTGCAAGGCACCTTTCCTTTCCGACCTTGGCACAGGTGTCACCTCCCAGTGGTACCCTGGGACTTGATCTCGATTCCCTGTTCTCTTACCGACGCGGGCCTTACGTGAATCACGCGAAGCCTTCTGTCCTTCCTGTGTCCAGTGAAGAAGGGAGCAAGCACCGGGAGACCCCAGGTTTGCCAGCAGAGCCCTCCGTGTTCCAGTACAGCCAGTCTCCCCCATTCTGCCCTGCCTTTCCTGATGTCATACACAGGCACAGGGATTCTTCACAGGAACTGGATTAAATGCATCCTTCAGAAGGTTCTCTTATCTCCTGTCACAAGCTGCAGGAGGTGATGAGTCCGCCATCTCCCCTGCTGAGCTATTCTCATATCCAGTAACCCTCTCTGCTGAGAAGGTGCCTCTGATTTCAAGATGAAAGTTGTTGCTTTCGCTCCATCCTTGTCGGAAAGGTCTGGATGCCTCCTGCCAGCAGACAACTTTTCTGTGTCTCTGTGTCTGTACAGAGCCGTCAGATCCTCTCACTATCTCCTCTCTCTCATGATAAATATTTTTTCCTCCTTAAATCTTACAATGTAAGTCTTGCAGCCCAGCTATGGCTTCTGCTTGCAGCTCCCTTTTGAAATCCCTCTGCTATTTTTATGTCTTTCATGGTGATGGATGTGGCTCAGAAATGAATTCCTCGGGACAAGATGAGAAAATGAGGTAGAGTGTGTTCCTGTGGAGATCTGATATGGATAAAGACGTCCTTTGGGTGCGGTCTGTCCTGGCTTGGGTTGGGAAGGTGGCTAGACCAAACCTGACATCCCATTCAACCTCGTTTTCTGTGCCTCTATACAATTATTTTGGTGTAGCAAACGACAACAAAAAAGCATGGAAAGGAACTCTCCGGAAATACGTTAAGATTTATCTACTCTTGCTTCTTTTTTCCCCTTTGCCACTATGGCTGTGGAGGGGCCAACGGGTCATTTGATGTCTTACTGGTGCCTCCTCTCTGTCTCTGAGGCAGATGACAGAGATGACTCACAGGGGTGTTATTTTTTGCAAAGTTTCCTTTGGAGTCACGTACAGAAGCAAACACCTTTTCTTGAGATGGCAACCTCAGTGCAGATCCTAATCAAGAAGCATCACCAGCGTTGGGTCTGTACACGCAGCCTGCTCCCACAAGGATGGTTGCCATCAGATTTACTGGAAAAGTGAGACCTTTCACCTTCACGGGAAACACGCCCGAAGGGAGACATTCCCAAGTATTTCCAAAACACCTTTCCTCATTTCCTAGCTATTCTCTTTTGCTAGACCGCACTGGGGTAAACACCTTTTATCTCACTGATGTTGAGTGTTACGATCCAGGCTCCACCAGAGTACGTGCAGCGACGACTTTTAACTTCTGGCACAGGGGCTGAAGCCTTTACTTTTCTGTCAACATCTCCCATAAACCCCTCTCCCAAAAATTCGCGCCATGAGAAGAACTTATAAGTTTCCGCTGTTAAGAGTTGGAGCTTGATGATAAGGGATGTTTCAGCAGCAATCTTGGGGTTGAAAGCTTGAGCAGACGCTACAGCAATGTATAGATGATTTATTATACTTTAGGCAGCTGCACTGCATTTGACTTGGCTTAATTTGATGTGGGTAAATCCATCCGTGTTTTCTGTGTTGCATTAAGTAATTGCTGTAAAACATGAAATTTCAGCTTTTCAGAATTTGCCATTTGTCACAACGAAGTAGTGTTAACCGTACTAGCTCTGCCACCACTGGCTTACCATGCTCTATTGCTGGTAGTGGCCGCCTGCTTTTATTCCAGAAGGATGAAGGATTCCAAAGGAAAAGCTTTGCTCTAGTTTATAGAATTGTTCCCATTTCAGAACAAAGCTCTTACTGTTCTGGAGCAGTTAGGGCCATCACTAGGCAGAATAGCACAGATTTCCAGACCTGAAACTTTCTTTGATGCATAAGTTATGGGACTTGGTGAGCCCAGAGCATCGTGCAGGCTTGTGCTGACATGAAATAAGTTAGGAGAAAAACCTTGGTATTTTGTAAAAATGTTGTTGACAAATCATTAGTTTGAGCTTCAAAAGATGCTGGGATAGAAGTGGAAATTTTTTTTTTGATGTTTCAGGCAGAAAAAAAGTTAAAAAAAATTGGCTTGTCCCACATCTTATATGGCCTGAATCAGAAATGGGCAGAAGTCAGGAGTTTGCAGCTGTGATACAGGAATTTCATTTATCATCAAAAGCAGAAAGAGCTCCTTCATGCTGAGATCAGAACTGGGCTAACTGCACCATTTCCTTTTCCAGCCTTTGTTAGGGTGTTCCAGGGTCTGGGAGCTGTGATTTATTCCATCAGTTTACCCGAGCCCTGGCACAGCATGTGGATCATGATGGGGCCAGGTCACAGGGCTTTTTTCTCCTTTGACCTGCACTTGTTCACCATCAGGCTCAAAAGTGTCCAGGCCCCAAGTACAGCAGCGATAGCAGCGATGATGCTGATAAAGGAAGCAATCAAGGCAATGTTTGTAGGTAGGGTTGATATATATTTTTTAAGGCTATTGATATATTTGAGAAAATCGGACAGCTTTCAGTGCCGTGAGCTCCTCTTCAGGTCTGAAATAGCAGCACCAGACTTCAAAGCTAGGTGTGGGATGAGCACAGCTTCTCAGAATTTGAGCTGATCGGTCTCGGATCATTTCCAAAATAAAATCTAGTGGGCATTTGTAGGATTAGGAGTGTTAATCACAGAGAAAACAGTGCTGAGTTAGTCATCTTTGGGGACAAAGAGAAAGGTAACCCAAACCTTTCTGTTATTTCTGAAATATATCTACATGCACATACAGAACATGTGCATGAGCATATATACGTGATGTGTATAAAAAGAAATATTTTGCCCTTATGACCTGTAATTATCAATCTCTTGTGCATAACTACCCTATATAACATTTTATGTTTATAATACATAAGAAACTTGCTGGTATCTTGATCTACTTTCTACCACGCTGCTGGTTACATTTCTGAGCTGGTGGAAAACCAAAATGTCCCCGGTAGCATTCAAAAGGATTAGCGCTTCATTTAATTGTTATTTAATAACAGCATGGTCCCGACTGCCAAGGCTGCCCCAGACAACGTGCTGTCTCTCCAGCTGCACCAGCAGAGCTGCTCCAGCCAAGGACTTGGCCTGGATGCATCCGGAGGGTGCCACGGCACCCCCTCAAACCAGTGCTGCGATGGGCGCGTGCTCCGTGACTCAACGTCCTGACCGTCAGCTGGGAGGGTGGGGAGGCCCTGGCACAGGGTGCCCAGAGAAGCTGTGGCTGCCCCATCCCTCGATGTGTTCCAGGCCAGTTTGGAGGGGGCTTGGAGCAACCCGGTCTAGTGGAAAGGTGCATCTCCATGTGTACCCACGACTGGTGAGGAAGGGGATGGAATGGAGGGGCAAGGCTGGAAAGAGGGAGGTGTGTGTCCAGAGACAAACACACAAGGAAGTTTAGGACAGTGGCTCCATCACTGGGCGGTGGAACTGGGGACGGGAGCAAGCACGAGCCAGGGGCACAGGCAGGGAGCAGAGCAACTGCCCAGAGAAGGTGACTGCGGGAGGGGAGGGGAGAGGGCTACAATTGGTACCAGATGCCCTCAGAAGCTAATGACCTGACAAACGCTGCACTCATAAAACAAATTCTTTAAAAAGGAAGCAAATGGAAATATAAGCTAGTGAAAGAATTTGCAGCAGCTGCCCTGAAACCATTTCTCACTTCATAAACAGGTCTGCATTGAAAAAACAGCCCCTTTCTTCTTGTTCTCCTTTGTGGTCCCCTCCTGTGCCCACCGGCTCTTTCAGGGCTGTGGCCTGCAGGTTTCCACCATGTCTTTGGCTCGGTGGACTTGTCCAGAGTCAACAGCACATTGCGTTCCCTTAACGTCTGCGTCGGCACCGATTTGGTTTTTTTGGGGTTTGTTGGGGCTTTTTTTTGTGTGTGTCTTTTGTGGTATTTCTAGCTCTGTGCATCCTTGGCTGGAAATGTTGAGTAAAGGCAAGAGGCAGAGGCCTCTGCCTCGCTGGGAGAAAGGCAGTGCCTGAAAACAGCCGGCAGCCCTGTGCCAAGCAGGGAGCAGAGGAGAGCGAGGCGTTCAGGTACAGCTCCCTCCCTTCTCTCCCCGGTTATTGCCTGAAGCTGCAGCACCTCTGTCCCTGACTGAGGAGGGCTGAGGTCAGGCGTTGCACCTATATCACTTGGTAACAGATACAGCCAGACTGATGGATAGCCAGGGCGTGGGAGCTGTTGTGTTGCCCTATGTCTTGTCCCAGTTCCATCCCAGGTAATTAATCAACTGGCTGCATTTCACTGATGGAGACCGTAACCCTTTGGCCAACGCTGGTTCTCATGATGGAATTGTGATGCTTAAATAATCAGTACCCAGCGACTGCTCCTCAGTGGGAAGCTGCTGCAGCGAGGAGGAGGAGGTGTGGGCGATGCATTGCAAACCAAGGAATGGGTGACGCAGCGCGAACTTTCCTGGGACCTCCTGTAGCTCGCAGTGGTGCCGAGGGGAAGTTATTCCTCCCTTTAGCTGCATCTCACCTTGGCGGCCCCAGCTGTGGCTGTAGAGCTGGACAGGTGTTGAGATGGTCTTGGTCCCAAAGAGCCTGGCATCAGCATGCACAGGCTTGGGGTGCTGTGTTGGCCTGTGGGAAGAGCAGAGGTGCTGAAGACCATCAGAGCAGAGGGGGAAGGTGACAGGAGCGGGGTTGAGGAGCCAGTTGTATATCCAGCTTCTCCCTTGCACCACAGGCCGTGGTGTAGCTGTATGGATGTGAAGGGGGACTGCACAGGACCTGAAGAACATCTCGTGGATGATTCCCTAATGTTTGCAGAGGTTTCCTCTTAGCTAGACCTTTCCTTGCAGTTGGAGAATCATCTGTGGATTCTCCGGTGTCCTATGCAGAGTTTGACATATCTGATTCAAAAGTTATACACAAAAGTTATACCTTCTGCCCCCCTCTCCTTGTCACCTCCCTCCTTTTGTTCTCTTGGTCTGCCTGCAATAAGCCCCTTTGGTGCCAGGCTGTGTGCACACTCTGTGCCTGGGTGCAGGCAGCACAAATTTTGGAATACTGTTGAGCTGTGCCTCCTTTCCTCAGCTTGAAAGAACATGGTGGTGGTTGGTGGGAAGGTGTAGGCTGGGGCTGGGGTGAAGCCCAGCTAAGACAGAGCTGCGATAAGGTACTCTCCTGGCATCGCGGTCAGGAGACTTCAAGCCTGGAAGAAGCTGGAGCTGTGAGGGAGAGGTGTGCATCTCTAGGCATCTGTGACCCGCTGAGCATTCATTCCACACGAGTGCCACCTGGAGACAGCCCTTCCTTGCTGAAGTAGTCCTGGGACCCACGGGTTGATCCCTTCTCTGTTCTCCTCCGCAGCTGTGCCCACGGCGCCTGCACGGGATCGGGAAGCTGCAGGCGGCCGCTGCTTGCTCACGCTGCCACCCTCAACTGCAGCTCCGAAGGCCCGAGGCGCATGGCGTGCGCCGTTGCCTGCGAAAAGGGCTTCGTCCTCCGCTCCAGCGGTGGGAAGAGGCTGGGCTCCGCGCAGGTGAGTGGGCCTCAGCATGGCCCGTGGGACCAAGACCTAGATGAAAAAGATTTAACCGCCCCGAGGTGGTTGGAGAGAGCACAGACCACTTCGTTCCTCCAGCCCCAGCCTTCTTGCTGCTTTCCCAACAAGTCCCAGCTCTGTGAAGCTCCAGTGCTGGACCCCTGTGCTCGTGGCTGGTGTTTCGGCTCTGGAGATCCCTCTCTTTCCTTGCTGCAGTCCTGGTTCTCCCAGTCCAGTGTTGCCTGCAGAGCACAGCTCTGCCAGGCTGAAAGTTGCTGCAGGGAATGTCCCAAGTCAGGGTGATGACTCCCAGCAGAGGGAGAGGTAGATGGTTCTGCTCTCCAGATGGGCATTGCTTGGAGGGTTAAACATCCCTGGGATGTTTTCTCTCTTAAAGCTGAAGTTAGTGGCTCAGGAAAAAATGAAGTCATTGCAGAGCAACTATATTTAGAGGCAGCTGAGAGCATGGAGAGCTTTTCTTCCTTTGTGTTGTGTTGCAATAATGGCACAGAGGTCACCGTGAAAGAGTTTGTCCCACTTTCCAGAGGGTTGGGGGTTACCTCACAAAAGCCACGAGCCAGCACAGCTCTTAGCTGTTGACTGAGGAGACCTGGGACGATGTGTCCTTGGGAACTGAGCTGCCTTGGTCCAGGCAGTCACCTTGGCAGGGGTGTAGGCACAGAGTGTCCTGTCCTTAGGCTGTTTCTGGAGGGAGGAACAGGAGTCTCTGGGGCTGAGCTGGCCTACATGCCAGACTAAGCGAGAGCGTGAACTCGCTTGGGGCAGACAGACAGACGGAAGTGAGTTGGGCCATGTCAGCAGGGTGACCATTCCTCTCCTTGGGGATCTGCTTGTGACCCCTGGCAGGCAGGTTTCCCATGCTGCAGTGTTGGCCAAAGGAGAGGTGGGCACTGGGAAGTGCAATAGGGCAGCTGGAGATGCGCTGCTCATCACTGGGAGGTCATTAGTTACACGGCCACGGGGTCTGTGGGCCAAGGCATGCCCAGGGAAAACAAAATGTTCCCATTCTCCGAAATGAAACCACACAAAATAAATCTGCCTCGGGTGACAGTTTCCCTGTGTTTAGCAGTGAGATGGGAAACTTCTGAACAGAGCTTTACCAAGTGGCTGTCACAGCAGAGGGCAGCTTGCAAGTGCCTCGCCCTGAGCCCTCCAGTGATGTTACAGTGACGTCTGGCTTGTGACCCTGTTTAGGGAAATGCGCACAGCTCTTCTCCTGAGCATCCTCTCCACCTAGTTCAGCTACACTATGATCCTGCTGCACGCTTGGGAGTGCCAGACTCAAATTTAGTGATGTCCTTCAGAGCCACCACATCCAGGTTCGATCAAAGTGTGCCGGTTGGGAGGATAGGTCATGTGTTCGGCTGTACCAGCAGTGACTGTTCTCAGCCAGTGAAGGGACATCAGGAATGTTGGTCTGCAGCCCTTGGCTGAGGGCTGCTGGGCTGGGGTTAGCAGTTTGGGAGTGGAAATCATAGAACAATTGGGGTTGGAAGGGACCTTTAAAAGATCCCTTAGTCCAACCCCCCCCTCCCCTGTTGTGGCTAGGAACACCTTCCACTAAACCAGGCTGCTCATAGCAAACCATCATCCACCACTCACTTCTGATGAAGTCTGTAGGACGTGTTGACCGTATTTAGTGGTGGGACCATGGTGGTTTTTGATGTCAGGCAGTTCCCCAGCTGAGTAAGAGGGGCTGTATAATTAGGATTTGTAAATGAAGCTATATGATTTCAGCGAGGTCTGTGGGCTGAGGCATGAGGGAATTGGTACATTTAGGGGAAAACAATCGACAGAAGAGCTTTCTGACAACAGTTGAAGTAAGACTTGATCTTTTAGGGGAGGAAATTGCAGCGCACAGAGCTGGGAATCGCTTAGCTCAAGAGGTTTCAGTGTATCTTGAAGGGATTTTCCTTTTTTCCTTAATATGGACGGGCACTGCCCAGACAACATCACATGCACAGTGGCTGGATTGTTACCCCAAGGCATGTTTGCTGCTCTCACACCCCACGCGTCTCCCTGGGAACAGGTCAGGGCTTCGTGATTCGTTGTCCAGAGTGGGGAGAAAGGGCACACTGGGGGAGGAAAAGTGTTGGAGAGCTCTCCTCATCCTGAAACTTGGGTCAGACCTTTCTGCTGTGGTGGCACACCTGTAGATCAAAGCTCTCTTCAGGAGTCTGATGGAGCTTTGCTTTTTCTGCAGCAGGAGGTGGTGCTGACGTGCAGTTCGGGACAGTGGGACAGATCTGTGACTTGTGACCCCGTTGACTGCCGTGTCCCTGACCAGTCCCACGTGTACTATGCCAAGTTCTCCTGCCCCATGGGGACCACCTACCTGCAGAGATGCTCCTTCTCCTGCATCCCCCCAGCCAAGCTTCAAGGTATGGTCTGGAGTGTCGAGACATTTAACCACCCTTTTTGATGCCGCCTTTCCATGCCTGTCCCAAGCAGTTCAAACAGAGCATTGCTACTTGGAATTTCTCACTTATCCTGGCTTTTGCCAGCTGGATGGGCTCTTGAGATACTTCCCAAAACTATGGGTATCCCTCCCTCTGGAGCAGAGACATCCTAGTGTGGGAATAACTCCCTCTAACTCCCAGCCCCTGGCAGGCAGCCCTTATCCATCCACCTCCAGATGTAGCGATGTCCTCTCCTGATAACTGGTCCAGCCTCCAGCACTACGGTGATGGAGACAAGAAACATGCAGGCAGACAGAGAGGACTTCAGAGAGCCAGAAGTGGCTCTGTGCCTGGTGGCTGTGGGAAGGCCTGTGGTTCAGGGGGCCTGGGGCTGTATAAAGCCATAGAGACTGATGCCCACAGCTGTAGAGAGGTCTGGGAGATGTTCACCACCCAGACACACCATGGCCTGGCTTTCATTCTGCCGACTCCATCGGTAGCCGCAGGAATTTTTTAAGCCAAGTCAGAGAAAGAGAGCTACTGTTCTGTCTATGCGAGGGCTGAGCTGGATGGGATTTCAGGGATAATTGCCTTGACAGCTTCAAGCATTGGGACTTTGTGAATTTTCACCAGTGCTTTTGCTCTGAAAAATCACATACAACAAATCATTTTAATGGGTGCCCTATTTTATGGAGACATTTATAGCTGAAATGTATGAGAATTGTTTACTTCTCTTTTTTTTAACAAACATTAAATCTAAGGAGCAAAAACTGCAGAGAATTAAGGTCTCATTTCATGACAGGGAGGATGGTGGCAGATCCCCAGAGTGAGCTGATCAAAGGGTAGCATGCGAATGTCATCTCAACAACACAAATCCTGCATGAACTGATGCCCATTGCCTTGGGTTGGTCAACTGAGGGCAGAGCTTTAATCAGATCTTTCACTCACAGCTGCCTCCTGGTCCCGCTGCAGTCGCTGGGAGGTTTGCCATGGCCTCCCTCAGTGGGAAGGCGTCCCCTCGATGGGCCCCTGGGTGACTTCCAGCATGATGGCTGGAGGTGCTTGGCCAAGGCTGCCAAGCCATGTGGGCAAACTCTCAGAGTCCAGCTGACACAACTGAGCCATTGAGGCAGGGACATGCTCCGTGCTCGTTCCCCCTGAAGTCTTGCATCCTTACAAGCAAGCTGTCAATGCTAATAAATGCTAAGAATAGGCAAGGAAAGGATGACATGGCTGTGTGGCACTCGGAGGTGGGAGATGACCCTTGGCAGCCTTGACCCTTCAGGAACACAAGCCCTGAGTAGAGATGTGAGCTTGTCTCTGGTCCAGAAGTGTTTCTGTAAAAAGAAAGTGATGTTTGAAGGAATTGTAGAGCAGCCTGGCTGCACCACAAATGTGCTGATCCAAACCTCTCAGTAGGAAGAGTCCCATTCACTCCAGTCCAGCTTTTTTTCTCGCTCAGCAGTTCCCAGTGAACTATCCATCATCCACACCATGTGGGTGATGTAGTCCTGGGCACTTCCCGCAGGCATCCAGAGCTGTGCAGTTTTTGGCCACCCATTTAGCTGGGTCTATCAGGGACAACAAAGAGCTGGGCTGTAATGCTCAACCCAAACCTCTAATGATGGGTGGTTTGAATTCCCAGTCACACCAGCAAAGCCTCCCACATCTGTCCTTGTGGCATTTTCCATCCTCTTGACTCTCAGGTTGCCCAGAGAGGTGGTGGATTCCCCATCCCTGGAAACAGTGAAAGCCCGGTTGGGTGGGGCTCTGAGCTACCTGACCTGGTGGAAGATGTCCCTGCCCATGGCAGAGGGAGGTTGGACTAGGTGGCCTTTAAAAGTCCTTTCCGGCCCAAACCATTCCATGATTCTATGATCTTGCACTGCACCTGTAGTAGGGTATGACGGCTTGATCAGCTGCACAAGGCACTCGGGGAGAATGAAGGTGGGCTGAACTGAACACGACAGAGAGGTGTCTTACACAAAGGCCCCTGGCTATCCTGAGGCACCACCAAAGAGGGCAAGTTTAAGGGAAAGATTTGGGGAGATTTGCAGAACCAAGATCCTTTTTCCAGCCTCTAGAAGTTGACCCTTTCATACTTCTGTCTGCATTCAAGTATTTTCTGCTCCAGCCTGACCAAGCAGGCAATGGAGTCCGTGGCCTTTGTGTTTGTTGCCCCCTTTGGTATCAGTATACACTCTAACAAGAGGACTTCTGCTGGTTGCTCTGAGCTGCCCTCGGCAGGACTCCATCCCTGGCTCAGCTGTAACCCCGCACGCTGCTTCTCTTTTGGGGTCAGGAACAAACCAGTGGCTCACCTGCCTGGAGGATGGTCTCTGGTCACTGCCCGAAGCCTACTGCAAGCTGGAGTGTGACGCGCCTCCCGCCGTGGCCAACGCCAAGCTTCTGGTCCCTCGGTGCCTGCAGGGGAATCACGATGTGGGCTCGGTCTGTCGCTACAAGTGCAAGCCTGGGTACCATGTGGCCGAGAACGCAGCAGACAAGCCTAAGAAGTAAGTCTATGGCAGGTCTGTTACCACCATTTTTTTCCCCCTCCCAGTGTGCTCAAGGAGCAGAGGTGATAGGGCAGTGGCAGTCTCAAAGACCTGACTTGATAGGCAGAAGGCAGAGCAGCTTGCTCTGATCACAGAGATTCCTCGAAATACAAGAGGCGTTCCCTGCTCTCGGTGAAGCCGGTGGGAACAAGGTGCTGTTGCACACACGTGTGAGTTAAGTACTTCAACCTGAAGCAAGCAGATCTTCCTGCGCACCTCAATGTATTTGTCACTTGGTGAAAGCTAAGCACCAAATGAAGTGTTTGCAGACTCCCAGGTAATTAGACGTTTACAAGATGTCGGAAGATTCCTGGAGCTTCTGTCTTTCCTAAAAGCGGTAAAACATAGAACGGAGGCACTGTAGGGATGAATGGCTGCCTTTTGTCAGGGTTAACATCACACCCGCTGTGCCTCTTAGCTAAATTTAATCTCTAGCGTTGGCATTTCAATGGGAGAAGATTTTTCCTGATGCTTTGGGGAAAAATTCCTGGTGGTTCGCTAGCCCTGCTCTCGGCCGATGTCGCGATGCTGGGGAGCAAAGCAGCGTTTTGTCTGTGACGCCTCCAGCCAAAGCCCCCATTGGGTTTGGTCACTAAAGATTCCCTGGCGCTGGCTGGGTCCTCCCCAGAGTCTTGATTCTAGCCCAAATCAGGTAATTATGTGTTAATTGTTTAATGCCCCCTTCCAGTTTTAATTGGATACAGACTTCATCTCTTCTTTGCTCTGGGGTAGAGTTGTTGTGCAGTGGGAAGCAGTTGCCAAATTTCTTGCCTTGTAATGAAGGAAGTGGTTTCTGTAAACAGCTTTTCACAGTGTTAGGAGCATTTCTTGGGCCAAAGGGAGCTGACCAAATGGTGATTATGGCTGCAATCACATGGACTGCTTTGCAAACTCCAGAGCAGCTTTCATGCCTGTGGCACTTCAGGCACTGGGCATTCAAACAAATCCACTCAGCTTGCAAAGTTAGGCCCCCTCTGTCCTGCTGCAGCAACTGCTGGTAAAAATGATGACCCCTGGGAGATCCCAAGGCTCCTCTGATGTGTGAGTAACTTCCACATGGGTCTGAACAGCCTGTGAGACAAGTCAAGGAAAATCATGCGAAGCGGTTTGCGTTTTCATAGCAATGCACGTCGACGTCGCATTTTCACATTTGCAATTGTTGCTGCTGCTATTTCATCGGACACCTCTGATGGTGGAATACAAAAACCACATTAACAAAACCAGAAGAAGCATTGCTTTCCTATCGTGCAGATTAACTCCTGTACGAGTGGCCCACCCCAAGCAAAAACCCTTCCTTGGACTTGTAAATGTCATTGTACTGTCTCATCAGGAGCTCTTGGTGTACACTCAGCATGAGTACAAACCCCTTGGCGTGGTGTAGTAGCTATTAGCCAGTAAGTCAGTTCCTGGATTGCTGTAAATCCTTCTGGTGTCTCAGCCCTGGCAAGGAGAGGGTGGGAGCTGCCAGAGAGAGAGGCTGATTTCTTTGAACATGCCAGTTCTGGAGAAAATGAGGTGATGGAGAGTTCTGGAAGCAACCAACACTGATGAGGTTCAGGTTCCTGATATGCTGGTGTGGAAGTAGGGTCTGAGCTGGTGATTTGGACATCAGCTTTTTGGGGTCTTCCGCTGTCTCTCTGGGTTCAGAAAATGGAGTTCTTGATCTACTGTCTCCCTGTTGTCCACCAACGCAGCAAGCACAGGCCTTGCCAAAGGATTTAGTGCCGTACAGGTGTCGATGTGCATAAGGAAGCAAGGCTCTCTATGCGTCCTGTATATTGGACAGAAGTCAATCATAACCTGTGGCTGACACTGAAGATTCCTCATGCCCACTAACTAGTTCACCCTTGGAATTATAGTCAGGCTTCCTTTGAATTATTCTTCTAGCTCCAGCTTTGCTCCTCATGTGGAGGTGCCTACCTTGTGCCTGAACCATGGTCGGGACTCAGCTGTCTCTGTGCAAGCCAAGGTGATCTTGGACACAGATGTTCATGCAATTCCCTCACTTCTACTTTTTAGTTGAATTTTAGTGCAGGAGCAGTGAGGATGCTTAGAAGGGGCTGAGATCGTAGTTGAAATTCCTTTCCCGTAGCTTAAGTGGAAGAGAAAGAGGATGAAGAAATCAGTTGTCTCGGAGATGCTTTTGTCTATTAACCTGGGTGAAGAAAGGCCCTTGGGAAATCACTGCTTGTCAACAAGGGATCCGTGAGGAAATACTGATTGTGTAATCAAGAGCCTGCCAGAAATTCGCTGCCTTCCCGCTGGCAGGTTCATCTGACTGACAATGCTGACATGAAGGGTAAAGCTGCTTTGACTCTTCTTAAAGGAGATCTGGTAACAGCCCAGCTTCCAGCTGCCAAGCCACTTCACTTCTAATTCCAAAGTAAGGGTAGTAAGTGGAACTTCACATGTGCATTTGCGCTTTGTGATGGGAGCTCTCTGGATTCAGGCAGAACCTGTTCCATGGCAGTACCAACCCACCACCCAGATCACACAGAGATACGAACTGTCAGGGAGAAATGTTCAGCGTCACCCGGAGCTGTAGCATTGAAAAGTGCTGGCCTGAAAGTGAGGGGTCAGATACTTTGGGAAAAACAGCACCACCCCCACAGTGCTCCTTGCTGTTGCTTCCAGCATGAAATGCCATCTGAAGCAGATCTCTGACAGGAATAGACAAGGTCAGGTTGGATGGGGCTTGGAGCAACTTGGTCTAGAAGGTGTCCCTGTCCGTGGCAGGGGGGTTTAAGGTCCTTTCCAACCCAAAACAGTTCCATGATTGTGTCATAATAGCTAGGAGACCCTTTAGAGGAGCACCCTAATGTTGAGAGGATGCTCTCAATTTGGGGACCTAAGAGGTCAGACCCTTCAGAGGACTTGTTTCACTTGCCCATTGTGAGATGATTCCTTGGACAGAAGAGATTTGGGGATCTCAAAGCTGCCTTTGTAAGGAGTTGAGCTCGTTCTGCTAGCTTGAGGGAATGAAGCAAAGAACCATTTGGGTATTTTCAGGCAGATTTGAAAGTCTCAGCCTGAGACTCTCAAAGAGAGACCAGAGATCAAGAGAGCCCAGCACAGCCCCCAGTGAGCTTCCATGGAGATGTCGGCCCCTCTTCCTTCTCCCCCTGTTCAAAAACTGCAGAGACCATGGAAGAAGGAGAGGAGGTGGGAGAATGTGGAGGAGAAAATGGGGACTGGAAACAAAACATAAAGTTCACAGCTGGGCAAGCAGGACAGCCTAACCCAGGAGCACTGCAGTTTAGAAGGGCACCAGGCACATGCATGGTGGGCACAAAGGCACTCGCTGCCTCTGCCCACACCTGGCCCCTTCCAGAGAAAAGGCAAACACACACAGCTGTGGGAGCCAAAGAGCCAGGAAAGAAAACCCAGGCTGTCAACCAGGTTCCTCTGTCACATCCACCTCTAAGGTCTCTGAGCATTTACAGCCCAGGTTGTCCAGGCTGTTTGGAGCACAGCAGCAGAGGGTCCTGCACACTGGTGCAGCTTTCCTTCCATTTACTGACAGATCTCTCTCTTTTCCCCCTGTTCTTTTTGAAGCCATCAGTCTCCTGCCATGAGAGATGAGGCTTTAGACTCATTTGTCACCATTCCTGCACAGCAAACCCACTCCCTCCAGGCTGGCTGGGTCCCTGCCAGGCCCTGCATGCTCAGCTCCTGGAGCAGGGCAAGTGCTGGTGCCTTCCCCTCAGAGATGGCCCTCGCTGGCCTCAGCCATCTCCCTTGCCTCCTCTGTCCTTACCTGGTTGGAGGGTTGACTCCAATTTTCCTGGCTTCCTTGTTAATCCTCAAGAAGTGCCACTAACCCAGATCAGAAGAAGTTGAGGGGTGGGAGGGGTCCGGAAATTTCAAGCTCCTATGAAGTTGTGTGCATTTATGTATATATATATATATTTTTTTAAATGCCTCTCCCTTCCCTTCTCCATGCTTCCACATGAACTGCTTATTTCATACATGTGGGAGTGGTCCACACCCCACCCTCTACCCGGGGTCAGCCTGGGCTAACGATGTTTGAAGTCCCTGGATAGATGCTGGCAGCGGGTTGAGCCTCCAAAGCAAGGTGGTCTGGGGGGGTGCAGGGTAGGGGGAGAGGTGTGAGAGGCCGTGCACAGCGCTGGCTCTGAATGGGGTCACTCCAGCACCACATCAAAACGAGGAGCCCCTGTGAGGGCGACGGGGCAGCAAACCACAGCCTGCACCTGTGCAAACTGCAGCTGCTGCCGCGTCCTCCCCGTGCCTGACCCGTCTCCCCAGGCCTTCCTGGGCACGGGGCCTCTGCCGCCATTTGGAGAGCAACAGGGAGGTGCAGTGGCCGGTGAAAAGTCGCGTGTGGCCGGGATGCTCCTGGTCTTTAAAGGAGTTTGCTCAGTGCCTGTGGCGTTGCCGTTGCAGTGACTTCACGCTGCCAGTTTGCTTCTGTCTCCATAACCCCCAGTGCTTTGCCCCTTGCAAGTCCTACCGCTGGATCACACCCTGTGAGGCAGGAAGTTCAAGAAGGGGAAAATGCTACTGGCGGAGCTGGACATTCGACATGGATTAGTACTTCTTGGCATGTGCCTTTGCTTACCTTTAACGCTGGGCAGAGCAAAGCATTCAGTCAGATTTGGGAGAAGGCAAGGTCTGATGGAGACATCTTTGCGAGGCAGTGACTGTCATCCTCATGGAAAGGGCAGGCAAATAAGAGAGTTAAATGAGGAATGGACTGAAACCGCAGATGCCCGCAATGGAATCCGGAGTCCCTCCACCTCACCAGCTTTCTGGAACACTTCATAGCTGCCCCTTAGTTAATCCAAGGCTGCTGCTGCTGCTGCTGGGGTGATATTGCAGCAACCCTCGCTGCTCAGGTGCTCACACCACGGCCATCCTCACTTCTCAGGTGCGCTGGTGGGAAGATTTGTGCAGAGCTCTGTGCCAGTGGACTTGCTGAGCCCATTCCCTACCCTGCCTGCCTCCGTGTTACCTGCTGGAGCCCGCATTCCCCTTGGCAGGCACCCACTGCCCCTTTATACAGCCTTGAGATAAAACAGATCCCTGATTTCTGAAGGGAGAAGGGGACTCTCCAAGAGCTTCAAGTATTTTAAAATATGAGAATGCTTCAAAAACCTCTACAATACCTCATGCAGGAGTTCCCAGCAGAAATATGACAGGGAACACCCCTGGTCTGGCAGTGGGGTTGCAAATGGGGTCCCCTTGCTTCTCCAGGCTCTGTGACCCTGCACCGTGTGTTGAGGGGCAGCTGGGTGGCCCCACACAATGTCATGACCCTGCATCAGGTGTTAGGGGGCACATGGGTGGCCCCACACTCTGCCTGCTGCCTCTCAGAACAAGGGGCAACTTAGTGCCCTCCCCCAGGGGTTCCTCTAACCCCTGGCGGCCCCCTCCACATACCTGTGGCAGGCTATAAACTCCCTAACGTGGCGCCTGGAGCCCTGCCTGCTGGCACCCGTGGGGGGAGAGGGCAAGGGCAGGCAGCTGGAGTGTGCTGTCTAGTAAAGGAGGTCAAGAGTGGGGGAAAAGTCTCAGTAAGGATGGAGCAATCAGCTCTGGCTCAGGTAAAGCCCATCAAGGCGGTGACATGTCCTCTGCTGAGAGAGTAGTCCTTGGCCAGCCTGATGCCTCACCAGTTCTGATGCTTCTGCGTAAAAGATGTGGTGTCTCTACCGCTGCCAGGGACGGGAGACTGAAAAGTGGGTGGGCTCCACTCCTGGATTCTTTCTTTCTTTCTTTTCTTGGCAAGTAGTTTGTGTCTGGGCTGTTTTAGCAGCAGAGGGTGGTACTGGTCTGCTGCGGCACGGCAGCCCCTTGGCGAGAGCGGGATTGACAGATCTGGCTGGAGTACAAAGAGGAGCCTCAGGAGTAGCTGGGCACAGGCCAGAGGATTTACTGGTGGAGGCAAACTCCATCCAGCAAAGTATGCAGCTACTGGCGGTGGGACAAAGCAGCCCAGGACCTGCAGGGACTGTGGGAGGACTGGTTATGGGGCACCACAAGAGATGGGGAGCAGTAGGGTGGCGAGTGCAAGGGAAATGCATCCAGTGCTCCTAGATCAGTGCAATCCCCCCCAGTGAGGAGAAGGAAAGGTCCTGGCTAAGTGTGGAGTGTCCCTCTGGAAGGAGGTGTCCATGGTGCAGGATCATACGGTATGGGAAAGTCCTACACGTGGGGGGTGTCATTGTGCTCCAGGAGAGATGTCTTTAGTCTGTTCCTGACATCTGTGGGATGCCTGGTACAGCCAAGGTGGAGCGTTTGGGGTTCTGCAGGCCAGTCTGGTGTCTGTGTTTCCCCAGGAAGTTCCTGAAGGTCCAGTGCCTGGAGAGCGGGCAGTGGGAGGAGGGACACTGCGTCCCCGTGGTGTGCAAGCCCCCGCCCCCGGTCTTCGAGGGCATGTACAACTGTACCCAGGGCTTCGAGCTGGACAGCCAGTGTGTCCTCAGCTGCGAGCAGCAGGGACAGCAGGTGAGTGTCTGGGGGAGGCAGATGTTGATGACCACGCTCTGTGTTTCAGAGCATCTAGGAAGTGCAGGGCTCCCTGTGCCCTGCTGTGCAGAGGGGCCCTGCAACCGTCTGACCCATCCCCAAGGCCAAACACCCTTGTACCACCAAAGAGCAGACCCTCTACAAGCCCAAATCTGTTCTTGCTGGGCCCCATAGACAGGACAAGGTGCACCACTGCCTGGGGATGCTCACCTGCTCCCTGGGGACCTTGTCTGGAAAGCAGTGGTCCTGAGCAAGCTGGCTCATCTTGGGTGAAAAGGGTCAGAAAGCACAAGTAGGGGGTTTCCAGTGGGTTTTGGGAGCTGCTGTGGAAACATTCACTCGGGCCGATGGGCAACTGTGCTGCAGCAGTTGTGCTCACCAAGAGGCTTTCCTGGGGATGGAGGCTGCTGCCTGCCAGCTCTTCCACCCAGGTATCTCATCAGCGCTTGGAAAGGGTCTTGTCAAAAGAAGGGTGGCTGATTCCCTCTGGTGGGATCCAGCAGCAGCTGGAAAACAGTTGGCTTTCTGGTCAGTGCACATAGGCTGGACCAGATGGCTGCAACCCAGCTGCCTCGGGGAGCTTTTCTCTGGGCGCGGCTGGTGGGAGGGGTGTCCTTGCACAGCGGCCCCCTGGAGACGGGCAGTGGCCGGGCAGGGCGAGTAATGCCGGCCGCTCTCCCTCTGCTTTGCAGGCTCCCATCGTCTGCACCAAGGAGGGCCTGTGGACGGAGGAGTTCAAACTGTGCGAGAGCTTGCGGGGCACCTGCCCACCACCCCCGGAGCTGAACTTCGTGGAGTACAAGTGTGAGCAGGGGCATGGCATAGGTGAGGGCGGATAAAAACCAAACAGAAAACCAAACTTTGCACTGACTCAATCGTTCCAGGGAGTTGATAGTCACAGTGACTCTTCCTCTACCAATCCCCCTCTAAATATTAAAAAAAGTCCTGTTTCCTCTTCCGTCATCTTTATAAACACAGAGCCAGGGGTGGCTTTAGCCTTGTGCTCACCCCGGTTGCACTCTTGGGCAAGACCCAAAGCTAAAGCTGTCTCCAGCATTAAGCATCTCTCTTTTCAGAAGCAGCAAGGGTTGTCTTTAGGGCAAACCCAGCTCTTTGCATTCTTTTTCCTGATCTGTAACCCTCCGTCTTTCCTGAGGTCTCTCCACTTGCTACGAGTGTTGCTGTTTGCAGGGTTCATGTGATAGGTCCTAAGATAAAAGCCATAAAAGCTGCAGTGACAATCAAGTGTAACAGGGCACTTTCACCAGATGAGGGACCGCATCATCCATTTCTGTCTGCACGAATTGGCTGCTTTGTGCTTTCAGGAAAAGCTGCAGCACTCAGCTGTAGTCATTGCATCTGGTCTAGCATGCTGCTGGACAGGATGCTCGAGCACAGCCCGTGTTCCTCTGAAGCGAACGCACCAGTCATCCCAGTCTGGGCAAACCAGGCTGAGGAGAGTCTAATGACAAGGACTACTGAGGTTAAGCTCAGGACAGACCTGATGTGAAGCTAGGATTAGGGCTGGGATCCCACCTGGCTTTCCAAGGTGGTTTTTGCAGCTTTTTTTCTTCCTGGTTGTGGGAAGGCAGTGGGAATTCTCTGTGGTAGAAAAATTGTGAAAGATGCTTCTTAGCGTGTCAGCAAACATCGCATAACATCCAGGCCAGGCTTATTTTCATGCTGGGTCCTATGTCCCGCCATCAAGGTTGGAATCTTTCTCTTAGGCTGTGTTCAGTTTTCCTTTCATTTGGGAGAAGAGAATTGGGCACAACTCCTGTAGGCTCTCGGATAATTCGGGATTTGGGGAAGAAATTGCTGTCCCAGGCTGGGAGCAAAAGGGTCCCCTCTATGTCTGTCTCTACCATCAGTGGTGGCCTCCTACAAGACATCGGTGCCCGGCTCCTGGTGAGGTCCTCAAGGCTCTCCCTCCTCCCACAGGTGCTGTGTGCATTCCTTCCTGTATCATTCCTCCCAGCGACCCCGTCATACTGCCCAGAAATGTCACTGCTGAGACAATGGATCACCGGCTGCAGCCCACCAGAGTCCAGGTAAAAGGGGAGATGAATTCCTCCTAGCAGGGGGGTTGCTGGCAGCATAGAGGGGGAACCTCCCTTCCTCTCCATCTGGTATTTGAACCCAAAATCTCTGCCTCAGGTGAAGAAGGATAGGACTTGGAAAGACAAGCAGTGGGTGCTACTACACGTCCTCCTGCTCTCCTATACCAAAGTTCAGCATAGCTATCAGCTCCCAAGCCAGCTTTCAAGGAATTGCAGGATACCACAATATGTGAAGTTTAATGCAAGAATCCCACTGGTTTTTCAGGACGTGCTGTGTGCCTAAACCTGTTAAGCTGCTGTTTATTGTCAGCCAGTGTGCTGGGAGAGCAAAAGCCGCCTCTGGCACAGTGTAAGCCTGGGTCCCCAATTACCTGGCAGCGGAGATGCACTCCCAGGCAGGCATTTCCCTGCCAAGGAAGAGGCAGGGCACTGTCAGCTGAAAGGTGCCTCCAGCTGCCAGGACCTGCTGGCCGGCCGGGTGCCTCTGCTGCTGGAACAGGGGAGCCTTTCCCTCCCCACCTCTTACTCATTTTGTAGGCAAAGCAGCTCAAATAGCTCAAATAGTTTGGATCCTCATGGCACGACTTTACCAAAAAGCAGCTCTGCCGGGGTAATATTTCTTAAAATAAAAATGAGATGTATAAGGAAGGAGGTGGAACAAAGAAAAGCAAACAATCTTCCCAGGAGCCAGTGCTCCCATCCAAATGCTTTCCCCTCCTCCTGGGAAGCCGCAGGAGGCCCAGCATCGTGCCTGTGGATACTACTGTGCGTCGCCTTGAATCAGACCCACGGCGGACGCTGCCGAGGGGGGGTGGTGAGGATGCCTGGGGCATGTGGGATGGTTAAGCACGAGCCTTGGAAGGAGTCCTTGCCTTTGAGGGATCGGGTGGCTTGGCCCGTTGAGGCAGTGGTGTTCGGCTTCCCTTTCACCACCGCTGCAGGCTTTCGTGCAAGGGAGGCATTCTGCAGAGAGGAGGAGGAGGGAGAGGAGACGCTATTTTAAGAAGCAGCTCCGTCCCTTGCCAGGAGCTCTCTCCCTGGACCATCTTGTTTTCCTCTCTGTCCTGGCTTCTGTCTCCGCTCCCCACTTGGCTCCCCCAAGCCTCCAAACAGTTTGCTGTTCCCGGGAGCTGCCATGCTCCATGAGATGGAGAGGATGGGGCAAACAACACCGGGAACTGCAGAGGCCACTCAGGGAAGGCACAGTCCTGTTTTGCTTTCAGCTCTGATTCATTGCATCCTGCAGCTGAGCAGGTTTGTCTCTCTGCCCTTATTTCCCGGCCTGGAATACGAGTATACTAATATGAGTATGCTAAAATGGCATCTGAGTTGCTCAACAATCACGTACAAAACAACTCCTTGGGGTTGGGACGCACACATCCTCTAGGCTGAGCAGGAATTGGTGGGCTCTGGAATTCCCCAGCCTTTGCCCCTTTAGGGTGTGTCCCTCTGGGGCTGCCCTCCCTGCACTGGCTGAGGATGGCCAGGACCTCATCCTGCTCCAGCCTCATCACGGTCTTGACCAAAGATGCTGCAGAAGGACCTGCAGCCGGTCTGTGTGGGCAGAGCTGCCCCATCCCTAGCTGCCGTGCCACCTGGGAATGCTGGAGCCGGTCTTCCTGCCGCTGAACATATCAAACAAGAGGCTGGGAGAAAACACACCTACCCCTCTGTGCGATTCCCGTGCTGCGAAGGGCATCCTAGGACACTTTCACAGGCCAGACGCCGTTTTATGGGGCCTCAGATTTCAAAGCCTGCCCGAGCTTTACAAGGAGGAAATTGCATGTGCGGTGGGGCTTTTCTTCCCCCTGTGTAATCATGAGTGTTCCCCACAAACCCCAGCTAAATGAGCAGGGCGGTGCGTTCCAGGGCCGGGAAACCGAGTCCTTCACATCTCGCTCTTGTGTCCATCTGGCTGCAACAGCTGAGTTTGTGCCTTGTAAATACCAATGGGAACCTCAGAGTGACCGTGAGCCTGGTGTATCTACTTCAGGTCAGGTCTGGGGAGATGAGTCCTCCCAGGACTCAGTTTTCGGAGCCAGAGCAGGGATCAATGAGCCAATTGTTGTAGGCACTGAATGATGACCAGCTGAGAAGCTGGTGAATTCAGCATCACACAGAGACGTGATGGTAGACTCCAGCCTCGTGTGGCTTACCCCCAGCAGCAGCTGCTGGCCAAGTCAGACGCTATGGTGGCACTGCCAGCCAAACCCACTTCTCAGGTAGTCCCTGTCCTCTCCCTTTGTCCTCTTCCAGTTTTGTATCCATATAGAAACACAGAATCACTAAGGCTGGAAAAGACTTCCCAGATCACCGAGTCCAGCCAATATCCACACACACACACACGCACACACGCGTGTATCTGACCTCTGCCTTGAGCAATGGACCCTGCTCCGTGGGTTCAGCAGCTACCCTGGGTTTGGCGAGCCTCAAAGGGTGCAGGGAGGGTCCTGGGAGGGTGTCACTGCTGTTCTGCCCCAGAGTGAGCAATGCAGTGTTGTAGGAGACCCTCTAGCTCCCGAAAGCACTGCTGGCTGTTTCCCTGCCCCATCCACCTCACCTAACCGCTGTCTTCTCCTTCTCTCCCAGAACATTGTGTGCACGGGCAGGCTGCGGTGGTACCCGGACCCCTCTGTCATCCACTGCATCCAGTCGTGCGAGGTAAGCCCTCCCTGTCCCCAGCACAAGCTGCCTGCTCCTTGCAGGAGAGCTCCTGGCAGGGAAGACCTGCTCCAGCACAAACCAGACTGCATAGACCTTGTGTTTGCTCCGAGCTGGGCCAGGGCCTGTTGGATGAGCGGAGATAGCAGAGGAAGCATCCTTGGGTAGGGTCCCCACAGCCAGGGCGATGCTGGGGAGCAAGAGCTGCACAATAACCCATTTCCTTCCTTGTCTGCTTCTTCTTGGCCAGCCCGGGCAGAATATTCTAGCAAAAGGATTTCACTGGCAAAGGGTATCCCCCAAAAGCCTGAGCTGACTCCAAGCTGGAATATTTCCTTAACCAGAACCGCAGTTCTAGAGTAACATGGGTCCAGAAAAGCCCTGTGTGACTCACCTGTCCAAACCAAACAATCAGGATTTCCAGCCTTGTACATGCAAAACAAACTGCTCCTGAAGAATCTGCAGACAAAGAATTCCTTGCAGAAATCGGTTAGCCACTCATTTAGCTTTGAATAATGACCAGGCAGGAGAAAATCATAGGCAGCCTGGAGTCAGTTTGCAAAGGAAATTAAAAATAGGCAGTCTTTGTCAAGCACTACTTGTTATTATGATTGAGGATAAAAGGAAAAAGGGGGGGAAATTTTGGAATGTTGTATGCTGAAAATTTGGGATTTTTACCAAAAGGGAAAATGCAAATGGAGTTTGCACACCAAAAATAGCTTTGGGGTTTGCTGATTGTATTTTTTCTTGCGCTCATTTCAATGCGAATGATTGCTTTTCCTCGCTGGTTCTGCCGAGCTCAGCTCTTTGTCGACTGAAGTGTGGGGGAAAGGGCAATGTTGCAGAGGTCACGTCCCCAGGAAGGAAACCCTATGGTCTACAGAAGGTGCAGCAGTTATTTCCCAAATTCGATGTCTGTCTACTGCGAGACATAGGCAGAGAGAGCAGGGGAATGAGGTGCTGTGTGCTAGAGAGGTGTTCGGTGATTGAGTACCAGAAGTGAGTGACCCTCTGACATTTTGGGAGCTCTAACTATTCTAAACCACATCTTTTAGCACAAATCTGGGGTAATGTGTTTGAAACGGGATGGCTTAAGTGGAAGAGCAGACCAGACGATTGAGTGATTTTTCTCTGTGGTGGTTCTGCTAGCAAGGGAGAACTTCTCCTTGTGCTCTCTGGGAGTCAGTCCTTTCAAAAAAGAAGCCCGATGGAGTGTGAGGTGCTTCTTCTTCCCTTCCTGTGCAGCTCAGGTAACACAAAGCTGACACAAATGTGAGGATTCTCCCTTAGGCTCAGGTACACCAGACTGACCCTAGTGTTTCCTCCGCTGTGCTTCACCTCGGGTCTGTGTCTTCAGGGAGAGATCCCACAGGGAATGATGAAAAATGCCAGCTTATTTGTGTGTGTGTGTGCGAGAGAGAGAGACACACTGAGTGCCTGCAGTCCCAGTGTCTCTGCGTAAGTCACTGTGCTCTCAGCAACCACCCAAAGGTGCTCACAGCCAACACGAGCTCTTTCTGTTCCTGTTTGCTTGTCACACTCCTTTACTCTTAGAAAGCGGTCCGAGGCAGGACTCTTGGCATACAGGAGGTTAACCGAGCCAAAATCTTGCAGTGTCCCACCAGAAGATGGAGAGGTTCCATGTTCTTCATCACCCTTGTAGACTTTTTAATGCTTTTTCTGCTTTCAATTATTGTTTCATCAGGAATGACCGAGCAGGCAGTACATATTCTTCCATCCGAGGTCTCACCAAAGCCCTGCACAAAGCTGCCTTGTGCTGGAAATGTCTCTTTTGATGGGACACAGGACTATATCTGTTGTTCCTGCAGTTGCATCAGTCTGGCAGTTCAGATGTCCTGAGGTCAGCAAGTACACCCAGATCTTTCTCTTGCTCCTTTGTTTCCAACCGATGAGCACCAAGCTAACAGCAGATGTTTTGCCATCAGTACAAGAGCTTGCCCTTCAGTTTTATACAAGAGAATGTCATCCTGTTTCTCTCTCTAGTCCTTCAGGTCATCTAACTATTTGTTAGATACCCTGATCCTCCTCTGTGGAACAGTGCCTTCTTCCTTGTTTGCAGTTTCATTAGGAGAGGCCTATTTTTAAGGTCACAGTCACTTCACATTACATGAAGTAATGTAGTGTTACTTCATTAGTAACGCTAACGAAGATTCATCCTCAGTTTCTTTCACCCTTATGCTCTCCTTTCTGACACAGCTCCCAGCCTCCTCCTCATCCCTGCTTCCCTTCTCCTCACTTCTCACATACATGTCTTTGTTTATTCTATTCCTTGAGTTTCCTCCTACGGTGCTGCAAGCTGTTAAGGTCAGACCAATAATCCAAATTTTCCTAGATAACTTTTTCCCCACGTGAATTTTACAGTAGTCGTCGTCTTGCCGTAAAGAGTAACTCTTACTGGAAGCGTCTCGTTCAAAGTATTGCTCTGGGAGCTGCTGCTTGGCGCTGGGAAGAAGGGAGATGTTACCAGTCTCCCCATTTGACCGCAGAATACCCTGAAATGTTGTTTCTACCTCGTCTGTGCTGACTTCCATCCTCATTGCTATTCCTCTCCTGCCCTCCTCCTTGTGACCAAAACCACTGCAGTTCTCGGAGGCTGTTTCACTTCCCCCAGTCTCTTGTGGACATGGCGGGAGCAGGGTAGAGGAAGAATATAACCTGTACTCTGTCCTCACTGCGTGGTGGCCTCCCTCACACACATGGTTCAGCTTCACTTGCCATGTCCATGGGTCATCTTAGTCCCAGGTTCCCTCTCATTTCATAGGAGCCCCTCAATGGAGACACCTCCTTTAAGAGCCCAGACTCTGCCATCATTGGGCAGTGAAATGCTGTTCCAGTGGACTGTCCGTGTCACCTCAGGTGTGAGTCACCCCTTGGAGATTCCGTTGTCTCTCCATTGACTGCCAAGTGTGTGTTGGATCAGGAAGCTTTCTCTTCTGGATGCCTCAGTGAGGGGAGCAACCCTACATGAGAGAAATCCAGGCCACCTGGCAGCTCGTACCGTCTCTCCCTGGTGGAGTCACTTCAGGCCGGGGCATGGGAGCAGTAGCCAAGGCTCAACCTTCCCAGCTCCATCTGGAGCTCTGCCTCATATATTGGAAAGTCCAGGTCATCATGCAATGGCATTAGAGGGACTCTCGCTCATCTTTATCCCACGCTGGCGGTGGATCCGCCTGCCTGCTCATCCCTCTCACTCCTCTCCCCACCTCCTTTCTCTTTCCGTTAATCTGGTCATCCATCTGCCTCCCGCTCTCCTGCTGTGCCTTGCCAAGTTCCCCAGTGCTGGAGCAGTGAGGCACGTACTTCAGGGAGGGAGGGAGGGATGCAAACCCTTCCAGGAGCCCGTCAGGAATACAAGTTAGCGCTGAGCGCGCTTCGCCTTTCGAGGGCCAGCGGAACATCTCGTCCCTTGCCATCAGTAGGAAAACAGATGGAGGCACCAAGGGAGGGGGCTTGGGGCTGTCAGGAGAGGGGAGTGGAGGAGGAGAGAAACCCCTCCTCCCCACCATGGTTTGGGAGGAGGTGGTTTTGGTCCTGGCGGTGTGTTCGACTGCCCTGAGGGAGGTGTTTGCAGCATCTGGGTCACGTTCTCCTAAGACATCCCAAGGTGATCACCTCTGACGTACCCTCCTCCTGTGCTCAAAAGCAAGTGAGATTGTTGACTTCAGAGGAAGAGACAGCACGTACAGAGATCCAGGTTGCTCCCTTGGACTATTCCTGCCATGGTCCAAAACAGTCTGTGCATGAGCACGGCTGCTATAGAGCACCTCCCAGTCTGTGCAATGCCCTACCTCTGCACCCTTCTATCTCCCGCCACAGGGGCTCCTGCGCTTCGCATTGTAGACGTGGTTTAGGTGCAAAAGTTCACTTATTTTATCATCGTCACGTTTACCCAGTGTTATTCACAGGACGGGGTAACCACCACTGTCCTGCTCAAATGCACTCAGAGAAAGCTAGGCTGCTCTTGCAGCGACCAGAGTGAACGTGGGCAGCTTTTTTTTGGGCAGCCCAAAAAATTGTGCAACATGCTGGCCTCATTCTCGCCTCCAGCTTCGTGTCATTATATGCAGGTAGCAAAGGGTTAATTGGAAGGGGCCTTGGCTCGAGGTCTCTGCCTCATGCCCTGGATGAAGATGGGCCATACTAGAACACTGCTGTGAGCATGAGCTGCTGGGAATTTCTCAGGTCTTCCCTGCACGAGGACAAGGTCTCGCTGCCCTCTCGTGCTGCTGGTCATGTTATCACAATCGTAAAACGTTAATCCGTTCTCTGTTTTGTGGTTTTCCTGAGGTATTACAATGGAAATGATTAAATAGGGACTGAAGTGTGTTTGTGGTTGCAAGTTGTTCCTGAGTCTCTCGATCCAAAAGGTAGCAAAGGACCCTGAAGGATCCTTGGCTCTTCCCACCAGCATGCACAAAACCCTCACTCGGCACATCTGTGGCTCGTGTCCAGCATCTCTCAGTTGGAATTAACCCTTTTGAAGGCATATGCAGTGAGGATGGTGGGAAGTGTCCCCTAAAATCTGCTGTTCTTTCATGTGATGGGAGGCAGGGTGAGACTTGTTCCCCGGGAAAGCCCTGCAGCTGGGGTCCAGCTGCCTCTGCTCCTCAACATCAGCGGGGCTGGGGACCCTTGGTTCTCCCTCATCCCAGACTTGTGGGTCTCTGATTTTGTACCGTGGCAAAACTCAGCACAGGAAGCTGGTAAGAAATGTGTGATGCTGGTGGAATGCTCTGCTCCAGGAAAGATTCTCTTCTGTACTTCTGGGGCTTCAGGCAATGAGGACTACAGGCACCCCAGCTGCACCAAGGAGAGTCTCTAGAGCAACAAGAGCAGCATGGCCAGAATTTAGTCACCCTCTCATGATTCACACATCATCACTCTCTCCTCTCTTGGACCAGGCAGTGCTGTACCTTCCACCCTGCTTTCATGCAGCCTGTGCAGATGGTAGGGGAGCATAAGGAGCAAGGACTGTAGGTAGTGGTCACTTCTGAATCATACCTGACCTCTGACTGGTGAAGGCAAAGCCCTTCATGCTGGGGAGGTGGCAGGCAAGATGGGGAGCTCTTTACAGACCTGCTGGGTACCTTTTCATGCTGCTTTTAACATGGGCAGTGTAGGCTGCTCAGCGTGGGGTATAGCCTTCCAGGGGATGATCACAATGAAATCTATTCCTGTTCCAAAAATCTCAGCTGAGGCATGCTTTTCCTAAACAGTCCGAAGATCTCTGTCCCCTGCACGTACACGCAGTATGACTGTAGAAGAGACAAAGCAGAGGGAAATAAAATGATCACACAGCAGCACAGTGCAAGGACAAGGGACAGGCACCCCTCCCCTACCTGCAGGGACAGGCTCACAGGGCCCCAAAAGGTGGGAGGTCTTTTGGCATGGGTAGGGCTCCAGCACCCAGACACACCACCGGTGGTGGCGAAGCCCCAAAGAGGTGGGAGCAGCCTCAGCTTCCCCAAGCCCCATTGTGCCAGCAGCCCTGCACCTGGGGTGTGTTGACCTGTGGCTGCTTCTCTGCCCTCTCCAGTTCAGGTGCCTTCCCTTCATCCCGGTCCACGTCCTGCTTTTCTCCCTCCCAGCAGTCACAGTCGTGAAGCCGGTGGTACAGACGGAGTGGAAAACCACTGAAAGCACCCGCTGAAATAAAAATCAATGAGTCGTTTCTGATAATAAACATCCCCAAGCGTAGCCCAGCCAACTGCTCTTCCAACACGAATATTCATCCCCCTTCAGCTCCTTCATCCCTCGTACATTGTTTTTCTTTCTGTTTAAGATCTGTAACAAGAACTTGGCAGAAACCAGATACAAGTGGGTCAGGAGGCCCTTGTGGTTTTCAAGGCTTGTTTTCCATAACCCGTTCTATCCTGTAACATATTTTGCACAAATGGCTTGGCAGGAGATCTAATCCATGCAGCAGGCGAGCCGCTGAGGGCAGGATGGCAGGCTGGTGCTCGTGGCATGGGAAGTCCTGCCTTCCCTTGTGTGTCACAGTGGTGATAGTCACCTGTGACTGGTGAGCACTGGGGACTATCTCTGGGAGCCACCATGCTTGCCAGGAGCACTACTGACACACAGCAGCTTCCTCTGCTCCTCTCTCCCTGTTCTTTCCTGCTTCTGTTTCTTTTCTCCCGCTAGCATTGAGATCAGGGTGTAAAAAGGGCAAGGCTAAGGAACCCACCGTGGATGGATCATAGACGTGGATGTTTTGATGGAAGCAAAGGCCTGCTCCGATGTGGTGACCTACACGAGCTTTTCATCCCTTTCGTCCCTCTTGTCCCTTGGACTGTGCAAAGACCTTTCCAGGCTGAGACATGAGGCCTCTGAGCAGCACAGCACAGAGTAGGACAGGGATAAGGAAACACATCCTCATTCAGGGGTGCATAGTGCCACATGTTCACTTCTGCAGCAGAAGTGTGTCCGAGCCAAGTCCTGGCCTGGGACCCAGAAGCCCTTTCAGGCACCATGAAGGCAAGGACCTGCTCTCCCGGGATGGCCATCGACAGCAGCCTGTGGAGCCTCTGTGCCCTCCGTCCCCCTTGCAGACACCAATCCTGCGCAGCCTCAGCACAGACTGGTTCACATGAGCCCAGCTCTTTGCAGGAAACCCGTGTCCAAGGGACCCCATTGTCCTGAAGAACACCTAGAGCTCCACACCAAAACTGCTGGGAGCTGGTATCGCAGTACCAGTGATGGTCCATGAGCTGAAACCAGACAGCAGGATGTCACAGCCCTCCAGCCCATCACCTCTGCCCTGAAATGGTCCTTCAGGTGTGTGGAGAATGTTCTCAAGCAACAAGCCTCTGTTGCTGTAGTGAGACTTGGGGAGAAGACATTGGGGCTGGAGCAGAAGCTTCTGGAGACTTGAGATGTGATATAAGCGATCTGCATGCTTAGCTGACGAGTGGCTCAGGGACACCAGCAGGCTCAGAAGCAGCTGGAATTTCTCTATTTTGCTTTCTGTCTGTGTCTGAGGTGATGGGGCAGGTCCGTGACGTCTCCAACAAGCCATGCTATGGGCATGTACCTCCAAGGGACAGCTGCCACAGTTCCAAAGGAGCAGAGGGATGACTCAGGGGACAGAAACCAGAAGACATAAAAATGGGCAATGAAGCACTAAGTCTGTAGGATTTTCTCTTCTTCAGGCCACTTGGTCCCAGGCTCCTGTTTCCAAATTTCTAGAGGTCTCTTCCTCTGGGTGGTGCTCACCCTGCTTCCCTTTTTACAATGGGCCAGGTAGACCTTGTTCACTGCTCAGGGCACGAAGACATCCCAAAAAACTTTCTGAGTGTAAGCCAGACCTGTTCCCTCTCTGTCCCTCTGTTTTTCAGAGCCGATTTCCTCCTTGTGCCAGAGAGCCTCCAAAAAGAGAGAAGGAAAGTGAATGTGCTTGGGGTGTCAAGGGGGGGAGAAAAAATAAAATAAAAGACACTGCAACAGAGAGAGGGCCAAGAAAAATATTTAATCCAAACAATGAACATTGTCATTTCCTCCCACAGTCTGCATTCCCAGTCAACTTCCCTGGGCAAGCAGGGAGAGCCAAGAATGACCGGGCTCTCTGCCTCACCAGCGTGAATGTGTGTAAGGAAAGGGATGTGTCCTGGGGACACGGTGCTAGAGCATCACTTTAGCCAGCTCCTGTCACATCTCTGGCCTTAAGGACTGACAGTTTTCTGCAGGGGAACAGTGGTTTGGAAGGATGTTGGAGGGATTGGGACAGGGATGGGAGAGGGAATTTTCAGGGACCCAAGCTGGGGCGGTGGATGTATTGGGGCTTTAAGTGAACCAGATGTTTAACAAGGCTTTGGGCACTCTTCAAGTCCTCACGGGGACCTCCCAGAGTTTTTGGAAAGATCTTGCTAGTGGCTGAGGTGGGGAGGAAGGGAAGACATCCGGCAGGGAGAAGCTCCCCTCTGCCTCTCCAAGGGCTCCTGCAGCCTCTCCATACTTTCCTTTCCCCACACTCCCCGCCTGTCCCTCCCTGCCACGGGCAGCACCTTCACCTGCGACACGGCTTCTCTTGCCTGCCTCAGAGCCCTGGAGCTGTAGCATTCTCCAGCCCTGGGGCAACTCAGGTTCGTGTCTTGTGGTTCTGTGAACCCTGGTTTGGGCTGACATCTCCCTGCCACCAAAGGGATGGGGTTTCCAACAGAGCTTCCCACCCCTAGTGACTCATCCGTCCCAGGAGCGGAGTTACCGGTGGTGAAGCTGATGCACGAGGCGCGAGTCCGAGGGCAGCAGCAGCTTTTCCAGGGCTGGCCCCTGCCCAAATGGTGGTTCCCCTGTTTCTCTGGGGCTGCTTTCAAAGCAACAGCTAAGGAGGGCAAAGACACCTGCGCCTTCTCAGCCACGTGGTTGTGTTAGCATGCAAACGGTCTGAGCTTGATGCCCAGAATACCAATTCCCAAAGGGAAAAATGAAAGGACAACAAAACCCAGGCTGGCTTAGAAACTCCGTGAAAGCAAACCGTGCACCCTCCTTGGGTGGATCAGCACAGTGACAAAGCCCAGGACCAGTCTGGGAGAAAGCATTTTGTTCTTTAAGGCTGGACTTGACTCCCTGAGACTGGGATCTGGCCTTTCAATGGCTGTGTGCAGATAGAAATGACAAGCACTTTCCACCTCAGTGGCAGATCAGGGGAGTCTTTCAGCTCCTCGGTTACACAGATGGCCAGGTGAATGCTGAGTTTTTTGGGTTTTTTTTTCTTTTCTCCACCTTCCTCCAAAGCATCTGGAAGGGGTCGTGGCCAAAAGCAAAGTGCTGGGCCTTCAGGTGTGCTCAACCAGAGCAAAACCTGCATTCCTGGAAAATAATGTTTATCAAACACCAGCGATGCAGCACTGAACTGTGTACAACACTGATGGGATCTGTGATTGAGTCTTTGTGATCCACCTTTCCCTCACCTGTTGCACCTTTTCATGCTCTTTGACACTGAATCAACCTACCTGCAAGGTGGATTTGAAGAAAAATGCCTGGACCCTTCCTGCCTCGCTGATGGTGCTGGGGACTCCCTGTTGGGCAGGACAGCAGCCCCGGGGATGGAGCCAGCCTGGGGACTCTTCAAGGGCTGTGGAAAAATACTGTGCACAGGCACTGCTCCCTGCGTGACATCTCCCAGCATCCTTGAGAGAAACTGCACCGCTGAGCACTCAGAGATGCTTCTGGCAGGGATGCATTGGGATCTCACCAGTCCTTTCTCGCATCCTTCCTTTGCCTGCAATATTTTTCCCTCTTTCATTTTTTCCCCCCTTCGATTTTTTCTCTTTTTGTCCGTGCCTGCTCCCAGCTTTGAGAGCCTGTGTTTTTTTAGCCTATTTAAATTGCCAAGCCCTTGATTTGCCGTTACTATTTTTGTGCCGGCAGCGCAGGGCTCCGGCCCGGCAGCGCCAGATGCTGCACCTCCACGTGCTGACACACGCCCCGCTGAAGCTCCTGTCTGAACAAACAAGGAAGATGGATGGCCGAGCGGGAGATCCGCTGACACAGCCCGTCTCCCTGGCTGCCTCGGTGGCACGCCGCCTGGCCCAGCAGCTCCCCACCACTCAACACAGCGCAGAGCGGCTGCTGCAATTACCTTGTTCATTTTTTCCCTGTTTATAAGAGACATTTCAACCAGCCCACTACCCCCCCCCTCCCCCCCCCACAGGGTGCATATTCTTTCTGGCAGTTGAGACCCAGCTGACCATTTCCCTGGATCGCATCCGTCACCTTCGTGTGGCACAGCTGGGCATTGGTGTTTTCCTTTTTCTTGCCAGCATCTTCAAACATCGTCAGGTGCTTTTGCGAGCGGCCTTCTCCCACCGCTGGCATCGCTTTCTGGGGAGCCACACGTCTCAAGCACAGGCTGAACAGAGCCTGTACGGGTTCTGCTCTCTCACATCACCTCCCCTTGGTGCACTGCATCGGCCTGTGTCCTCCCTCGCCGTGATTCCTGCAAGGCCAAAATGAGACTGATGCAAGTACAAGGGCTCCTGTGCCCTCGAGAGTAACCAGCACCTTACTTCGCTCTTTCTGCTTGCAAAGACAAAACCATCTGGAGGTTCCCAGTAAGGCAAAGGCACAGGAGTCACCATGTTCTCCAAACGCTAGCAAGTAGCAGGGACAGAAATGCCCAAACCCTATGCCTGGCTCTCCTGAGCCTTGAGTCCAATTAGTCATTTTTTATTTTCCCTTCATATGTTTTTCCAATGTAATTTGGAGCATGAGTTGTTAAGTTTCCCCAACAAGTGTTGCCATAGGAGCCTGTATTTGTTTAGGGTGGGGTACGGGCTCCGGCTGGGTGAGAGGAGGGGGCAGTTAGCCCTGGTAGGTGTAGTGAGAGACTGGGAGCCTCTCCTTCCCCATCCTGTCCCTGCCTCTGTCCTCCCCCCACCTTGCACGCAAGATCTGGAAATCGTTTCAGACCTGTGCAGCCAGGATGGGCAAACCTCCCCATAACTGTATGGAAACTACCAAAGCGACGGGTGTTGTTTTGCCAGTGAGTCATGACATATGGAGCAAAGCTCAAGGAAAAACTCCACCGCGTGGAAGGCTGCAAAAGCAAATCACACCCAGAAGAGCCTTCCCCTGCCAGCGGCCCTGGCCAGTCCCCTGACTGCATCCTGGCACCTGCCAGCCCCGACATCTCTGCCCTGGCCCTCCTGGTGCTCAAAGCTGCTTCGAGACTAAGAAACCTTCTTTGATCACAATCATTTAAGACCCACCTGATGCTTTTTAGCGGAAGAGGAGTGTTAACACTGTTGCCTTGAGGAAATTGCACCCTGGTCTCCTCTGGACGCAGTTTGTGGCAGCAACGATTGGAGTCAAATCCCTTCTTGTTTTTGAGTGAGCCACCTAACTCGGCTGTGCCTCAACTTCCCAGCTGCAGGAAGGTGTGCTCTTTCTACCGCTCTTCCGAGATCTTCCAGGCTAACGTGATCTCTCTGTGGCTGCCTGAATTTGGCCTGTGGCCTGTGCTGCTGATAGCAGAGACCAGACTTGGTGGTTTGCCATAATTCCTGCTGCTACTCTCTAAAGTGTTATTAGCCTGTGTTGAGCCCGTTTCTGTTCCTTGTGAGTCACAAGGACAAAAAGCCACATGGGTTCTCTGGTTTTGGCATGGTTTTTTCATGTGAATGACTGGTATTAGCACCAGGCCCACATGTTGGCTTTGGCACAGTGGGGGGTGCAGGGCTGTTGCCGTGCAGTGACATTTTCCAGCAGGCTGTCATTCAGTTTAAGGGTGCCACATGTGAATGTCCATCATCAAAGGCTGAGTCTGGGCATTTTTGGGAGTTTGGTTGTTGTTTGAGGCCAACCAGATCCAATGAAACAGGTCAGCTGCTTCCATGAACAATGGGATATCCAGGTTTCCACCAAGAGTCTTGTTCAGTCTGGAGAAGACTCTGTGGAGACCTTAAAGCACCTTCTAGGACTAAAAGGGGCTAGACGAGAGCTGGGGAGGGACTTTTGGCAAGGGCATTGAGCAATAGGATAAGGGGTAGTGGCTTTAAACCGAAAGAGGGTGGGTTTAGACTGGATATTAGGAAGACATTTTTGACTCTGAGGGTGGTGGGACACAGGCACAGGTTGTCCAGAGAAGTTGTGGCTGCCCCATCCCTGGAAATGTTCAAGACTAGATTGGACAGGACACCTGGTCTAGTGGAAGATGTCCCAGCCCGTGGCAGGGGTGTTGGAATGAGATGGTCTTTAAGGCCCCTTCCAATCAAAACCATTCCATGATTCCATGATTCCGATGGAAACTGTCCTGGAGGTTGGCCATGGTTGCTGGTACCAGCAAGTACCATCACCGAGCCCGAAGTGGAAGCAGCATTTCATTACTAATCACTCTGTTAACGAATGGATTCTCTGTCCTGTAGCTAGTTCAGCTGCTGCCTGGCAGTGCTGGTGCCTGTCTGTGATAAATAAACCTTGGCTGCCGACCGCTCCTGACGCCTCCTTGCAAGTGTTTCCCATGCACGCCGCTGGTCGCAGCCGGGGCACAGGACAGTTTTCCAGCCATCACCGGCTGCTTCCCAGCCCCAGTTGCTTGTTTCTCTTATCTGATCAGATGATTCATGCAACTAAACAGCAATAAACGGGTGTTCTGAATGGCTGCTCATGCCATTTAACATTTGGGACGCAATTCCACCATCCTCTAGCTGCTGCCCTTGGAACCCCCACTACTCCATCCACACCAGCTGGGGTATCTGGTGTCCTTTGGCTTTGAAGAAGGGGTTGTGTGTGGTGGAAGTGGGCACAAGGGGCCTTGCTGAGGACCTGGGACCTCTACTTCAGGGGGCAACCTAATGCTTTTGAATGACCTTTCACAAAGCCTCGTTCCTCTGCCTTAGCCCTTCCAAGCAGACGGCTGGTGTGACACCATCAACAACCGGGCATACTGCCAGTATGACGGCGGGGACTGCTGCTCCTCCACACTGTCCTCCAGGAAGGTAAGAGAGCACCTCCCGTGGCCTTGGCCAGGATCTCTGGATGCAGGGGTGACTGCTGCCTATGTTCTTTGGCTTTGCTGGCTGTGGAACTGAGCCTGCAATGTAATTCTCCCATGAACGGAGAACAAACCCATGATTTTAAACCAAAGCCAGCTGAAGCTGATGGACATAGTTGCACTGATTAAGAGTGGGGTTTGGACTCAGGCCAGTGTGATTGAAACCCCAGCCCTGCTCCTACTGAGGTTCGTGGGATTTCCTCTTGTTTTGGGAAACGAGTCCCAAAGAAATGACTTCCATAGGACATAGTGCTGAGCATGGTGAGTCAGAAGTCACCTTGTTGTGTAATTGAGCTGTCTCAGGGGATTTTTGGTATGGTCCACTGGCATCTGCTACAAGTGATGTTTTCTTCCCTCTCTGAGGAGGGAAGGAGGGAAGAATGGTGTAGAGGGAGCAACTTGGCGTTCGGGTTGCCCAGACCCTTCTTTGTCTCCTATCACAACCTTCCCTCCCACCTAACTTTCTATCCAGCATTCACAGCCCATTCTTCCTAATCATATCCAACAGCAAAACAAATCACAGGGCATGAAATAACTTCTCACTGCGAAAATATGTGAATTTGGATCTTCTCATCTTTGTTGTGGAGCTTGAATCATTTCTCCTTTCATCACGCATACATACACAGAGAAAAGGAAAAATAAAATCCTGGGAAGATCCACTTGAGATAGGAAAGAAAAGGCTTTACACCCAAGTGATGAGTGAAATCCCCACAACAATATCATGACATCTCGGAGCAAGGCATGGCCAAAATAAAGGATGGATTCGCAGTGGAAAGTTGGGGGGTTCAGTCCCATGGCTCTCAGGAGACCCAGACCCAGCTTGCATCCCCCACAGGTCCCAGATCTTTCGCTTGACAAGCCTCCAGCACATCTCTGTTAAGGCAGATGGAGAAATACAGGGTTTAAACATCAAAAAAATCCCCAAAGCACCCCAGCCCTTCCTTCACTGATCCAGTCTGTGAAAAACCAAATATGTTTTCACAGTAAGAAAAACTCCCAGCTCTGAGCCTGGTGTGTATAAAACCTCTGAAGGAAACTGTTTTCTCAGCTCCCACGGCTCCTTACCAGGCCACTGCCAACCAGGAGTCAGACGCTCAGTGTATGCCCTCCCTCCTTTCTCTGCTGCCACCAGCTACGGGGACACAGGCTTGCTCGGTCACGTGCAGTTGTTGTGGAGAAAGTAATGTGCAGTGAGCCTCCCTAGCTGAATGGGGTGTCTCAAAGCTGCACAGCTTGTGAGTGGCCCTAGATGGACCCACTGCCTGCCCCATGGAAGGCTGTTCCTGCTCACAGAGCCTCCATCCTGCCTGGCTTTCCTTAACCCACCATGCACAAGGACAATGCACCTACCCTGGCTCTTATGTCGGGCAGCGTGGAGGTCAGTTCTGCAGCTGGGAGCTTGGTTGAGTTCCTCCAAGAGCTGCAGGAGATGAGGCTGTATTATCTTCATGCTTTGCTGGAAGAGTCAGGAGGAGCTGGCAGGTCCACAGGCTCAGACATGGATGAAGGGGGTTTTCTGATAGGGACCAAACTTAAATCTAGAGGTGCCTCACCACTGCCAGCCCTAGTCTGAATGTCTTACACCCATCAGGGGCCGCTTGTGCCCAGGGTTTGACATCGGGGGCACAAGATTCAACCTGACCTTTGGCTGCAAAATTTGAAACACTTTAACAAAAAGGAAAAGGCTAAGGACAAAACTCAGCTAGGGACAGGTTGTATCAGAGCCCATTCCTCAGCGAGTGCAGAGCCTGGCCTTGCCAACAACCGGGCACAGCCCAAAACGTCTGTTTGTCCATAGCGGGGTGGAGAGGCCTTGCAGGGGTATGGGGGTGTCTCGGGGCAGGGGCTGAGATCTCCCTTTGTTCCCCCAGGTGATCCCGTTTGCTGCTGACTGCGACCAGGACGAGTGCACGTGCCGCGACCCGGCGGCCGAGGAGAACCAGTAGCGGCAGCACGGGGGGCCTCTCTCGGTCAGGCAGCGCCGCAGGAGCGAAGGGGCAGCAGCGGGGCCGTGGGGATGGCGGGGGAGCGTGAGGGAGAGCCGGGCAGGGGGATGGCGACGGCACACGGAGGGCTTGGGTCCAGGCCACCGAGGAGCCCAGGAGGGCAGGCACGTGGTCCCCTCCCCATCGCTGCTCCCTCCAGAACCCACGCGAGGGGCTCAGCCGGGGGTCTGGTGCCACCTCAGCCACACGCTGGGCTAGGGTCCACGCCGAGAGCCCAGGTGCTGCCACGGATGTTTGTCCTGGTCCAGCTCCTGGGTGTCTGTCTTTGCTCTGGATTTTGTCACTATTCACCCTTCTCTGCTGTACAGGCTTCTTTTAGCAAGGTCGAGGTAGTTGTGATCTCTCTGCAAATATTTAAACTTAATTATATCTATATACATATATATAATATATATATATAAATATATATTATATTTTCTTTGCTCTTGATGAAGCTGAGAAAGGATATCCTTTATCACACACCCATGCTGCTGTGAAGTACAAACCGTCGGGAAAAGCGCAGGTCAGGGCGGAAGGAGCAGGGATTTTCCCCTTCCTTGCTGAGAGGGAACTGGAAGGAGGACGGAGAGAGAAGCCAAACATCCAGGCCATGCCAGGAGAGAGCTCCCCAGGCATGGAGGCTCCCACCTCAAAGTGATTTGGGCATCTTGGAGGGACCGAGTTTTGCCCTTGGTATTTGCCAATGCTTTGCCTTGATCAGGATTCTGGGGTTGAGAAAAAAATGTTGCTGTGCCCTTGAATCATCCCAGTGAGCACAACAGATTCCAAGGGCACCGCAGGCATCCATCACACATTATTTTGGAGCCCTCTGGGCAGGATTATGTGTCCATGGGGATCACTGCATGGTCAATAGGAGCGAAGACTCACCGTGCTCCCTCCCTGT
This sequence comes from Mohoua ochrocephala, assembly GCA_013398855.1. Classification (NCBI taxonomy): domain Eukaryota; kingdom Metazoa; phylum Chordata; class Aves; order Passeriformes; family Acanthizidae; genus Mohoua; species Mohoua ochrocephala. The sequence goes on from VZTA01026990.1 coordinate 116,251, forward strand.
CTCACTCCCCCAGGCACTGCACACCCAACTGGATGTAGAGGCCAAACCAGCGTAGCTGTGTGATGCTTGAATGAAGGATGCTGAGGTGGTCCTTCTTCTCTTTCCCCCACGTCTGAGCTCCAACTGAGTTGTGTTGTCAGCAGCTCTCAGACGAGACTAGACCTTGTAACGCCAAAGGGACCAAAAAAAACCTGTCAGGAGACTTCGAGCATCATCTTTTCTCACTGAGATTTTCCTTAGCAGAAGCAGTATTATTATCCCTGTCCGAGCCCCTCACGCTGGACATACAGTTGCTGACTTCCAAGAGGCTCTTGCTCCTGTAGGCACTAAGTGAAAATCCGCAGATTCGAGTCTGGCCTCAAAGAAGACCAGCAAGAAACTCTGCCTCACATAAGTGATTCCCAAAGCTCAGCTTGGACCCAGCCGCAAAAAGGCAGCAATAGGGAAGGTGCCTGGCTCCAGCTGGGAGTATCACTGACGGTTTTGTGCTGCAAAGAGGCAGAGAAAAGGGATAGAAAGAGGAGAGGAGAGCAGAGGGGGGACCACAGAGTTGGAACGCATTGCCGTGTCCCCGGCTGAGCTGCAGGCTGGGACCAAAGGACTCCAGGCTGCCTGGCTGTGTCCTGCCTGCATGGCCTGTGCTGTTGGATACAGGCTTCAAGCCACCGTTTGTCTGGTGAGGAAGTGGTGGAGAGAGGGTGACACGGTGTGGAGAGACCGGGAATTTTCAAGGCGTCGTTTGGCTTCCACTTGCTCTACCCCGTGCTACTTTGTCAGGCGTTTCCTAGGGTTGTGTTTTACTGGAGGACCCGAGTAGGGGCAGAGGTGCTCGGTCATCCTTACCAGCATCCAGGCAGGACATGCCTTGTCCTTCTCCAAGCCCTTTCCTGACCCCAAGCATCCCCATCTACCTGGCCTAGGCAGGGATTTGAAGAGAGGTGGGGGACAATGAGCCCCATCTCCTCTTGCAGAAGGGACACTGACATTTCTGTTCTCATCACGCACAGGTGACAGCACCCCAAAATTCATTGTCAGTTGGGCAGATAGCAGCAATATTTTGTCAGATATCCACTTTTCAATAAAAAAAACAACCCTCAAGCAACCCAAGGAAATTCAAATAATAGTTGGCCCAACACCCCCAGGATATGCAGCTCAGGCAGTGCAGGAAAGGGGAGATCCAGGGGTCCCAACACAGCAGGAGTGGGGTTCTGGCAGCCCCCCACAGGTGGGGACAGCAGGGATGTGGGATGAGTGTGACACGCAGAAGCAGACTTTCGAGTCCCAGCATCTTGCCGTGACAAACCCTTCCCTGCCTGGTGTCAGCATTACGTGGATGCCTGTGTTCATATGCCAAATTTTGATCCTTTTGGCATGAAAATCCCGTTTTTTCTCTTTGCTCACCTGTGTGTGCAGGGAAGGGACTGGGCCCCATGGACAGGGGAACTGGGGGGTTGGGATGGGAAGTGCTGGCTTGGCTGGTAGACATTTGTGCTTCTCATGACCAGACAGCTTCTACGTACCGAAATATTGTTCTTCTATAGCAACACTGAGCGGTTTTTGTCCCCTTTAGGGTTTTATTCACAACGGAGGCTGCTGCTATTTTTATTTTTTTGTATTTGATAATTATTTTTTATAAAAATCTATGAAAAATAAATAATCTTCTCATCCTCCATCTCTTTTGCCTCCTTGATTCACCCAAAAGGGGGCCAGGGAGGGGGTTTGCCTGTCCCAACACCTTCGGTCTGACATATTCTCCTCTTCCCACACTATGGACTCTCCCAGAACAGTTGCAGCCCAGCTGGAGATTTCCTTTGGGTTTAGGGTTGTGGAGGGACACTCACCTCCAATGCCACCCCCCAGCTTAAGGCTGCCACCCAGGAAGCTTTTGCTGTGCCACCAGCTGCAAGAACACTTTTGCAGAAGGTCTTCTGCTGGTTATGCTACAAACTGGTCCAAGGCTGGTCACTTTTTGTAATTAATCCACTTAAAATGTAGGGAAATATGTGTGTGTGTGTGTGTGTGTGTGTGTGTGTGTGTGTGTGTTCACACCCCACCTCCCTGGGGAAGGGGAGCAGAAGGTGGCTCACACATGGCCAGAGGACCATGTGGTATCCTGGCAAGAAAGTTAAAACCCAAGACAATAAAGTTGCTTTAAGATTTGGGGATTTTTTTTCTTTGGTTTTTTTTTTTAAGTAACCAGGTAAACTTTGTACCTATGGGCTGAGAAACACCAAAAAGCCCTTGCCCCGTGTTTAAGCCCCACTCTTCTTCCTCCAGCCATCTCTGATGCTCCTCATCAGTCTTTTCTTCATGTCTGGTCTTTGCACAGGGACTCAGACCCAGAGGAGGAACAGCATCTCCTGGTGACATCAAATGTCCTCTCTAGGGCAAAGCTCCCCAAATCATGCACTCTGGAGAGGAGCCAGATTTGTTGAAAAGGAGTGGTCCCTGCTGCCACCTGCTTTCTGGGGATGAACAGGGACCCCTGGCCAATGCCAACCCTTCCAACACACACACACACACACACACACACACACGTAGTACCAAACCCTTCCTAAGAACCTCCCAATGTGCTGGTGACGCACTCCTTACAGCCCACTTCACCCTTTTTGGGGTGGCTTTCTCCAAACCCTCATGGATTGCAAGCCAGGAGACCCCTGAGGAGATTTTGTGATGAGCCAGCCGTGGTGAGATCTTCTTACACAGCAGTTTAGGCTTGCAGCTGCACACCCTGCTGCCACACAGACCCTGTCCTCCTCCTCCTCCTCCTCTTCCTCCTCTTCCTCCTCCTCTATCTCCTTACATAGCCACAGCTTATTGTGCAGTGAGCTGGTGGTTAACTGCATGGAAAATAGCAGAAGGAAAGTATTGAGTGTATTTTTAGCTTATTTTCCTGCAATTTAGCACTGGGAAAAGAAAAAAAAAATCAAGTCATTCCATGAGACTTGATGAAGTCTGGTTTCCTATGGATTCGTGTGCTACAGCCCCTAAATTCCCCCTGTGTCCTCCCAGGTGTCCTGTCTGTCTGCCTGCAGCAACCCCAGGCTCTCCCTGGGTCTTCCACCCATCTGGCAGGGCAGGTGGCAACACACACTGGGCTTGGCCAAGGGACCTGCCCCTGTAGGTCCTGATGGCCTGACCATTAGACACAACACTGCACTCTAAGTGGCTTTTGGCATCCTTTGCAGACCTCACCTCTGTTCAGGCACTGGTTTTCACATTCTTTGTGGGACGTCAGTACTCATGTTGCTGCTAGTCCTCTCTGAAAAGTGCCAGACGGACTAGGACATTCTCCAGGGGTGGCTGACCACCAGACAGCACCACCCCCTCCACCTTATATACTAAAAGAATGGCTAAAGGAAGCTTTTTTGGACTCTTGCTTCCAAGTTCCCAGCCTCTGTGGAGGTTTGCAAATCAAGGGCTGAGAGACCCTTGCCGAGGATGCCTAAATAAATGCAGTTTTTGCCCCAAAGGGGACTGGAGACATCTTTACCTTCCCACGTCCGGCAGAGCAGGTGGGCAAGGCGAGGTGCGGGACACGGCTCCGTCTGTGTGTGCTGAGTGCTTTGGGACTTGGCTAACCCAGTGGGCAGACGGGCTAATGCTAAACTGGTGTGAAGACTCACCCGAGTTCAAAGGCTGGGAGTGTTTCATCTGCAACCAAAGATGACATCAACTGGACCAAAACTATAAACAAACACTCCAGTTTGCCAGAGCCAGGGATTACTAACAGCTCCGTTTAATAGTCAGTTAAATTATCATCTGGAGTTTTACATAGTGTTACAATGATTTTTGTTGCTGTTGTTTAAAACCTTTTTTTTTATTATTCTTTTTTTTTTAAGTAATCCAGAAGGGTTTTGTATTTCTTGCCACATGGCTATCTCACCCTAAAGCACCCTACTTTCAATCTACAGTAGTAAAACGTCACATTAGAGTTTTAATAGAACATCAAGGAACATGAATTGTAGCCATCTGTGTAAAGAAAAGGACCAAACCGTCTTTATATGTTAAATAACTCCACGACAAGTAAAAGGTAGTAATGCTATTACAGGGGTACGGATGCAGCAAAGAAAAGTTAACGACCCAGAGGTTCATCTCAGGTGAATGATTGCTCATTAATTCAGAAATTAAAAAAAAAAAAAAAAAGAAAGGGCAGGGGGGTGAAGGAGGTTGCAGAAATGGTTGGAAAACAGTTCTTGTCCAGTTTTCATGTTGCTGGCAGCTTGGGAAGAATCGGGAGTCCAAGAGAGAAAATACTGTGCAGGCCCAACAGAAGGACCCTGCAGCAGATGGGGATGGTGTCAGCTCTGCAGGGAATCACAGAGTCATGGAATGGTGTAGGTCGGAAGGGACCTTAAAGCTCATCTAATTCCAACCCTGCTGTCATGGGCAGGGACACCTTCCACTGGACCAGGGCACACCTGGTTTGGGTGAGCAAGCCCCACACAGCACATCTCACCAAGGCCAGGTCTCCAGCCATGGTGCAGCCCCCCACGGTGGATCAGTCTGGTCCTCCATGGTGGCTGCTGGCATTTGTCTGAGATGGACTCGAGTGGTAGCTGAGAGACTTGAGCAAGAAAATCCAAGCTTGGGCAAGGCTCTGACTTGCAAAGCCAGAGTGAGGAAACCGAGGAGGAAGCCCTCACAAAGCCAGGGTCACGGTGAAAATGGCCCCACAGCCGTGCCACGCTGGCAGGCCCTGCCAGCACGGCAGCTGCAGGGGCACCACGGTGGGCAAATCGGCAGAGCGCAGCCCTGCCAGCAGCCTGCACAGTCCATCATGGGATGAGGATGCTGAGCCCCATCCAGCTGTGTAAGGGTGCTGCCAAAGGACTTTGGAGGGGTGGCTTTCCCCTCACCCTCCAAATCCCAGCCCATGGGGAAGCCGGGGCCCAGAGAGCAGAGTCTGGCCCAGCTGGATGATGATGATGCTGCAGGGCTTTGGTTGCCCATGCAAGGGCTTTGAAGTGTCAGCACAGAAGCAGAATAGAAATATCTGCAGAGCCTCAGCGTAAATCTTGGGGCCAGATGAAAAAGTAACCTAGGCAGGTGTGAATGCATGGGGTGTCCAGGGTTTTCCTGGCAGCGTCACAGCGAGCGGCTGGCAGACGGCGCTGCTCCCGTCCTTGCTGCTGCACCTAGCAAGCAATAAAAGAGAGGAATCTGCTACCCAAAGGAAAACAGTCTGCATTTCATATAAAGGCCGTGTACACGGTATTACTTGGCGAGAAACCAAGTCTGGGCCAGAGCAGCCTTCGTTCAAGCATCCCTTCGAGGCATTGAGCAGAGGTGCCCTTTGCCCGGGCCTGGATGGCTGCCCGGCTGGAAGTTAAAAGTTGTCTCAACATCTGCTGGGATAAGCAAAAGGACAAACAGAAGTGTCTTGGCCAAGAGTCTCTCGCTGGCTGAAAGGAAAAGGAGTGATGACGCAGTACAGATCACCTGCCCATATATACCTGTGCGTGGAGGTGGCACTGGTCCTGCTCTGAGCCCTAAGCACTTGGCAGCATCAGGCACATCAAAATATAAGGACAAACATATGAGAAAAAGCCAAAAGGATCCAGGAGACTTCCTTCTTGCACAGAGCAGACATTTGTCTGATGACCCCTGCTAGACACATTCATTACAGCAATGATACGGGCATGCCCAGGTCATACTGACTGCTAGAGGCTGCTCCCAGCAGCTCCCCAGTCCAGGCCAGCTGCCCCTGGAGAGAGGTCTGCCCATGAGAAGGAAAGAGCAAAGCACTGTGTGGTCCTGCAGGGAGACACTGAACTGCTGTTGAGAAAATACAGTGATGCAGCGCTGTCGGCAGTGTCCGGGCGCAGACCGCAGCCGCCTCCCTCTCAGCACCACGCAAATATTCAAGCCATGTCCTTGGCAGGTAGGAGGAGGAATGAGGCAGAAAATCATATGAGACAGGCTGAAGACTATTCCTGCCAAGACTGAAAGAAATGAAAAGGAAATTTCTCTCTACAGGCATCGTAAAAATCCCACTGTAGGGCTCCGGTCTTGTCCAGATCAAAGGTGCGCAGCTGGCAAGTCTGGAGCTGCCTCCTCTGCAAACCAGGCAGGAAGCTGAAGCTAAAAAGAACCTGTTTTCTGCCTCCAACACCATCAGCAGTGACAGGGATTTGGAGAATCGTTTGCTCCGAACCAAACCCAGTGTCCCAATACAACCCCAGCTCTCTGGCTTTGAAAAAAAAGTTACCCGAGGAAGAGGCAGATGTGAGCCTGAACACGGGCAAGCAACTCCCTCAGAAGCCTGTCCTCCATGCCTCCTCTGGGACCAGAACCTTCAGGACCATCCTGCACCACGGCATTGGGGTATCCTGCATCCCTCTCCCCTCACCACGCAGAGCCTGGGCTACACCACAGATACAAGTGTCTGGTGCAGAACGTCTTGTCTGTGCCACCTGGCTGCTGCTCCCCTACCTGGCTTCTCCTCAGCAGCAGCTTGACGTTGCTTCAAATTTTTTATTATGGTGGGTAAAAAAAAAAAAAAAGAAAGGATTTTAAAGTTGACTTCCTAGGAATGTGGTCCCTCAAGAAGAAAGCTCACGATGTCCAGCTGACCATTGGCTCTGAGGCCAAGTTGCTTTTGTTCTGGAGGACTCTGCATCTTGGAGCACATGTGGGTTTTGACCATGGCAGAAGAACCTGAGGAGATGGGGTCACAATGCCCCTGTCTCTTTGCCCCAGCTGATGACACCACACCAGCTCTGCCCATCAACGGCACCCAGACCTCATGCTTTACAGTTGCAAAAAACCCCATCCCCATCCTGTTGGCCATCCAGTGGCTGATTAGCTCAGCCATAACCATAAGCATCTCAACCTGACCTGCAAGCCCTGCCTCCATTTTGCCTGCATCACCTGCTCTCCCATCCTGGCTGTGTCACCATGTTTCTCCTGTGACCGGTGTCCTCCACCCTTGGGGACAGTCCCCACAGCCAGGGCAGGGATGGGGCAGGAGAAGAGGGCTGTGCCCTCCCAGCCTGCTTTCTCCACCAATGCTGAGGAACCTCTTGGCAAAATGAATAAAACAAAACCAAGAAAACTGGGTCCCACAAGACTTCTAACTAGAAAGGCTTTTGGCCAAGTTGAAGAAGAAACTAATACTGAATCAGTCCTGCACAGAGCAGCTGGATTTGCTCCCCAGTCCAAATTCTTGACTCCAGAAACATCAGTGACACCCTCCCCCTCCATGGGTCCATGTGTAAAACCCTCAGAAATGCCCACGGGAAGGCCAGCCTGAGAGCAGGTGCCCAGAACCCTCAGTAGTCCTTGTCACCATAGTCATTGTAAAGGACGCTCAGCGTCTGCTCCTCGCACGTCTTCCTGAGGTCCCGGCTGAGCTCCGACCAGTCGAGCCCATAGGGCTTGATCTCGCTGTAGCGGCAGGCGAGGTACTTGAGGGACGAGCGCTGGAGGCTGATCTTGGGCTCCTGCAGGAGGCCATTGCACCAGCTGCTGAGGTCCCCCAGCTGCGAGAGGATGAGGCCAGCCTTCCTGCAGCGAGGGCGGGCAAGGGGAGATGCCAGGGGGGCGACGGACAGCGAGGGGTGGCAGGAGTGATGGAGACACCACGGAGAGGATGGCGGGAAGGGTGGGAGGAATGTATGAGGAGAGAAAAGTAAAGAGAGTTAAGGACACCATGGGAGCTCCTTGAGGGAGAAGAGATCATGCGAGAGCAGCTGAGTGGAGCCTGATGCTGCCAGGACAAGGAGGGATGGTGGGGCTGGGGGGACACACCATCCCCAAGGCAGCACTGCAAGCTAAATCCATGTGAGAACAGCCCATACCCGGGGCAGAGATGCCCATGTCACCACGGCAGTGCTGGACCTCCTGCACTGGTCTTGGGACTCACACTTCCCTGTCCCATCCCCTCTTCTTCCACCCTGTATCACTCACACAAAAAGACCAGGTTTGCTGAGAGTTTATTGAGGAGACAGTCACAGGTGTGGCTGTGAAACCCCCAGCACCCCTTGGAGCGGACATCACCGAGGACTCCAGTGCCACCACCTGTCACTGTTGCAGCTACTGGACCCCAAATATAACAGGATGGGAAACTGGGAGCCAATAGCACTGTAGGCAGTGGGGATAAACGTTAAAAGGTGTCAGGCATGACATATATGGCCAGCCCAGAACAGTGTCACCATGTGTGTCCTCTCCATTAAGTGTATGTGCTACATATTCAGGAGCTATGCTGGTCACTCATGGCTTGGTGCAGGACATAGAATCACAGAATGGTTTGGTTGGAAGGGACCTCAGAGATCATTTTGTTCCACTCCCCTGTCCCATGGCAGGGACACCTTCCACTTGACCAGGCTGCTCCAAGCCCCAGCCTGACCTTGAACATTTCCAACAACTTCCCCAGCGCCAGAAATGCACAGTACTGGGACCAGCATGCCAGGATACCACTGAGGATGAGGGAGATTTAAGAAAAGAAAAATCCAAGTCAGAATGTCATGCCTGGCTTGTGAGGGTCCACGTGGAAGGTTGAAGGTGAGATAAAAATTACCATCCGCATAGGATGCGATATCACGAGGCATACATACAGTGAACGACACTCCTGCTACACGACTCATAATGTTCAGTAACAGTTTAGGAAACGTGTCCTACAGGACACCATGGAATATACTGGGGTGTACATCAAACACATCCCAAAAGCTCTGAGAGAGCAAGGGTTGTGGCAGAGCTCCTTGGTTCTTCGCATGTGCATTTTGCACCTTCCCGGTGTGGAGAACAAGACGAGTCACTGCAGCAGCAGTCTGTAAAGAGCCACAACCCAGCCAAGGAAGCCTTGAGAGATGGTCAGGTGACAGAGGGAGAGGAGGTCCAGGATGAATCCATCTTCTGCAACAGACATACAGCACACCCAGGGCATCATAGCCTCAGTGCAGGCTTGTCCTGGTAGTGAGAAAGTGCTAAATTACCAACCTCTTGTATTGGATGAGATATTGGAAGAGCACAGAGGATCGTGGCCAAACATGATCTAAGTTGTGTTCTCTTCTTTTCAAATTTGTCCTCTTAAAATTGTGCTTCTAATGTTTCCGTCGAGAAAATCAGTTTGTACAGATAAAACACGTTGTGTTCATTTTAAACTTGTCTCACACTTTGGGTGATCTCCAGGGAATCTGGCAACTGTGGGGGCAGTGGATTCAAATGAAGCATCTCGAAGGTATCTCACGTGCCTGGAAACCCAGACAAAAGTTTAAGTGTCTGATGAGCTGGGATAAGTTTCCTACCCAGCTACAAGGTCAGTTGGTGGGTTAGAATAGTCAGAGAAGAGAAGATACATCCCCCTCGATAGCTTTAACTCGGCATCTGCTCAGCCCAGAACAGGCAGCAGTCACAAATCATGATTCTGAAGGAAAAACAATCACATTCTTACTGGACATTCTTACTTAGGATAAGCAGGGTGGGCTGGTTTGACAGCTCAAGGGTGTGTGTACGAACCACAAAGGCACATCCCCTGCCTCTCCACACCTCCCTCCAGGCCAGGTACACCATGGGAGAGCTGCTTGGAGAGGAATTTATTCACCCCAAGTCCAGCCAGAGCCAACCTTGGCTTTCCTGGAGAGCAAACCTTTCAAGGTTTGGATGTGGCTGCAGCTCCAAGGGCCCAATCTGGAGCCACTGAAAGGTTGTCCAGCTCTGCAGCCACATGGCACCTGCCACCCCAGAGCTCATGTCCAGGGCATGCCAGAGAGGCAAAGGTGCTTAGCATGGTGCTGGCTCTGGAGACAGCCACCCAAGCTGGCCAGCCATTCGAAAATAGCCAAGCTCTCACTTGTCTCGGTCTCTGACACCTAAGCAAGGTGCCACGAGTGCCTCTCTTCCTCCAGCATTACAGGTACCCTCACGGGAATGTCTAATATGATCCCACAGATTTTGGCTCAAAGCCCATGGGCACCACCAGACTTCACCAGGCTTTGCATCAAATCCATCTTCCACTTACTGCTTGCTTTTTTCTCCATTTCCTTTCCTTATGCAAAGACCAAGACTCTCTGCATTCCTTCTCGGACCGTGAGGGAGCGATTTGCTTTCATAGCCTCAGACAAAAGTTATCTGTGCACTCAGGACAAGTTGTGCTTCTTCGGTCCAGTAGCAAGCACTGCCAAGAAGGGAGCTGAGAGCACCCCAAATGAGCAGAGTAGGAGGTGGCCTGGACGTGTGGAGGAGGAGGGACATGGTAGAGTCGGTCGCGTGGGACCACATCCACGACTTCAAAGAAGCATCAGTAACAGTCAAACAAACACTGTCTGCTGGCTAAATAATGTCATCTGCAAGTGATTTGTCCTGTCACCACCAGTCTGGGTGCTTCGCCCTCGCAGACGATCAAACAGGAGGTCTGCTTTCCAAGATTTGTCATCACCAGAACCCGCTGCAGCTGCCTAAATGCCTCTTTCCAAGTAGCGCGAGCTGCAAACACTTCATCAGCAACTTGCGTCATCCTATCCTAAGCGCTCCAGCATTTCCAGAGGGTGCAGTTAACCCTCTGGCTCGTAGATCCACGCAGCAAATGGTATCACGTGGGTAATTCAGTGGCATTTCTGGCTGCTCCGTGCCAATGCACCTCTGCCTCGCGGGGCTCAAGGAGGCAGCTTCCACCCCGTGTTCTGGCTGGTCCTCGGTCTCCACGCTGGGGCAGAGAGCAGCAGTGGCAACACTCAGCCTCAGCGATGGCAGCGGCTCTGTGACGACTCCAGTCTGTCACGTAAGGAGTTTTATGTGCTCCTCATGCAAATCACCACAACAGATGTCAGATGGTCTGTGCAAACTGGGGCTGGATTTCACATCTGGAAATGGAGACAGAGTGGCATCACCACAGCTGGGATCGAGACAAAGGTGAGACATAAGTCCAAGCCTGCTGATCCCACTCGGTGTCGGGGGAATGAGGCAACCCTGGGCAGAGGAGTTGCTGGGAGCCTCTGCCCTAAAAATTTATTAGCACACAAATGGGAAAAGGGGAAAGAGAAGAGACCCCAGCTTCGCTCCAGGGCATGGAGGACCTCCTAGGAGTTTCCCACCAAAGCTGTACCAGGAGACAAGTCCAAGGCACTAAGTGCAAGACAGGCACAAGCTACTTGCTGAGTCTCTCTGACTGCCTAGCAGAGGTTTGGAGGACAGAGAATGTACATGGAGAATCTCCTGTCCTCTGCTAGAAACACACAAGTGATCACCTGGAGAAGCAGGGCTGGAAGACAGATGGCGGTGAGACCAGCAAGAGGAGGTGTGGGGCACGGTGTAAGGTGGAGGCCATGAATTTCATGCTTAGGAGCTCTTGTTGGCGTACATTTGAAAGTAACACTGATTTCCAGATGAGGTCACAGCTCTGGTTCTTTGGAGGCCAGATGCTATGAAACACCACTGCAGCCCACGCAATCTCTCAGCCCAGCTTACTAAACTGACTGGAAACATCTACGTTACTGGGAAACCACACAGACTAAAGCAGATGTGGAAGGACATGGGGAGCATGAAGGAACATCTGGCTATCTCCACAAGCCTGGGGCATTCTCAGGCAGCTCGAGGGGCTTCAGTGACCTGGAAACGCCTGAAGAGAAGGCATGGTCCTCACTCAGGCACAAAGGGACTTTCAGACAGGAAGAGCACAGGACAAGCTCCTCCAAAACCTGCTGTGGAAGCTCAGCACTGCCTGGGCACCAAAAACACTCGTGTCACCCCCACACAACCACAAATGTGGATCAAAAGCAAGGAAATGCACAATTCAGACCTAAAGTCAGTCAGTCCTCTGCCTGCTGGGGACCACGAGTTGACAGAGTTCAGCACACGGAGGTGCATTCAACTCAAGCCAAAGCCCAGGAAAAGGCAGAAAGCAGAATCCAATCTCCATTCCTCAAAGGTGCATTATTTTTCCAAGACCTTCTGCCTTTTTGCCTGTGGCATCAGCTACCAAGGAAAAAAGAGAATCCCATCCCTTTGCCACTCTGCATAGCATGAGCACACTGGGCCAGACTCTAGACACAGTATGGGGCTGATGGGATGGACAAGGATGTTGGGTAGACAACGGTCAGCCACTTTCCACCTTGTCCTATGTTAATGGTCCTTGCATGTGCACAGCATCCAGCAGAACAGAAACCCCACTGTGACACTCTAAGGTCTATCATCCATCGTCGTATCACGAGATTTGCTAAAGAGATGCCTTCCTGGTGACCAATATCCATGAGGGACAAGCCTGCTGGTGGGCAGGCCTTCCTGCCCAGCCAACTCAGCTCCCGAGCCTACCTGGGCCCCAGCTCATCTTCACAGCGCCAGGTGAACTCCCCAAAGCTCTCGTAGTGCTGGTTGTAGTGGTAAAGGACTCGGTGGAGGCTGGGGGAGCCCAGGTCCAGCAGAGTGTTGTAGGCTGTCTGCTGCTCCTTGCCGCTCGTGTAGCCGTTGAAGAGGTTGTAGATCTTGTCTGCTATTTCTGGGCAGAAGGACAGGGGGTGTTCAGCGGGGGGCAAGGAAAGGCATGAATAAAGCCCACCAGGGCTGAAGCTCACTTCTAGGGAAACCAAGACCAGAACCAAGAGTTGTCCACTGAGTTATGATTTATATCGTATCAGGACGAGGTCCCAATGGAGGAGCAACAGACTAGATGGCATTCCCTGGACTCAGTCCAGGTCAGCTTCCCACAATTTGGTCTAATTAAGAAAATAAGTGGGTGGTGCCATCAGGTAGCGTTAGTGAAACACCGTTTGTTCACTTCTGCTTTCAGAGAGGGCGTACGCCTCCTGCAGCCCCCCATCTCAGCCCTCCACACCACGTGGCAGCTCCTGGGCCACTGTGAGTGAGAGAGGTGTTACAGCCAGGGCACGAGACGTGTATGGGAACATGCTGGAAGGGGGAACTCCCTGTCGTTGGTCCCAAGCCTCATAGTCCAGCAGCTCCCTCCCTCTCACCTTGAGCTTTCACATCATCTACCACAGGGCAGGGCGTCTTGACCGTCACATCACTGGACCTGGAACGTCTTCCTGTGTTGTCAACTCCCCAGAGCGTGAACCTGGACGAGAAGGGAAAAAAACAAAGCTCTGGGCTCCCAAGACCTTGTGGAAATAGGCAGCATCCCACAGGCAGCATCAAACAGGATGAGCACAGTCAGGGTGTCGGCACTGCCACAGGCAGTGGGCACTCACATGTAGGTGGTGTCGGGCTCCAAGCAGCGGATGATGAGGGAGATGGTGGAGGAGAGTCTGTCAGGCACTTGGGCTGGCATGGCACAGGGTGACTTGGCACCAGAGATGATGTCATCCACAAAGCTCAGCACCGTCTCTAGGGAGAGAGGGGAGGATGTGCCACTGGTGATGACACAGGTGTCCCCGGGGCTGTGGAGAGCCTGTGCCTGCTACCACACTGCCTGGTGCCAAGGGGGACCAAGGCTAATGCATGAAGTTGGAGTAAAGTTGGATGGACCCATTGCTTTTCCAGCAAAGTTCAGCCCTATGGTATGGAGCTGCCCCTTCTGCAGCATGGTGGGCAGGAGAAGGGCTGCTCTCTCTTCCACAGGACATTTGACTTCAGCATCCCCTTGCAAAGAGGAGACAGAGGCTCTCTTCTAACATCTCCATCCCACTCTCCCTAGAGAAGCAGTGGAGCCCCCACTCACCTGTCTCCACCTTGGAGTGGTCCATTCTGTCGGTGACCTTCTCCTGACGGAGGAGGTAGTCGACGATCTGCACCCCAATGGGGGGCTCTGAGTGGCCCCACTCCAGTACCACCAGTGTGCTGCTGGGCTCATGTTCAGTGGAGAGACGCAGGCTGGGGGACAATTTGTGCATTACTCTCTCACAACAAAAGGGATTCAAAGCCATTAACTCACAGGAGACAGCAACCTCAGGAGAGAAGTGACTTCCCCTCCCTTTCCCCCCCTGGCTCTGGGCATGTTGGTCCAAAGGACTCATTCCCTGGGGTTGCTTTACCGGGGCGGCTCCACAGCCAGCTCTGCAGTGCTCAGCTGAACTTAGGAAAGACACTGCAACTCTGTACTCTCCGCCTCATTTCCAGGTCACCCATCAGTTTGCAAACCCATCCCATAAAGGCACACAGCCCCACCACCTCCTGCCACCACACTGCTGGCCATCACCACCTCTTCACAGACCCACCGCACCAAAAAGCCACGCTGGGCGCACGTGGAGACCTACATGGGGTGCGGGAGAGGCGCACAGGTGGGCAGCCCGTCAGCCCCGAAGGCACTCGAGTCACAGCGGCACCAGTCCTCGATGACATCCCCACTGCCTGAGCACCACAGCAAGCTCATGGTGGCCTCCTGCAGGAGCTGGGAGAGAGGAGAAGGGGTTGAGCACCAGGCAAGTGAGCTCCCATCCCACCACCACTTGTGCCAATGTTCATCCATCCCCTGGTGGGTTCAGCACCATCCATCCACCATGGAGAGCAGGGCTGGCCAATGGCTAAGGGCTGCCACGGCTTGACATGATGCCATCTGGGCAAGCTGCCTCCAAAGACAACCACGACGCTGTCCTGCCACCCCTCCCGCCCACACCATCACCCCCAGCACGTGGCTCCTCACCCGCTGGGTCTGGTTGTTGGTGACCAGCTCGTAGAGGGGGGCTGCCTTGGTGACCTCCAGCAGGATGGGCTCGGCTGGCACGTCGGGGCTGGAGGCGGCGTGGCAGAGCGGGCAGGAGGAGGGGCAGCGCCCGCGGCTCTGGCACTCCATCCGCACGCCGGCTGCCATGCGCTTGGTGCCAGACTCCGAGAGGCTGGCGATGTACTCGGGGAATGTCAGCACCTTGGGGTCCCGCTCCCGCTCCTCTGACTCATCTGAGGGGGAGTTGCCTGGAGAAGGGGGGAAAAAGTGACACCAGGGTGGGCTCCAAGCCATGGATAATGGAATATGAGGGGGCTGGAACTCTGCCTTCCACCCAGGAGAGAGGCAGCGCTTCCAAAGAGCCCCCTGTATCCTTAAGAGCTGTTTGCTCTGTAGGGATGAAATGCTCACTGGTCTTCAGAGGGGGAATCAGGACTGAAAAGCCCACCCTGGCCTCTGTGCTTGCACGTCCCCTGGTCTCCCAGTGCCTCAGTTTCCCCAGCCCCATCCCTTCACCTGGACTGGGACACAGCACCCTTGCAGCAGGTCCCCACGAGAGGGAGCCTCCTTCATGTGGCTGGAGACTCGTGAAGGACCTGCATGGGCCCCTTCACGTCACACTGGCTCCCCACCAAAGCCCCCCGCCGAGCCGCTCTCCTGCAGAAGCCCTCCTGGCCCTACAGCTGATTTCTCCACTCCTCTCCTTCCTTCGGATCCCAACCACAACTGATGTGACAGAGCACTTTGGAGGCCAGAGACAGAGAGTGTCAGACCAGGGGGAACAGCAGTGATGCTGACCTGCTGCCCTCCCCACAAAGGTCTGCAGTCAGCAGCACCGAAGAGCTCGGAGTGAGCAGGGAAGACTTGCCAATGCCTCATGATGCCCAGAAAGCTCCTGAGATGGCTGCAAACCCGCCAAGCCCCCCTCCAGCCCCTCCAGCCCTCTTACACTCGGTCCCCACGCAGGGAAATGGAGATGGGGAGCAGGTTCTACCCTGCCAACCCTCAGGTGACCCTGCAACCTAACAGGCTCAGAAAACAGCTCTGCAGCAGGAAAGCATGGACGCAGTCTATGCTCTTCCCAGCTGTGCACAAAGATGCCTGGCACTGGGTGCCACTGTGTCCCCAAGGCACGGGGCAGTGAGCCAGACCCGGTACTCAGTGGCCTCTTCTCCAGCATTCCCACAGCAGGAAATATTTCGGCACAAGAGGAACAGTCCTTGCACAGAAGTCAAAAAGGTAAAATCTGCCCATCGCTGCTGCGCCCTGGGTAGCATCACCCCGCCATGGCGAGCCTTGCCGTGACAGGAAACGGTGCTTTGCACACAAAACCCCTGCCAGAGGATGTCCCTGGATTTATACAGCAGAAAGAGGGGCCTAGAGGGACCATTCAAGGTGGGTGGTGGGGTTGGAGGAAGCTGAAGGATGACCAGGCAAAGCCTCACCCCCAGGCCATCACTAGTGGTGACTTGGTACGGGCTGGCTGCTGTGGGGAGCCACCATGGAGCATGTCCATGGCTCAACGGGAAAGGCTCCCTATAGCAAGGATTTGTGGAGGAACGGGCCAGCACTAGCCCATCCTTGTGGCTCCTGCAAAGAAAACAAGGCTGTTAAAACAAAACCTGTGACACAAAAGTGTTGCTCTGCTCCCCCAGGAAGCTGGAGATGGATCACTTCAGGCTGGCTGTGAATTGCAGCTTAGCAGGCACTGAGGAAAAGCAGGGGAATGATTTGTCTCTTGCAATTTCTCAATCAATATCCAGCCCCTGACGTTTGCAAACAAAAAGCAAAGGAAGGAAAGTGGCAGGTGCCAGAGTGAAACCGAAATGTGATATTGTGGGTGGAAAAAGGCTGCCAGACCTAAAAAGCCTCCAAGCAGGAAAATCAAAGAGGAGGAAATTGCAGGAGAAAAAAAGAAGTACTTGCAATCAAGAGGTGCTACATCTGGAGACAGCCTAAAGCCGAAACAGCAACGGGTCTGTACTCTTCCTGGTGGGCTTATGAGCAAGTCCAGACTCCAGGAGGCCTGAGCCCACAGGATCCAGACTCAGGCTTTGAAAGAAGCCCTTCCCACACGAGAGCCCTGGGGACATAACAAATGTCTCTGTGGCTGGGACACAGCAAGAGCAGCACCATAGGGATGGTGCCAATACTGAGAATTAGGAAGCTTCATGATGTGTCTGTCATGGTGCCTGTGAGCTCCAAGATCACACTGCTTGCACCTGGGAATCCCTGGGCAGGAGCAGCAAACCAAGATCATCTAAAAAGCAGCAGCTCTGCTCAGCATTCCCCCTGTCCAGGCTTGGGAGCTGGCTCTGGTTTGCTGCCCAAGCCTGGATGCTGCAACCCACCATGCCCAGCACAAGCAGGAAAACGCCTGCAGGCAGCTTTGCTGAGGCCAGCACACACAAGAGATCACAGAATCACAGAGCCTGAGAATAGTTTGGAATGGGAGGGACATTAAAGACCATCTCGTTCCAGCCTCCTGCCACGGGCAGGGACACCTTCCACTAGCCCAAGTTGCCACGGTCCTGAGGACAGATGGCGGCAGGCAGGAGTTAGGCTGCCCCAGCGTTTGTAAAGCTGCCATTCCAAGCAGGCACCACCTCCTCCGCTGGGGATCCCTCACGGCTCACTGCAGCCAGGGCACCGGAGGGTATGCAGCAGTGCCAGGTGCCCTCTGCACCACGATGAACCTCCCAGCTCCTAAATGGTTCCCGGGCACTGAAAGCACAGCGCTGACAGCCCGGGAGAAGGAAACACATTGGAGGGAGAAAAGTCTGGCTGCGGGATGCAAGTGGAACAGAGTAGATATGGCAGAGACAAAAGGAAGGAAAGAACAAGAGTAAAGACAGCAGTTAAGTCCAGACTGAGGCAGGACGGCTTGGTGGGATTGGTGCACTTGTTTTCCATCTCCCTGGGGCTGTGGGTATTGATCTTTCTTTTTGGCCTGGACCAGTGCCTGCTGCAATCCATAGGAATCCTTCGGCCGGCTCCAAAGGGTGCGAGAGCAGGGTGTAAGTGAGACAACAACGTGAGACGCAGTCCTGGCACAGGCTGGACACTTTCCTTGCTGTGCCAAAAGCAAACCCCGCTTCCCACTCCCATGGGGTGGCTGTGAGTACCCTTCCCAAAGATAAGCAGGGCTCCTGACGCCTTAGGTTTTAACTTCTATATTTCTCAAATCCTGCCCTGCCTGGTGTGTGACTCTGAAGTTCCTCGTGGCCTGGGAGCTGCTGTTCTCTCCTGCTGCTCACACACAACAAACCTCTGCAGGCTCCCACTCCAAGGACACCAGGCCCAAAATGTGTCAACTCAAAGCCTCTAAAGGGGGGCAAACTTGGGGTAATTCCATCATGAAACTGAGGTGATAATTGGAGAATTAACCCTGATATGCAAATGAACCAAACTTATCAAAGTGTGAAGAACCCGTGAGCCAGGGTCCATCTTGGGTGGAGCCTCTGGACTGCCCAGGGTGCGCCTTTGAAGGCCCTTCAAACAAATACCTCCTTTTATTCTCTTATTCTTGTCTGGTCTCTGTGTTTTAGGTGGCCACTCAAGGCATCACTCCTACCTTTGCTGATGTCCTCATACTCCAGCCAGAGCTGCCGCTGGACCTGCCTGTTGGGATACCAGATGGAGCAGGACTCCTCGAAGCCGTACACTGCCTCCTGGATGTAGTGGTTGCCAAACTGGTCCAGCAGCGCCACGAAATCTCCACGGGAGGTGGCTCCATCCAGAGAGTGGAGTGCATTGCTGAAGGCTGGGAAGGAGATGGAGGAGATGCTCAGTTCCCAGAGCCCACCAAGCCCTTGCCACCTCCCTACACACTTGCGATGGGCAACCAACCTTTGAGCCCATCACCTGCCAGCAGAAGGCTATGTCACCTCTTGCCATCCTTTCTCCCCTTATTCCCCCTGGCCCTGCACACTTACACTGGGAGATGGTCATCTGGTTGAGCCGGACATGGTACATGACGGACTGCACCTTCCAGTGCTGCAGGAGCGGGTACCCGGACACCTCGCTGAAGTTCACCATCCCTGCCAGAGAAAGGACACAGGGACTCAGTGCCACTGCCCAGCCATACCCCAGCCCCATGAGGATGGTTGCAGCCCTTCGTGCCTGGGGCAACACAGCCAGCAAGGTGGCAAGAAGCCAGGGAAAAGGGCTGTGTACACACCACATGCCCCCAGGGAGGCACTGAGAGCTGAGGGTCAGGTGGTCTCCCCAGCAATTAAAATGATGGCTTTGAAGGAAAACACGTAGGCTCGTTTCATCCTGCCGTCCGGGGCTCTGCGCTGGAAGATAATGAGCCTCCCCCTGCATCCCCTCCTGCTTCCTTCCCAGTGCCCACTCCCAAGGCATGCCCAGGTGTGCTAATTATTTCACTAATGAGAGCTGCGCTTTTTAATGAGCTGTTTGCAGGCCTGGGAACGGTCACCGTCACGCCACGCGTGCCCAAGTGCGACCGGCCAAGAGGCCCTGGGTCCCCTTCGGCTGGGACTGAGCTGAGCGGGCAACAGATGGACGGGGAAATCGTTCGCCTGTTGATGCTAATGTTCCCTCAGGACATTATGGCAGTGCTGGGGCTGAACAGGACCCAGGGTTTGTCCTTCTCCTTCAAAGACATCCCGTTCTTCAGCCATTTAGCTGTGAGTTACAGAAGCCAGATATTCACGGACACCCGGGCTGGGTGGCCCCTTACTCCTGCCCAAGGCCCGTGGCAGCTCCGCTTCCATGAGCAGAGGGACGGAGAGGCCACCGAGCCCCAGCAAGGGAACTGAAGGGTGCTCACGGCTCTGAATTTGGTGACCAGAGCATCCCCAGAGTGCCACAGCAGGATGCTGGGACAGGCCGCCTCCTCCCTCGCAGCTCCGGTGCTGCACAGCCAGCACGTCACGCCTCAGCTCGGCAAACTCTGCTGCTAAACAGGCACCCAGCAGGAGTTCAGGAGGATAACAGCGGGCATCCCCCCCTCTGCAACAAGAACTGAAGGCAGAGAATAAGCAGGATAAGATCCTTTGCCTTCCAGCGCCTCTCTCTTCAGCCCTGGCTGCTGCCGACAGCTTCAAAGCCTTGCTCTTCCCTGCAAAGTGTTTATGCAAAAACAGCCCTTCCTTACTCAGCAGCTCTGCCTCTCGTGAATTCACAGCGATATCCAGATCTGCTTCTGACAAGCAGAGAATATTTTACTACTTATCCTTTTTTTCCCCTTTTTTTTCCCCCCTTAATCAGCCACAAAGCCAGCAGAACAGTGGGAAATGAATGGGATAATTTACTGGCTTTTACCTCCCCAGCATAATTGCCAGTGAAGTCCCAGTCCCACTGACGCTGCTGTGGCGCTGGGGCTGTGGTGGCAGTGCCTTCCTCACATCCATGTAACCGTGTCACAGGCAGGAGAGCCCCACTGGGAGCCAGGTGTCCTCCAGCACCTCCAGGCAGGGCTGAGCATCCCCAGGAAAGAAGGAGTGACCCACCCACCCAGCTCTCTTGGGGAAGCTCAGCCCCCCCAAGTCCCACCGGCACCCTCCTCCCTGCTGAATCTGCCTGCACCCACACCTTCATTGCCACGCACCCTGTCAGGGCAATCAGCATCCACCAGACCCTGGATACAGTCCATGGGTGCTCCCCAAAATCCTCCTGGAAGCTCTGCCAGACGAAGGGAGCACACAAGGTCTCGTATGAGACCAAAACACCTTACTAGCCACATCCTGTGCTTAGTAGCTCCATTTCAGCCAACAGCAACAAACACCGAGGAAACAAAGGCTATTCATGGGTACTGGCAACTTGGAAAAAAGGCACATCCTTGAAGGCTGTCTGGGAACCCATGATAACCTATCATTCATGGCCCATGATGCGCTGGCACAGCAAACCAAAACATTTTGGTTTGGTGGCACTGGGCTTTGAATGCTTCATTACATCAGCAAAGAAATCAAAGGTAGTTGGAAAACTTTATTTGCCTTCAAAAAGAAAAAAAAAAAAAAAATCCTTTTGCAAATGGCCCAAATATTTGATGGATGCTTGAGCTTTTACACCCCACAATTCATTTACAGCCTTTGCCTCTCCTTCATTTTTAATGCCTTCCTCTTAGGCTGCTGGTTCCTGTACGTGCAGCTGAGCACGGGATGCTAAAGCCAGACTAGATATGTCCCACAGTAGATATATCCCCTGGGAGGTTAAGGTGCTGAAGCTGGACATGCTGGCAGCTGCCTCACTGGGACAGACATGGATCCAGCTGGACTCACTCACCAGTGAGGAACTCAGGGTCAGGCGTGGGGTCAGAGAGCTCCTCTTGGCACTGGTTCTCCAAGGGCACTGTGGCCACCACCAGCCCATCCGGCAGCTGCTGCTCCAGGCCCCGGGCAAAGTTGTTCTGCCTGGAAGTTGATGGCAGAGAGAAGAGCGAGGTTGGAGGACAGCAGAAATGACTGGGATCATCCCCGCCAGCAAGTGACCCACCCCAAAAAAACACCTGGCACTTCTCCTTTCCTTCAGGCACAGATTAAAAAGATGTCTACTCTTGATGGAAAGCGTCAGGCGCGCCCTTCCCACCATCCCCTCCATCTTCTGCAAGGCGAAGCCAGGCACGGATGGACCAGGCAGTCTGCTAAGGTCCAGCCCCAGGCTCCTTCCCATGCCTTCTTCGTGAAGAGGATGCTGAGGCCTGACCCTGCTGGTGTCCCCTCCCCATGCCTGCAACTCACCTGAACGTCCCTTTGAGCACCTGGCCTGGTGCCACCTCCTTGGAGTGGTTGTTGTAGCCATAGAAGATCTCCCCGAAGAGCGTCTGGTTCATGGGCAGCTCGCGGGGCTCGCCGCAGTCCCCCACCTCAGGGCACGACTCGGAGATCAGCTGGCACGACCGCCCGTCCGTGCCCAGCTTGTAGTCCTCGATGCACCTGGGAAGCCAGCACGAGGCCCACTGTCAGCTGCAGCCCCCCGCAGTGGGCACAGCCACGAGAACAGAGGAGACCCCCTCCATCCCAACCCTACAAGCTCGGGGTGGCAGCAGCAAGGGACAGTAGCACCTTGGGGGTGTCCCTGTGGCTGGGGAGGTGATGGGTCACTCACCCGCAGAACATGAGGATGTTGTAGAGCAGGGGGTCTTCGGGCAGGGGGACCATCTGCTGCAGGCACAGCTGCTCGCAGCCCCCGTTGAAGCCGTCAGAGCAGTCCACACCCACGTGACGGTCATAGCAGCCCGTGCCGTCCTTCATGGGGCTCAGTCCCGTCGGGCACTGGTGGGGTGGGGGAAGTAAGAGGTGAAAACCCCTGGGAAGAAATCTGTCTCTGGGGCTGAGGTGGAGGGCAGGGCTCCGGCATCGCTCTCCACTGGAAACTGCAGCCTGAGCAGCGCTCAGGGGCTGCAGGAAGGACTGCAGCAGCACCGTCCATGGCTGCAGATATTCCTCCTGCACCAAAGCCTCTTTGCAGCCCTCAGGAGCGTGTCCCCTGAGGTGGGAGCCCTCCAAGCCATCCCCCACCAAGGCAATGTGTTGGTACCAACCCCACTCTCTAGCAACCCAGCTCCAGCGACCGACAAAGCAGCGCTGCCCTTTCCAAACCCAGTGTCTGTCCCACACTCGCAGCCTCGTCACCCCAATGCCCAGCTCCGGTGGCATTGCAGCAGCGCACCCCAGCCCCACAGATTTGGGGCAGAGCAGCTGTGGTGGTAACAGGGCACACACGTGAGTGATATGGAGCCTCCCACAGAGCCAGCAAACAGATGGACTCTTACTGCCTCGTGTGTGTGTGTGTGTGTGTGTGTGTGTGTGTGTGCTTGCAGCAACAGAGGAGCTGCCAGCCCAAAAACATCTGCCTGCTACAAAATCAACCTCAAAATATCCACCCTGAAGTGACAGTAAGGGAGGAAGGATTCCCTTTCTGGCTCCCCCCTTCCTTGCTCACAGCAAGGGAGATTGGCAGGTCCCCGGGGGCCACGCACCACACAGCCCGTGGAGTCCAGCTTGCGGTCCGAGATGCAGCGGAAATTCTTGCTGCAGCCCCCGTTGTCCCGGGAGCAGTCACGAACGGGGCCAAAGGAGTCGAGAAGGACCTCCAGGCTGTCGAAGGAGGATGAGGTCATCAGCTCTTCCCTGCGAGGAAGAGGAGATGTGTCACGGCTTCAATGAGATGTTGTGGACGCGTGCACGACCGCGGCTGCTGCGTGGGTTTTTCCAGCGCTCAGGTTTTCCTCGGGCTGACAGTGAACTGGATGGCAGCCAAGATTTTAGAAGGATGCAGGAGCTACTGAGATGAGGAGGAATACTGCCAAAGGCTCAGCTTTGCAGGCACTAAACAGAGGCAGGTTAATGGATGTACTGGTCTCCACCTGCAGAACGTGGGGTGGGGGATCCCAGCTCTATCTGCTGAAACCCCTCCTGAACTCCCTCACCCTGCTGTCGCACCTACCTGACTTCCACTGCATCCTCCATCACCGTCATGTCAGTCTTGCACTTGGCTGAGGGGTTGATGGCCAGCTCGGCCGGTGGGATGACGAAGCTCTTGCTCAGGGGCAGCCACATGCCCTCCCCCAAGGTGTAGGTGAACCTGCCAGGGAGAGCAGCAAAGGCTGGCACAGGGGGAAATGCTGAGCCTGGAAGGTTATCTCTGCCCAAAACCAAGCCCTTGAGCCTCCCTGCTGCCTTGCAGGGATGCCAGCCCAAACTAAGGTGTGTGGGCAGGGTAAAGTGGGGTGGCTCCTCCAAATACACCCAATGATGCCCAAAAATAGCATGTAACTTAAGTGATTTTTTAAAAAAAGGCACTTTCATTTTCCATAGAAACCTCCTTCAGAGCCAAAAACTCCACTCTCACCATGAACAGAGAGGAGGAACTGACTGCTGGGTATCCAGCACCCACATAACAGCTGCAGGGGGATCTTCCCAGCCATGCTCGCATGTCCCCAGGAGGTGGCAGAGGACAGCTGTGCTCAGCTCTGACAGCTGGGCTACCTGCATGAGCCGTATTTAAGCCCCAAAGTGTGCTGAGCAGGTTGACTTCACCACTTACCGAAAAATCTTGTCAGAGGGCTGCTCGCCCAGCACCAAGTCAAAGCCGCGCTGGAAGATGGTGTATGGCCAAGGCCTGGAAAAGAAACCCAGTGGGATCACACCGGCCTCGCGTCCCCGCTGCCGCTCACAGCCCAAAATGCTTCCCCTGCTTAGCCCCCAACTCAGCATGCAGAAGGGTCCTAGGGTAGGATGACTCAAACCAAGCCAGGACAACGGGATAAAATAGCCTCAGATCGGAGATCTTAATTTTGGGGTCCTTACAACACCAGATTCTCATCCCAGCCCCAAGCTGCCAACAGGCCAGTGGTGTGTTACATCTGTTATTTTGGGGTATGGTGCACTCCAGCCATCCTCCCGTCCCCTCGTGCTTGGTACCACCTGCCTGGTCCTATTTTAGGGATTTGCATCACAGCTATTGAATTGCAAAAAGAAAACCAAACTGCAGCTGCACCCTCTCTGCGAGGCTTTTGCCAGGGAGCACATCACGTCTGGGACCGCAGTTTCACCACCTGCCTTATTACCCTTGTGTTCCATTGTTCCAGGAGGGGGAGCTTTGCAAAGGGGGCTGGAAGACAAGGTGGAAGCTTAGAGCCAAGCAGGAGGCTGGAGGGCTGATGGCCCCATCCCCTCCATCCCTGCTGTCGTAGATAGCACAGGGTGATGAGTGATGAGCCACTAAGATTTGGAGGCTGGTGCCTTTCAGTGGGACACCCGTGGCCACGACACCTTTGGGACATGAACCCCCAGCAGCACAGCCCTGCTGGCAGAGCGAGACTGACAAGAGGCCCAGCCATGGCCAGCTTTGAATCAGGCAGCATGAACCCCGCTCCCAAAGCCTAAAACTCCAAATCCCCTTTGCAAGAGCTCAGAGCTGGGGAGAGAAGGAGATTTTTCCATCCTATCGCATCACTGCTGCTAAAATTCGGAGTCAGAGTGTCAGGTGCCAGTGACAAGCCCAGGGATTTTCTCTAGAGGCAATTACAGCTCTCCTGCACAAGCACTTTAATTTCTAATCTGAAGTTATTTCAGCAAGGACAAAAATAATAATAATAAAGAAATCCTGACTGCAGGATTACAGCATGCCTTCTCATCTCTTCGTTGGGATACAATGCCGTTCTCCTGTCCAGTCAGCTGGGAGCCAGGGATTACATTGAGCCCACAGATCGGATTGCCCTGAATGAGGTCAGCTTGGGCCAGAAAGAGATGTGCTCCTCGTGTCTTGCCAACACCTCGAACGCTTCACGCCTCCACCTTCCAGTGCTCCCGCAGATGGGTTTTGTTCCTGCTTCTGAGGAGCATGTCAGGCCGGGAACAAAAGCAGAGGCTGCACAGAAGCCAGGTATTGTTCCCCATCAGCTCGGGTGGAAAAGTGCTTGTGGAGAGCTGCTCTTGGCTTGCAGCAGAGCTCAGTGCTGGGGCAGGTGCTGCAGAAGCACAGTGAGTGCCAGACCTCTGCCTGGTAGCACATCTGGGAGCCCATGGATGTCAACACACCCAGGACATGAAGCCAGTGTGTTTGGACCCACCTGGGAGATTGAAATCAGCACCCAAGGCCATGTTGTGTCCACCCAGGATGCAATTTCCAAATGTGGCTAAAACTCTTGTAATCATAGAGTCCCAGAATGGCCAGGCTTGAAAGGGACTTTAAGGATCATCTCATTCCACCCCCCTTCCACTAGACCAGGTTGCTCCAAGCCCCGTCCAGCCTGGCTTTGAACACTTCCAGGGATGGGGCAGCCACAGCTTCTCTGGGCAACCTGTGCCAGGGCCTCACCACCCTCACAGGGAAGAATTTCATCCTAATATCTAATCAAACCTGCCTTCTGTCAGTTTGAGCCCATTACCCCTGGTCCTAACCCTACACGCTCTTGTAAAAAGTGATGATGACTTTGATCCAGGGAAGAGGTTTCTGTGCTTCAGGAAGGGACTGTGTGGCATCTCCCCAGCCTGCCGCGCTTTTCCCTCACTTGGGGTGAAAAAAAAGCCCCTTAAATGCAATATTCAGCCTTGAGCTACATCCCTGCGCAGCAAGGGAGAGTCAGTGTTGCCAGGCACCACTGGGTCTGTGACCACATGGACCTTCTGCAGAAAGGCCCTGACACGTCCTCCATACAAGAGCTCCAGCTCAACGAGAGACACTCACCCATCCTCATCTCCAGGGAAGCTCTCCAGGAGCTCAGCACTGATATTTCCACCCACACACTCTTGCAGACTTGCACCTTCTGCTGCAGAGGACGGGGCAGCATCTCCTCCCCCACCTCACCTCCCCCGTTGTTGCCCTTTGCCCCTGGTGCCTCTGTCACTGTTTCACCTCCTCCTTCCTGTGTGTGTGTCCCCACATTGCTGTCTCCCTCCCCACACGGCTGCCTCCCTGCCTGCTTTCTGCGATCGCTGGAGACACCTCGCTGCTCTGGTTTGGGTTGTTCTTTTGGGTGGGCATTTTGGTTGCATGGTCTTCAGAGCCCACAAAGAAAAGTGGGACTGATCAGCAGCTCTGCAGCTGATCAGGTTGGATTAAATGGGCCAGAAATGACAGCTCTCACCTCCCTGCAAGCCTTGGCACTCAGGTGGGCACCTGAAACAACAGAATGGGGGATTACCAGGGCACCTGAGAACCAGCAAAGTCCCCACACTCAGTCAGTAAGTGCCCAAGGCCAAAGTGCTGCCAGTGCACCCCCAGGATGATCTGAAGCCTCCTGGCTTTTCTAGATGGACCATTATGTGGATGCTTTGCTCCACATCTGGGCTTGAATGGAAGCTCACAAAACACCTGCTAAGGCCTCCAAACCTGGCGCTGCTGGCGATGCTTTGAACCAGCTCAACAGGGCCCCAGCCATGCTTCAATTGCAGCCCCAAGGGGATGAGGCCAGACTGACTTCTAGCATCAAGAACTGTGCTCCGGCTTGTCCTCACTGCCTGCAAATCTCTTCCAGACAAGATGTGCGGGATGAGGAATCAGCCCGGCGCTGGCAGGATGCGACCACCAGGAGCTAACCTGGAGCAGCCGGTTTGAGGGGAGCTGGCAAGAGGCTGGAGGGGCTGCAGGAGAGGGTCTCTGCAGAAGGCACAGCGAGTTGCTGCACGGGAATGTGACTGAAATGTCACTGGAGGAGAAAGCAGTCGGTTGTTACACGCTGAAATAGGGGACTGCACATCTGGTCCCCCGACCTTCTGCGCTCCCCAGGGTTTCCAGCCAGCGCGCAGCACAAGGATGGCCACGCCAAACCCCGCCGTGGCCCCAAAGCACCAGCTCCAAAGCCTGCTGGGACAGAGCTGCACCTGCTACCCCACCCCTTCCCTGCCACCTCAGGGGCTCAGGCCCAGGGTGAACACACCAGAGCATCCCCACAGCACCTGCACCCCTCCTGCACGCCAGGACCCCAAAGTGGGGACCCATGAAGACCCAGCACCTGGGTCTTGTTATAGATTGTACAATATTGGTTATTTTTCTTTCTATTATGACTTTTTTTTTAGATAGACCCGGCACCCAGACCCTGATGGCGGAAGAGCAGATGTCACACAAGCACCGAGGCCCATTGCGGCTCCTCCCCAGCTTCCCTTTGCTTTGCAACAGCTTTGCTCGGGTTTCAGCTGCCGGTGCCTCTCCCCTTCCCCCCCCCCCACCCCTCCCGCCCTGCCACCCCTTGCAAGCAGCTCTTTATTAAAAATGCTAATGCCGGCACTTTCTCCCTGGGCTGCCCGTAAATCTGCGAGGAGAATGAGGCGGGAGGAGGAGGCGGATGGGTGGTTTGGTGAAAAGGATCTGAAAGAACGAGGAGCTTTTTATCAGGCTGTCCTTCAGCTTGCAAAGCCGAGGCACACAGCAGGGGATGGAGAGAGGCAAGGAAAAAAAAATAGAAAAAGGGGTGGGGGAAAAAAAAAAGAGAAAAAAAAAAGACTTTAAGCAGGAAAAATGCTGTCCTTGTAACTTCAGAGTGCCCCTCACTCTTCTGTGGGATGGGGAGCAGATGATGAGTGGGGATGGGATAGGAGGAGCAGGGGCACTGCCAGGATGGGGGTATCTGGGTGCGGAACAGGCGGGATGGGGAGGGAAAGGGAAGGGAGGGGAGCTGGGTGAGCAAGGCACAGGCTGATGCACTAATTCGGGTCCTGTGCTGGAAGAAACATCTGCAAGGCTGCAGGCGGGGGAGCAGGACTGGGGTGGGACCGTTTGCCAGCTGTTACAGCAGGGTGAGAGCACCCAGCCTGACACGTTCACCATATCACCTTAAACTGGCTTAATACCTCCCCAGGCCAGGGCGAAGCCCATTACAAGTTGAACGAGCACATTGATAAAGACTCCTTAAATGCAGAGCACCTTAAATCTCGGCGGGGGAGGCTGAAAAGGGCACCCAGGGAACTGCATGTGGGGAGGGGAAAGCCACACGGATCTAAGGGCTGGGATGAAAAAGTACAAATGCAGGCAGGTAAGTTTATTAACTAAAGACAGAATGAGCTGATTTGATTTTTGGCCAAGTTATACCACAAAAAGAATCATAGAAATTTGGTTTGATGAGCAAAGATGAAGCAAGGATGGTAGGATTGCTAGAAACTGCATCCTACTCAGGAAACATTAGAGTAAGAGCCGAAAAGCAGCTAATTAACAATGCATATCAAAGTAGGGAGACAGACTGTGAGCGCACAAACCAGCACCAGACAGATTTGTTTAAAACAGCTGAAGAGCAGCACACACACAACAAAAAAAAAAAAAAAAAAAAAAAAAGGCAGCTGATCAAATGTATCTGCTACCCATGATCAAAAAGATCTGAGTTTTTGAAAAACTGAAGATTTAGGGTCCGGACACATTGGGTAAAAGATGCAGTGAGGAGGCGTGGATCTCAGTCTGGTACCCAAAATACACACAACACGAAAAGCTCCTCGCTGCCATCGCCAATAAAGTACAAAGATGAGCTCGCCTTCATGAGCAAAATTAGATGCTATTGAGTGAACAGACACCGAGTCAACTTGTCATCACTGTAAATAAAAACAAACCAACGGCAAAACGAGCTAAACCAAAGGGCTGAAATGAGTTTTCAGATAAAAAGGCCACCCTGGGAAAACAGAAGAGGTCATACCCAGAACACGTCACTCCCAAGTTTGCCAAGGGATTTGGCAAATCCTGCTTTGTTGATCAAGCGCCAGTGTGGTTTCTCTGGGGAGTGACCTGTGGTGGCAGCACATCACTCCAATATTGGAGGGTTCAGACCATATTAGACAAACAGTGGTCAGAAATTATTCAGGCACAGCTGATCTCACCTTGGGATGGGGGGAGAGAGCAGAAGATTTGCAGATATCTCTTTCAGGTGAGTCTGCAGGCCACCTGGTTGGGCTGGAGCTGGGAGTGAGCTGGTGAGCCCAACAAAAGACAGCGTGGCAGCTCAACCTCCACCCCAAAAAACATAAATACCAGCTTACAGCTACAGGTTCTCCAGCTAAACAGGCTCTGACAAGATGGCTCTGCTAGGCTAAAGAGACTTCATCGCAGTCATGGCCTTGTGGAGGCCAAAGGTTCATGTAGAAGAGACCTCCAGCATCACAAGCCCTTCCAGGCAGAGCTGCACTAAGCAGCACCTGGACATCAGGAACAGACAGCAGAGCAGGAAAAAAAACTCTCATTAAACACCAAGCTGCCCTCGGCATCAGGATGCTTGGTGTGAACATGCTTTCAAGAGCCCCTAAAAATAGTGGAAGCTGCAGGTAGGGATGGTGAAGTGTGGTTTCAGCTGCTACCATTTTGTGAAACAAAAATCTGACAGGTTCAAGGAAGAAACACAAAATGACCCCGGTTTCAGGTGGCTTGAGAGAGTCTTCTAAGGATGGTGACACTGCAGCATTGGAGCGTTCGCAAGAGCCCAGAGAAGGGCAGAAGGACTTTGACAGCCCCACCATGGTCTAGGGCTGTGCTGCACCTCGGGGAGAAAGAGAACTGCCAGGTTTCTCTGCCCCAAACAGAAAAATATTTTGGAAATGCTGCACATAATTTGTCATAGCCAACTCTGGTATACAAGAAGAAACCCAGGACAAGATGTACCCTGGCCAGGTATGAATCCTGTTGCAGGAGAAAAGGCGGAGAGAAGGCTCCTGTGGGAGCATCAGGTTGGAGACGGGTCTAAAAAAGCAGCCTCAATTCCCCCAGAGGAACAGAGGAGGTCCCGAGCACCTTTCAGGTGGGCACTGCTGAGACCAAAGCTGGGTCAGGAGATGCAAACAGGTCCAGGGGGCCTCAGGAATGTATTGGTCCTTCTTGCCCTTGGCTCCTCTCCTGCTTGTTACCATCTATGTTTTTTCCCAATTTACCTGAAAGCAGCACCTTTTTCTCCACTTTGCCCTAAGAAAGTGAAGCAGCTAAATCAGGAAAAAGCTAGAGAAGAGCAGTGTGCATGGGGGGAAAGTGCGAAGCTGCAGGCTCACACCCAGGAGCAAAGGAAAAGCAGAGGGTCAGGAAGCAAATGTTTCTCCACGGTGCTTATCCACTTTTATCACCAGTCTCGATGGCCAAAGACATTTGCCAATTTGCTTTTCGCAGGGTGGTGGGCCCAACACACTGCTCTGATGGAGGCAGAGGCTGGCCCCAAAGCCGTGTGTGGCCGTGGATGGCTGTGGGTTCTTTCCAGCCCACTGTGAGACACTCCTAAACACAGCACATCCCCAAACAGGCAAATCCCTGGCAGGGGAATACCCCCCACACACCCCAGCCCATCGATCAGTGCCTCTCACGAGATGGCACAGAGGAGCTGGGGACATCCCTCCCGGACACTGGCCCCTAGGGACAAACAGGACAAGGAGCTGCATTTCTGCCTGTATTTTCCTACCCCAGCAGTGGTACCTTGCAGAGGTTTGGGGACCACGCAGCACATCCCCAGCCACCTGTGCCATGAGCATCACCCTGGCTCAGGGCACCCAGAGCAACAACTTGTGCAACATAGCTGGTGCTCCACGCTGGGTTTAGTTGCTAAATTGCCTTTAAAATGATAAAAATCAGAGAGGGGGCTGGAGACGGAGCAGCAGCGCTCTCCCCAGGGCCGCAGTTCAAAGGGACACAGCGGGGCCGGCGGGCTCTGACAGCCCCCCAGCGCTGCCCCCTCCCAGCACAGCCACACGGCTGAGCCCAGCCTTTGATGATTTTTCTCTTCCCACTGCGAAGACTAATAACTCCAGAGAGGGCATCCTGACACGTGCGGGGCCACCACCGATCCAGCTGCGGCACAATAGATAAGGGGATAAAAGAAGGGTCTGGAGGTGGGACCTCTGAATTTGGGGGTGTGTTGGCTTTCTGCGCACCACCTCCAGCCGTTCCTGGCAGGCCCCAGCTGCACGGCACAGAGCCGTGAGGGTTGAGGGACAGATGGAGCACCCCCTTGAGGGCCACAGAGAGATGGGAACTTTTGGAATCCGCCACCGAGTTGCTGCTGAAACATCAGAAACGTTTCCCTTAGCACCTGCAGGGGCGTAAAGCTTGGAGCAGACGGTGACTCCTCTGTTCCCTCAGCCACAGCATCAAAGCATCTCATTTTCCCAGTTTTCAATGGGGACCTAAGCCCGACCTCAGCCCTCCTCTGATGCCTCGCACACCCACAAGGAAAGCCCCACAAAGTGCAGGATGCCCAGGATAGCGCGCACAAGGGGGATGGGGGGGGAACAACCTCGATCTTCTCCGGGGGGCGATCACTCTAAAATGTGACAATGGCCTCTTCTACATCGTTCCCGATTATTTCAAAGAACAGAAATCCTCGCCTCCCGCAGACCTGCTGCAGAGCCCAGCTGTGCGCTGACCTTCCAGTTCACCGAGGTGCCCCTAACTCTGCCATCCAAGAAGTCAGCACAGCCCTGCTCCGCTGCTGTGGGAGCCCAGCAGCTCGTGCCAGGACCCCCCGAGCCTGGGCACTCACCCCTGGTTCGTCCCCCACTCGTTCCGGATGCAGAGGTGCTTGTGCACAGGATCCTTCATGTAACCTTCATAGCAGAGACATTCCCCTGTGGAGACAGGGACATGAGGGACGTGGGAGAACACACCTGGGAAGGCTTTCCATGTGCTTCCCTGCCCAGTGCAGCCCGCAGCCACCCCAGGGCACCCGGCAGCTCCAGATTGCGCTCGGAGAAGGTGAGGAAGCACCTTCCCACCACGGCAGGGTTGAGGAGGCAGAGGTGAGCTCACAAACCCACCCCAACCCGGACACTTACCAGTCTCGGGGTCGCACTGGTGCTCACAGGGGTCGAGGAGACGCCGGGCACAGAGGTCCAGGGCCCAGGGCCCACTGGAGTTTTGCTGGGAGAAGAGGACGACCTGTGCCGGGTTCAGCCAGTCACTGGCATCCAGCTGGCTCCCCTCCAGCAGGATGAACCGGCTTCCTGCCACCGAGACAAGGGGTGTCAGTGCCAGCAGCCTGCTGCCGTACCCTCCACCCCACGATGGTCCCCTACATCTCATAGCGGACCCCTCCCTCCCGTGCTGTTTCCCCCCCACCCCGTGATGGATCCCTCCATCCCCTGCTCATTCACTCCATCCTGACACAGTCCCCTCTGTTCCACAAGGAATTCTGTGTCCTGTGCCCATCCTGTCTGCCCTATGACAGCCCCCTCCATCCCACACCTGTCTTCTCTATCCTATGACAGCTCCCTCCATCCTGTGCCTTTCCCCTCTGTCCCACAGCAGCCATCTCCATCCCACACCCTTCCCCTTGGTCCCACACTGAGGTCTGATCCCTCTGTCCCCTGATGTCCTTCACCCCATGATGGTCCATTTAATCCCATGCCCATTCCCCTCCAACCCACAACAGTCTCCTTGGCCCTATGCCCATCCCCTCCATCCTGCACCAAGCCCTGTGTCCCACAACAGCCACCTCCACCCTGTGTCTGTCTCTTCTGTCCTGTGCCTATCTCCCCCATCCCGTACCCCTCCACCCCTTGCTCCCAACATGGTACCCTCCATCTCACACCAGTCCCCTCTGTGCTGTGCCCACACCCTCCATCCCCTGCCCGTTCCCTCTGTCCCACAGTGGCACCCTCCATCCACGCCTGTCCCCTCTGTCCTGCACCCATCCTGTCCATCGTTCCCCCCCTCCTCCATTAAAGCCTCACAGATCGGGCAGGAAGAAATGGCTAAGACCACGGGGTGCTCACCGTCGGCGATCAGGTGCTCAGGGACGTGGAGGGTGATCTTGACGACCAGGGGGCAGTTCATGTGGGAGGAGCACACCAGGCTGATGACACAGCTCGTCACACTGATGAGGGTCAGCGTGGTCTTGTTCACAGGGCTCCGGGGGGACCCTACTGCAAAACACAGGAGCACAGTCAGACCCGACACCTGCGGGACCCCGGAAGATCTTCGGGTGCAGCCGAGAGACCTCAGGATGCAGAGACCCTGCCCAGCCCCCTGGAAATCCAGCATCAATCGAATCCAATGGAGTCACTTTGGACTTTGAAGAGCATGAAGCAGCCTTTGCCATGGGACTCTCCATCCTCCTCTCCTGCTGTGACCAGGATCCTCCTGATCCCTCAGAGCCCTGGCTCTCCCACAGCCTGCACTGCAGCATGCTGAGAACTTTGCAACAGCAGAGCTTTAAAGCAGAGCAGAGATACTGAGCGGGAAAAAAGGTAAATGCAGTATCCTGGTTTTCCCCACTCCTCCTTGGCACTTCACTCGGGTTAGTTTTGTCATGACAACAGGCTCCTGGATGCTCTTGAAAAAGCACTAGAGAGCCCTAACCGCTCAGGACATGCAGGTCTTTGACTTTTAATCTTTCAGCTGAAGAAGCTGAGTGGAAAAAAAACTGGCTGGAGACAAAGCCTGAATCAGCCTCCCAGCACCAGCTAAAGAAGATGGCTCCCAGTCTCGCCACTCCCAGAAAAACAAGGCGTCATCCAGCAAACGAGGCTCAACGAGGGAAAACAGACACTAACTTCCCTCTTGGGAAGAAGAAACCTCCCAAAGGGATGGTGCAGGGCAGTGGGGCAAGACTCCTGCCTGGGGCCCGAGGCCGTGCCCATCCCCTGGTGCACGTCCAGCTGGTGCGTGCACGGTGCTGGAGCGGACCCCGGCGGCGCCGTGCTGAGCGGCGGCACGGGAACGCACGGGCCAGCCTCTGAAGCGTGTAACTCATTAATACACACCCGTGCCCGGCAGCAGCCTCCAGAAAAACATCAGAATACATTTCATCCTCTGCTGAGAAGCTCCACCGGAGAGCAGCAGCAGCCTGCTGCGGAGCAGGGACTGGTGCCTGCCTGCGGCAGCCGGGATTGCGCTCGGGTTTCCATCTTTTTGCCAATGCAAAGTCTCCAAACCCAGAGAAGCAATGGCAAATTAAGGCAAGAGGGGTCACGGCTCGTCACCCACCTCGGCTGCGCCTCCGGCTCCGCGAGGGGTCCGTGTAGAAGGTCAGCTGAGGATCGGTGTCTGCCTCTGTCCCCGAGTCTCCCTCGGGGTTGAGAAATGCTGAGCCAGCTGCAGGGGACACTGAGTGTAGTCATGGAGGGGTTGGCACCGTGCCACCCCAAACCTTGGCATCCTACATCACCCGTCAAGGGAAGCCTTGCCCTAAAGACCAGAAGCCCCATCTGCCAGGTGCAGCAGGGACAGCACCTGTTCCCCTTCCTAGCACACACAGCCAGACCCTCCCCTGCCATGGGTTTACCTTGCAACTTTTCCCCATGGCTGCACCAGTATCTTGAAATATTTACTGGGGCAAACACCCTCTGCATCTTTGTAACCAACCAGCCCAACATCATTTGCATCCTTGCAGGCACCGCATTTTCTGCTTCTCCCCAGCCAAACCCTGTTTCCCACGCTCTCGCCGAACTCTGGTCCTGTTTCTCCATCCCAGGAGAGGGTGGGTTGGTGGAATGTGGGTGGGTGGAAGCCCAAGGCACCCCATCCACCCCGGGGACTGCCCTACCTCGCGCTTTGTTGTTGATGCGCTTGCGCTGGCTGCTGGAGGTGTGGGACAGCAGCGTGGCCTGCTGGTGGTTCGAGTCCACAGGGCTGGTGGCAATGATGTTGTCCTTGTACTTGTTCATCAGGGACAGCTTGGCGTTATCGCTCCCTGAGCAGGAAGAATTGAAGGCAAAATACTTCAGGGATAAAGATTTTTAAAAGGGAGGGAGGTAAAAGAAAGATTTCCTTGGATCCATCTCTAGATCATCCTGACGTGATCAAGGCACTGAAGCCAATGAGCTGAGCTGCCCCCAATGCACACTCATGAACAACTTAAATCCTGAAGAGGACTGGCACCTCCACCAAATTAGCCAAAAGCTGAGATATTAACACTCAGCCTCTCAGGGCACTTCTTCATACGCAGGAGAGCTTTAGGCACCACACCACGATCGTCCCAAACTGTGTCTCAGTTGAGAAGGCTCTAGTTGGATGGCTCAGTTAGTGATATGGCCAAAGAACAGGTTTGTTACAAGCCTCAAAGACTCTCTGCTGGTGATCAGAAGGCAGCCTTAACTCTTAATCATACCGATGGCAAGTATAATTTTGCTATTAAAAACTGCACCTGAAGAAGACACCAGAAATCTGGGGATACAGAAGGCAAGTTTGGGGATCACCATGGGATAGCATGGAGGGAACCCCGTTCCGGTTCTCTGTCAGGCCACGGGAACCACAGCCTTTCCCCACAAAGCCGCGTTGTCCCAGCCACGTCCCACTCAGCAGGGGCTGCTCTCTACTGGCTGCAAGGTCTCCCAGCGATGGAAGTGCCTTCAGGGGACCGCCAACGTCTCACACCCGATGAAAAACCCAGAGAAATGCGGAAAACGCTCAAGGGGAAACACGTGTACGGAACTGTGGAGAGAAGACGCGCTGGAGAGGACCCAGCTCAGCCCGTGCCCACCTGGTGTGAGGTCCATGCTGGCCTTCTCGTTGCAGCCCTGCAGCGAGTCCAGGGTGCGGGTGACCTGGCTGGCGAAGTCCTCGCCGCCGTTCATGCACTCGCGCTGGAGGTGGTGCCGCAGGTCGGTGATGTCGTACTCGTAGCCGTCCAGGATGGGGGTCTCGCGGATGCTGAGCGTCCCGCTGGAGTTGTGGCCCTGCACGCGGGCGTTGCGCAGGCTCTCCCGCCCGTGGCCCCCGATCAGCACCGACGGGATGTAGTGGATCTCGTTGGCCGCCTCGGCGCTGGCGCTCTTCTGGGGCTGCGGCACCCGGCGCCGCTTGCACCACCGCCGGCGGGTGTAGAGGATCATCACCAGGCAGAGG
This sequence comes from Mohoua ochrocephala, assembly GCA_013398855.1. NCBI lineage: Eukaryota > Metazoa > Chordata > Aves > Passeriformes > Acanthizidae > Mohoua > Mohoua ochrocephala. Next base: position 152,012 of record VZTA01026990.1, read on the forward strand.
ATGGAGAGCAGCAGGGCGATCATCCCTCCCTGCGGGCACCAACGTGAGCAGGGATCAGCCGGGGACCGCCATCAGCCATCCCCTGGGACACAAACGCGCCAGGTGTGCTCCAGGGTGGCCAAAGCAAAGGCATGGGCGAGGGGAGCCTGGTCACACCAAGAGTGTGCTGGCACCGGGAGCACCCAGTGCTGGCCAAGGGCTCTCTCGGGTCTCCACGTTTGAAGTTGCCACCGAGGCATGAAAAAGCAGCATTTAAAGCAAAGCGTGGTTTGTTTCACTCTCCTGCCTTTGAAAACAGAGATCAGCTTTATTCCAGGCAAATGCTCCTACGGGCAACTTTTTCTGACCCATTTCCAACCGGTTTCACTGCTGTCACTCTCAGTCTTGGGAGATTTTCCCAGGGTATCGGGCAGAAATTGCAGCACAGATTAAAAGAGATCAAGGCTTGAGACAGGCAGATGACTGAAGTGTTGTTTGGGGAACATCTTGGGGGAAAGAGGCTGAAAAAGCTCCTGCCCCACAGAGATGGACCCCAAAACAGCACCTGGCCCTGCCATCCTGCCACTGTCCCCAAGACCACCCTCCTGCAAGACGTCACCGTACACAGAGAGAGGGCGGTGAGATGAAAGCCCCAAACTGGCCCTTTACGCACAATCTGCCACGAATAATAACAATAATAACAATAAAAAGCACGCGGAGCCAGCTAAGAGCTCAGAGTCCATCCACAGCTCCGGTCTCCCTCCTCTTTTCCATGCAACAGGTGATCTTGAGAAAATAAAATAATAGTAATAATCTGCTCCATTAGGATGAAACATTAAGGGAATTATTGGATGAGAAGCAGGAGAGGCAGCTGGAAAAGGAAGTTTAATGGCCATTACAGTTTAATCCACTTTCATTTCCAGAATAATGGAGCTGTGATGCACCCTCCCAGCCCCCTTCCCAACTTTCTTTAAAAACAAAAACCCCAAAAAAAAACAAAACAAAAAAAAAAAAAAAAAAAAAANAAAAAAAGAAAGAGGAAACAAACTCCAGTGATTAAGGAGACCAGCAGTCCTGCAGAAGAGGTGGGGGCTGGCTGGCATCTTTCTGGCCAGCAGCCTACAGCCAGGAAGTCAGAAAATCTCGCTGGGGCTGAAAATTGGCCCTGGATCACAGAAATCACAGAATCCTACAATGGTTTTGATTGGAAAGGACCTTGAAATTCACCTCATTCCAACCCCCATGCCAAAGGCAGGGACACCTTCCACTAGACCAGGTTGCTCCAAGTCCTGTCCAACCTGGCCTTGAACACTTCCAGGGATGGGGCAGCCACAGCTCCTCTGGGCACCCTGTGCCAGGGCCTCACCACCCTCACAGGGAAGAATTTCTTCCCAATATCTCATCTAAATCTCGTCTGTATCAGTCTAATTCCATCACTAACATGCCTTTGTACAAAGTGCCTGGTGTAGCCATGCAGAATTTTTTAGTGGTGAAGTGAGAGCCTATTTCTACATCATGCTCCAATCCCTATGAGTTCCTGTGATCCATAAATAAGTGGGGACTGTCCCCACCCCCGCCAGAGATGGCCTCCTCTGTCATGGCTCTCCACCACCCTAGAGAAAGTCCACCTGCAGATGGGGCGGCAAGCAGGTAGGAGGAATAGCAGGGCATTTCTGGCTTTCCTTCACCCTCTGTACACACATTAAATCCCCCAAACACCAGCGAGCTCTGCCATACGCCTGTGCTGGTGAACAGGAGACACCAAGCCGGAGCTCGGATCTGGTAGATGCTCATTTTTTTTCAGACAGTGGCTGTGGGTTTACAAAAGAGACTTATTATTTCATTGAAACTGAATTTCTTCTGCCCCGATAGTCTGAGAGCTATCCCTGAGAAAAGCAGCCTGTGGACTCTTGAGATTTCAAGAGGCTCTGAGAGGAGGATGAAAGCCAGAGCTGAAGTCTCTCCCACCCACTGCCTATTGGAGAGGGTCAGGGCACCACCTCAGACCCCCGCTTTCCCTCCACAGGAGCACAAAAATCCCATTCTGTCTTATCCCCCCCAACCCAGCATCCCTGTGATGGCTGTGAGAGGAGCCCTGCACTGGATGGGTGTGGGAGCGCTCCTCACCCGCTCCCCGAGCAGACCTCAGTCACGATGGATACAACCCCTCGCTCACACTTCTCCTCTTGGCAACCACACAGCAAAGAAAGAAAACCAGCCTTGAGAACGCCACGTGATCCTGACTCCTGGCACAAAAGCCAACCTCTATTTGTCAGGGAGTAAGGATGCTGTCGGAGTGGAGCTGAGAGTGACGGGGGAAAAGGGGCAGAGGAGGACTCAATCTGCACTTGCACATTTTGGTATGACAGCAGTGAGTTGCAGACATCCTTTTCATCAGCTCGATAACAAGCCTCGATCCAGGCATTTCTGCCTGGATCTTGGGATACAGCAGTGCCCACAAAGACCAAGACCACGGCGGGGCCAGGCTCTCCAGGGGTGATGCGCCCTCTTAGGAGCAGCTGGGAATGGCCAGCAAAACAGACATAATGGTGCAAGATGTTTTGGGGAGTGGCTTTGCAAACGATTTTTTTTTCCCTCAGACTAACCAAGCACAAATGATGGAGGAGAAACCCGGCCTGGGGCTGCAGTCTGGAAGAGCAATTGAAGGTCTTATTAGGGTAGACACCATTGAACAGCCTGTTTGCAGCCTCGGCAACACATTGGCTCCGGCTAATTATCTTCCAGTGGCACAAAAATTGTAGCATTCTTCGAATTTTTTCCAACATAACAAAGAACACCAATCAACACACCACAGATCTTCCCCCAACATACAGATCTCTCCTTTCTCTGCCATCAAAACCTTGTCTCTGCGCATCTGGGTGGGGGAGCATCGCTGTGCAACCTCGACACGTGGGATGCTCTTGCTGCGAAACTGTGGCCACTGGGCTGCCACGCTGATAAAAGTGGTGGTGACAGCGCCTGGTGGCACCGTGACACCCGCTGTGCGTCAGGGCAGAGGGCAGCAGGCACCATGCACCGGGCAAAGGGCTCCTGACAAGTCAGTGTGAATTAACCCTGGGTTAACATGGCTGAGACCTTCAAAGCACAGAACCCCCGGGGGGTGAAGGCACCCCGCAAACATATTTTCAAAGTGATGCAAACTCAAGGAGAGGTTTGAAGCAGCCCGTTAAGGCACTTGTCATTCACCACTCAGGGAGGTGCCCAGGGCACGCTAACCACCCCAAAGGTGGGCACAGTTCCCCATCCTAGGGCAGCTGGAGCCAGATGGGGAAATAAATGGCTTTTCAAAAGCCACTTTATTTTCTACAGGCTTCTGGACAGCTAAACAGGGGCTGCCTTCCCATCACGTACCATGACAGAGATGTGGAGGATCCTCAGCTCCTCCTCTGCCGACTCAGTCTGGGGTTCCTCTGTGGGGTCGAAGCCAGGCAGGTTGGGGGCCCCGTCTTGGTGGTGGATGTGGAAGAGCAACGTGCCGTTCTCCAGCCACTGCTGCCGCCAGCGCACCAGTGGGATGTCATCCGTGTTGCCTGAGATCTCTGCAAGAGCAAAGCTGGTCAAGGGGGAAATGTGGAGCAGAGCGTTCATGGGAGACATTCACCTCTTCCCAAAAAAGTTGGTGGAGGGACTAAAGGATGCACACCCTACGGTCACCTCCTGCCAGCACCATGGCTGTCCCTACATAAACCACAGCCTGAAGGGCTAAAGCAGAGTAAAACCATACTTCTGGGTACAATCCAGATGTGGGCCTCTCCCAAAATCCAGTTGTGATGCAGGGAGAGAGCACTTATTGGCAGCAGTAACCCAGCAGCATCCTTCCAGCTCTAATTTGGACAGGTTTCACCCACACACTTCATGTTAAACACAGCTTCAGGCACTGGGAGCACAGGACACAGAACGACTTCTCAGCAGCACGATGGGATCGTTGGGACCACGTCACAAAGTATTGCAGACAAAATATGTCCCATCCATTCAGTGAAACATGAACGTGGCCGCGATCCCACCTACATCTCTGACTTTGAGGCGATTTCAGAGGTATTCGGTTTTCAGCCATTTTTTACAGCCCTCCACCCGGGACTCAGCCCAGAGACCTGCAGAGGTACCTGAAGCTTCTGCCCAAGCAACCCTATTTTCCCTAAGTACCTTTAATTTCAGAGTTTGAGGCAGTGAGACAGATGGACACAGCTGGGCTGAGGTGTCATGGCAGTAGAGGACACCCAGGCAGGAAGAGCAGCTGAGGACAGGGACACGACACACGCTCCAGGACACCAAATGCCAAATCGAACTAAATTCACCTGGCTGGCTCCAAAATTTCAGGGACACCCCACAGCTGGGTCTCAGCCAAAGACAGGGTGACACCAGCACATCCCTAGGAGAGATGGGCACTGTTTTAATCACTGCCTCCCCCTCAGACCAGATCAACTTGATCACCATCCCACACCACCTTGATCTCAGCCATCAGCTCGAGCCTGCCATTTGCCTGTTAGCTATTTTTCATGAAAATAGCAGATTTTTTTGGGGATGACCATAAAAAACACGATGAGCTTCCCAGTGAGGCACAGCTTTCCCTCCTGTCTCTGTCCCATTGATGGCAATGGGAAAGAGCCTGTCTCACTTTGCAAATTATCATCTTTATTTTGCTTGTTTCATGCTGCCTTCAAATGAAAACTGGAATTCAATTACAGTGCTGAAAAACAACATTTTAAATTTGCTGTTAATTAATTTCATTAGGCTGCCTTAAGTGAGCTGGCTGCCGGGGGAGGTGGGGAGGGGGGCAAAATCTGCATCAGGAGCCAGGTTCATCCTCCCAAACTGATTTGATTAATCAAAAGAAGCATTAGCCACAGCGAGCGGATTGGCAGATTGTTTGTGCTCAGCACGGGCCGCGTTCCCGGCGCCGATCAGTGCGCTTGGAGTGTCCCGAGTGCAGGGATGCCGAGCGCCCCGCGACGCCGACGGGAAGCAAAACCCAGAGTTAAGTCACCAGGAAGCCAGAAGCACTTCTGAAATTCCCTCTAACTGCTGAGCTGTGCGTTTAGGGACACGGATCCCCTTTGAAAAGCCGGTCCTGGGAGCCGGGGGGATTTGAAGCAGCAGATCTCCGCCTCTCCCACACGGTCTTTATTCATGGACTGAGAGGGGGAAACAAGCTTGCCCGCTTTCCCAGCTCCCCACGGCTTCTCAACTTCGAATGAACCAGCTCAAATGGAAGAAAACACTCTCCCTGCACCTGCCTGCTAACGTGAAATTAGGAGTAATTAAGGCAAGAGCTTTTATGCGCAACAGGAACTCAGCGTACTGACATTTGGAAAAAATGTAAATACCAGCATTTGCTCCATTGTAAAGAGTGAAAATAATAGATACTAAGTATGTGACATTGTGACATTTAGAAAGCTACAGTTAGAGATGTTTTCCCCCTGATCTGACATATCATTGTAAAAGCAGCACCCTTCAGCTCATTAATATTTGAGCAGAAATCCTCGATGGAAGTTATTTAAATGATTAATAGATTATAGTAAATTTCAGCCTTAAAATAGGTTGTCATAATTTCAAATTTATTTAAACAGGCTTGTTTTTTAAAAGAAAAATATATTTCAATAAAAAATGGATTCTTGTTTTAGAAGAGCACAATCCAGCCACAGAGCCTGAGCACATCATCCTCTTCCACCAGACATCACGACATGACCCTGCAGCATTGCACACAAGCCAGAAGTGCAAGAGACAAAGGAAAACACCCCAGAAATCAACTGCCATCACCCCGAACTGGCAGGCTACGAGCCCTCCATCACACTGCAGGACAAGGCTGCTCCACCATCTCTGCTCCTGCCCTGGCAAAGGCTCTTGAGGCAGTGCCCGGGTGAGAGAGCTTCATCCTTGGACCTTCTCCTCCTCTCCTCGAGTGTCTTAGCAACACATCAGCTGCCTCTACCCCACTCCATTTCTACTTGAAAAAATTATGCATAGAAATGCTTTCCTGCATCCACGAAGCTCTCTTGGAGTTCCGTTTAAGCAAGACCAAAACAAGACCAAGACCAAGCTTCCTCCGTACCACAGCATCTCTGTACTCTCTCTCTTCTCCCAGTCCAACGGATTTTACTTTTCCCTCTGTCTTGCTCTCCAAGCAGATATCTCCCCACCTGGTGGGAGATGCTGCGGTGACCCATGTAGCCAAGTGAGATGATTTATCTGGGTGTCATAGGGCGACAGCTCTGCTATAGAGCTGGCAGGCGCCAACCCTGCTGACCAGTTTGTACAGCAGGACCAGGAAGTCCCAGAGGAGGCAGAAAGTGGGCAGAAAGCCAAAAATAAAAAAAAAGGCAGGGGGGAGAGGATAACTTCAAGTTCAAAGTTTGAAAGATATTGATGAAAAGCCTGGTCCCTGCATGGCTTTCATTAAGGCCTTGGATAGGAAGCCATTAGCACTGGTATTAACTTCTTGCACCTCTGTTAAAAAATAGCCTGTCTGAGTCAGAGGTTAATAACAGTAGGAGGCCACTAATTAGGCTGTGCCACATTCACCTGGTATCAAACGTGGCCCGGGTCCTTCATATCTGCAGGAGCAGCAGCCTCCAAAGGCCCCGGCTGATGCTTTCAACATACCGGCCGTGGCTGCTCCCCTCCCAGACCATCTGCAAGGGGAGGGAGTGGGGAGAGAAAGGTTCTACTGGAGCAGTTTGAGGAGAGGACGAGAGACCAGACTGGAGGTGCTGGAGGTGTGGGGATTTATACCTGCTCCATTATCGATTATCCCAAATAGCCTCGCTTCCCTGGAGACAGCTGTCCCACACAAAGCAAACCCAGTCCTTCTGCAGGCAGCACCTCTGCATGTCCTGATTTTGGGAGGCAACACCTCTGTCACAGCCCAATTCTGCGCCTGAGCTGGTGCAACATCAAAACCATGGCCCATGAGCCTGGTGCTGCCGTGGACCCATTCCCATGCCCTCATCCCCCCATCGAGACCTGGCACGGTGGCACACAAGGAGAACAACTCTCCTTAAAATCTCACATCGGCATTTTGATGAAAAAAACACCCAGCAAAACAATTTTCCTCTCCATTTGGAAGCGTTTTGCGCTAATAGAGGCCTCCAATAAGTCAAATGAACTCTGCCATAATGCCGGTCTCCACAGACTCATTCCATACAGCCGAGCACAGATTTTGACTTGGACTCGTATTTCCTCGTTAACATTTAAACCTGCCTTATTTTCCATCCGGAACCTGACTGTGTTTTTATTTAAGTTCCCCATTAGCTAAGGCTTTTGCTCCATGCCGAAACCCCACACATCCTTTAAAGGGCTCGAACTCAGCTAAACCAAGCCTTGCACTCCTCCGAGGGTCTCCTATGTCTGAAGTGACTCAGGGGACCTTCCCACCATGAGTCACTCGCTCTCTCTGTTGGGACCTCAGGCCTTGATTTCTACCAATTCAGATGTCAAAATGCTTATCTTGATACTTAACTCATTTATACTTCCAGGGTTTTAGTGACAGATCATTCATGGGATAATATTCATGGTTTTTATGGGCCTGCTTAAAAAATTCACATTCATCACTGACTATCCATATTTCATTTGCATTTTTTCCTGGCTCCAGTCTCAGGTAGGAAAACCAGCTCCTTCTGTAGGTCACTCTGCCTTTTCAAGACAATCCAGCTTTTCCATACCAGCAAACATAAACCTCACTGTATAGTACCAGGAACTGGCTTCACGGGAGAGGGCCCTCGGGGGAAAATCTCCAAAAGACTCATAGATATGGGAGAACATAAAGGTTCACGGGAAAGGCAGTGGTGATCTCCCGGGAGCCACTCTCAGGCTAGGTCAGAGAGATCACCCCGCCACGATGCCTGCGCGTGAGGCTGGTACACGTGAAGCCATGAGGTGCCACGGCAAGGCTGACAGCTGACCAGGTTTCTCCTTGGAATGCAGGGTGCCTTTGCTTTTGGGAAGGTCACCGAGGAGTTACATTTCAAAGCTGTGGCCGAGCTTTAGCCTCGAACTGGGATTTTTGTCCCGAATACACCAGAGCCCTGATCCCTCCCTTTCTTTAACAACAAACCCTCCATCACTCTGGGAGCTGCACAACTGTTTTCGGAGCAAAGGACACTGATTCATCACTGGTGGGCCTGAGTCGACCGGGTTTGCTCTGCAGCTGCTGACCTTACAACGTGACAGCCCCCACTGCCCTGCCCTGCCCCGCAAGCCCGAGGACCTGTGCGACATCCCCTCCAAGGTTATTGTTCCCTGGCGCTTGTCGATTCTGACCTAAAGCTGGGAAAAACAACAAGCGGATCGGGACATTCGCTGGTGTTTGATTTTCACTCCTGTCTTGTTACTTTGGTCCCATCTGCTGTAACTGTGAACTACTGAGGGAATGTGGGAAGAGAGGCAAATCCACCTCCTGGAACAACGCTCGGGTGACACGGTCATGTTTGAAAGAACCCAAATGCCCACCCACGACAGGGAGCGAAATAAAAGCAAAATAAAGAGAATGTGTGACTACACTTCCAAGATCCAAGGCTGATATAAAAACCCCAGAAACGACCACATCTGTAGTTGATATCTCACCCTGCAACGCTGTCACATCACCTCTTCCAAAGGGAAAATCGGATCTCCGTGGAAAGAGTCCAAATGATGGAGAGGCTCCCAATCAGCCATGGAAAATTCCTGCCCTGGCTAAATTGTCTCCCAGCAAGTCAGCGAGGAGGGCACAAACCCTTCAGCTCAGATGGTGCTCACCTACGAACTGCAGAACTCCACCAACACAACCGCTATCGCTCCGAAAGGGTGGGCAACTCGAGAAAACCTGCCAGAGGAAACTCCGGTTCCTTATAAAAGCTCTTGTGCATCAAGGAAATTAAGGACCAGTAAATTCTGCTTGTGCCCTGGACACTTTGTCAGAGGAACCAGTAGGTGCATCAGTAAATATGGGTCACCCAACACTGTAAGCCAGCAGATAAGGGTGATCCAATTTGATAGCCTCGTTTCAAAGAGCTCTTGTCCAAACCCACCCGCAAAGTTTCCCAAAGCACCGAAGTGGCGCTGGGATAAGAAGGAAAGCCGTCTTGAAGCCCACCAGGTGGGGGAGGAGCAAGGGTTTAATTTTCACGATGAAAGGAGGTTACCAAGAAGCCCCATGGAGATCTTTGTCAGGACCTCGGCTGCTCAGAAACACTCTGGAAGAGGAGGCGAATGACAAAGTTGGTCACCAAGGCTAAATTTAGTCTTCTCAAAGCTAAAGCTGAGAAGTGCAGGAGGAAAGCGGGCAAGGAAGTGGGCAGGTGAAACTCAACCTTGGTGAAAGCAAGCTGATCTGGAATCCTGCAAGTGATATTCAGGTCAACCATCTCGAAACGGAGGAGGCAAATCTTTGGAAGGTTTGGAGGAGGGGTACCAGGAAGATGAGATGTTGCAAACGGCTTTGTGAAGAGGAGAAACCAACTGTGTTAGGACTCCTCGGTAAAGGAAACAAACGACAGAGTGAGGACACGATAAAAGCCCATGAAACCATCGGGCCCATGGAGCAGTGGGAAAGGCAATGGTTATTCACTATTTCTCACTTTGCAAGGATTTACACGCATAAGACTAACAAAAGGTTCTTTTTCACCCACCATAAAGTATGAAAGCACCACGAAAAGTACTGAATTCAGGGAAGACAGAGCCACCAGCAGCTATTGAGCCAGAGAGCCCAGAGGCACATCCGAGGTTGAGAAATCCCTGCGGCACAGACCTCAGCAGCAGGGAAAGGACCATATATAGAAATGCTGTGGTTTTAACTTTTTCTTTCTCAATTATCACTGGTGGCTGGAGATGCCAAGGGACAGCAACCCACTACCCCCACACTGCCCAGTCTCTTGGGGTTGAAGAGTGACCACAAAGCCAGCTTTGCGCTACCCGGGCCACCATTCAAGGATGCATCCCGCATCCACGTGGCACTTTGGGAGTGGTTGAGACCCTCTGCTCCTCCAGGCACTGCCTCATGGGAGGAGGGGGTACCCCAAGGCAGCTCCTTCCTAGTGACGGTGATGCCTTAGGTTTTAACTTTTATATTTCTCAAACCCTGTGCTGCCTGGTGTGTGACTCTGCAGTTCCTTGTGGCCTGTGAGCTGCTGTTCTCTCCTGCTGCTCACACACAACAAACCTCTGCAGGCTTCCACTCCAAGGACACCAGGCCCCAAATGTGTCAACTCAAAGCCTCTAAAGGGGGGCAAACTTGGGGTAATTCCATCATGAAACTGAGGTTATAATTGGAGAATTAACCCTGATATGCAAATGAACCAAACTTATCAAAGTGTGAAGAACCCGTGAGCCAGGGTCCATCTGGGTTGTAGCCTCTGGACTGCCCAGGGTGTGCCTTTGAAGGCCCTTCAAATAAATACCTCCTTTTATTCTCTTATTCTTGTCTGGTCTCTGTGTTTTAGGCGGCCACTCAAGGCATCAACAGAGCCTCTTAACACCCAGCCAGAAACTCCCCCTTTTCCAAATCCCAGCCCTCTGTGCTGTCAGCCCCTACAAACCCAAGATGCTTGCCAAGATTCCCTTCAGCTTTCCAAGCCAGCCAGCAATTTTCACGGGGAGGCAAAGGACTATTTATATCCATCACGGACTGGCAGGGAAGGTAATGGCTGGCCCCTCCAGCCCATCTGCCAGGCACTTAGCAGGACATCGGAGCATATCGTACAGGCGAGGTCAGGCAGTGGTGGTGGGACCAGCAGGGGACAGCGATGACCTGGACTGCACCTCGCTCCTACACGCTCGTCTGTGTAAGTGCTCATTGTGCCGAGGCCAAGAGGTCAGGCAAATTAGGTGTTATTTTGGCATTTCTGTGCTCAGCACAGGAAATAAGCACAGCTACTTGTTCCTCATCTCCTTGGTTTTCTGAGAGGTGGGATGGATGAGGTGGCCCTCCCAGGGAGTGAAACAGGATCAAAATAACCTTGTCTGCTCTCCTGTCCACAGCGAGGCCAAGAGCTTTTCCAAGAGGTGATCCTTCTCTTCCTCCCACCTGCCCTGGAGGGAGCAATGCTGGTCTCGGGGGAAGGGATGGAGAAGGCAGGGATGGGCTGCTGCCAACTGCAGCCTAACATCATAAACTCTTTGGTGTTTAGGAGCTCTTCCATGACTTCAAGCTCCATTTTCAAGTTTGTGGGGAGGCTTTGAAAGATGGAAAAGGGAGAATGAAAAGGAAAAGGAAAAAAAAAAAAAAGAAGGAAGAAAGATGTAGAAGGGGAAAAAGTTAACCGTGCATCTCGAATTTATCACTCTTGAAAGAAGAGCTTGTCAAGACGGCCAGAGACCAGCCAGTGCACGGTGATCAATGGGAAGACTTTTGGGTCTAGTCAAGCTTGTTTGAGATTTACAGGACCTGAATAGAGGCATAAATCCGTCGCCGCCTGATGAAAATGGAGGTAATTAAATCTGCAGGTGTATATAATTGTCATATTGATGATCTATATAAATCAGCGGAGCCAGCAGAGGCACAAAGCACACACTGGGCACAGAGGAGCTGTTTGCCCACCTGCCTGGCCAGGGGACAGGGCTGGGGGGTGCAGGACACAGCCCTGGGGCACCCACCTCACCCACAGGGCTCTGCCCATCGCCACAGCCATCGCCACAACCTCCTCCTCCTCCTCCGCAAGAGACTTTCTCCAATTGCCCCCACAGGCAACAAAAGTAGCAGGACCCTCCACCCCTTCCACTTACCTGCAGCCTCATCCTGGCTACTACAAAATCTCCTGTGGCTGCAGGAGGGTGAAGACAGGACCACAAGCATGGAGAAGCCCGACCAGGGACATCGTGGGGGGTTCTTTGCAGCTGCTTTGAAGCTCTGAGCCCAGGTGCAAGTGGGGCACTGACTTGATCTTTTAGCAACACTTTTTTTTTTTTTTTTTTAATTTATTTTAACCTTTGTTATTTTGGGAACTTTGAAGCCTAAGCTGCTCCGAGGCAGCTGCCTTTGTAGGAAGGACAGAAAGCGCAGAGCGGGGATTTGAAAGAGGGAGAGAAACAGGGAGGGGAAGAAATGGTGCTTCACAGCTGAGGTCTGCAACAGCTCCTTCGCAGCTTCTCCCACACCCCAACAAACCCACCCTGAGAGGCACCGGGGGCTCTGCGGGAAATCTGTGTGCAAAGCGGCCGTGGTGCCTTCCACTCCTCTAACTGTGAACCAGAGAAACCTCGAAGGCCTTTGGAGACCTG